>JAKSZT010053791.1:10110140-10132529 GCA_026826555.1 Tolypeutes matacus
TATTTGTTTGGATAGCTTTGATTAGTTGTTCGATGTACTGCATTGCTTCCTGGTTTTTATTTTGTGCACTGGACTGGTCCATGTTTTCCAGTTTCTCAGAGTCATTTGTATTTTTCTGTTGCCCTCTGGTCATCATATTATCTTGATGGGTTTGTTCAGTTGATTAGCTTTTCTCTATGCTCTAGAATTTTATTTAGCTGTTGGTTCTGCATGTCAGTTAAGTTTTCTCTTTTGCAGTTTTTCTTCTTATTTTATTTCCTTGCTTCTTTCTATGTTCCCTTGAAGGCAAAAGGTTAGGGCCAGAGGAATCAAAAGATGTAAGGAAGGCAGAAGGATAATAGAAATATTGATAAAAGTTAGAAGAGGGGCAAAATGAGACTTAATGAGATGAATATTTAATTTGTGTAGGTAGTGTAGAGTACTAGGTAAAAATATGGGGTTCATACAATGGACTGGGAAAACAAATGGAGGAATATATATATAGTGATTTAGAAGGCTAGAATTATGAGGCGGGAGAGAAAAGAGAAAGGTCTGAAAGGAAAAAGTTAATACTAATAAAAAAAAAGAAAAAAGAAGAAGAAGAAAACAAAATAGATGGGATAGAAATTGACATCCTTAAGTTGTGGGCCTATGAAAAAATGTTGTCTCTAAGAGCCACAACAGAAAACAGAAGGCAGAAAGATGCAGGAAGGATAAGCGATAGTTTGTAATACAGAATCAATATATACAGCGAGTGGGAAATTACTGAATAAGAAGCCCAGCAAAGAAGCGACCAGCTGGCAGCACCTATTTAAAAAAAAAAATAGAAGGAAAAAGGAAGGGGGGAGGAAAACGGAGATAATAGCAATAGACCAGAAAGTAACAGAGAGAAACCAAAGATCCACACAGGCAAGCAGTCAAACAGAGCTAAGGGGGGTCAATGATTCCCCTAGGGTCCACGTGGATCCTTCCTGCCTACTTGTGTTTATCAATGAATTTCCCCACAGGGTTCTATATGCAGGTCCTGAAGCAGCTTTTAGCTATTAAACTAAATTAAAATGAATTTATTTTTCATTTGTGGAGGTGACCTCACTTTTTTTTTTTTTTTTTTTTAGCCAAATGCAGGACCCAAAATAATTCCTCCTCTAGACCAACCCCCTTACGGAAGGGACCCTAGCTGGGCCCCTGGAAATTAATCAAGCACATCCCACTTTCCAGACTCCCCAGGTTAGCTGAAGCTCTGATGTTAGTCAGTGAGGAGTGCTAAAGACGGCGGATTCCGCCCCTTTTGGCGCCGAGCTCCAGTATCACCGGGCTGCTCAGTAAATCAGTTTGAGTGCAGATTCGCGTCTGCTCTCAGCCTGATGCTGCTTCAGGTCGGCTTTTCTGCTCCCCAAAGCTATGGGGCGGTGCAGGCAGCCAGATCGATGTCTAAAAATATAAAATACCCTTCCCTGTCTTCCAACAGAACCCTCCCTTTTTTGGGAAGTGTCCCTTCCTCCTGGCTCCACAGCGGCCCGGGTCTTATCCCTGGGTGGCTAGGGAAATCAGCTGTGTTTCCCGACCAAAATCCCCCCTCCGGTTCACTGGGTGCTGATTAGCTCGTTTGCTCTGTTCACACAAGGTCCAAGGGGCACCAGGCAGCCAGATTCCCAGAAAATAAAACTTTTTCGCCCCGCCCGCGGCTCCAAATGGCTGTTTTATTTTTTTTCCCTAACCGTGGGGCTCAGCCGCCTGTGCCAACCTCCACCAGCAGCCTCAAAACTCAAGAATCTCCACCGTTCGGTCCACGCCGCCAATCCGCGCAGATAGATGTCCCAAGCTTCTCACTCCATGCGTGCACAGCACAGACCCCCGGGCAGGACCCCGTCCACAATCCGCCTTGCTCTGGGAGCTTGCAGTGTGCGCCCTCCTACACTAACGCCATCTTGGTCCCTCTCCGAAGAGACAGTTCTTGGCCCATATAGTAGATCCAGGGCTCAATTCCCAGGGCCGCCTGGTGAAAGGCAAGCTGGCCTGCATGGACTCTTTGTTGCATTTTTTAGCATATTCTTCATTTTGACTGGGGGTCGATGAGAGATAAGCCCTAGTTATCTATATTACATGTCTGACAATTGGCAGAATTTTCCACAGACTGGATTCTGTCCCTCTACATTTCCAATCTAGTTTATCTTTCATGACTTATGTATGCCTGGCTCTGGAGTCATAGGACATGTTCATTTCATGACCTGAATTCTGTACTAGCTGCTGGGTGAGTTGGGACAGTGGGTGTGAGGAATATTTCTGGAGGCCATTCCTAGACCTGGATGGCTAGCAATAATTTAATTTCTCACACAACTGACTCTTAACATATAAATACATCCCATGAACTCAAATTAATGTATTCCCAACCCATCCTCCTATTGGCTAGATGATAAAATTGCTTATGAACATGCCATTGCCAGCAACGTAAAGAAAAGCATGATGGAAAAGAAAGATTGGAAAGAGGAAGTGGTCTTGACTGATAATGGTTAAAATATCTTACACAACAAATTTGAAAAATGCTCTTTGAACACATTGTCATGGCTCTCTTAGGGCCTTAGAGGAGATGGCCTATGCAAGTGAGGGGCCCCGAAATTTAAGCTCCATCAGATTTATGGTAAATCTACCTGTGAATCCTACCTACTGTGAGACAGAAGAGATTACATGAAGTAAGAAGATAGTGTTTTGTATCAAGGAGAGATAAAGTTGAGAAAGGTTAAATTTAGGAGGTAAACTTAGAAGGCTTGATGATGGACTATAAGTGAAGGAAAGAAAGAGAATTTTGGAATGAACTTTTGGGCTCTGAGTTAGCATTAAGAGGAGCAGTAGGTTTTTACTTGGTTAAATCTAGCATACGCTAAGGTGGAGAGGAAATGATGAGACAAGTTTGAGACCATGTTGGAAATATTGAAGTGTCTGTGGTGCAGCCACATAGAGATTTCTCATGGACATTTATGAATTCAATTCTGAAACTCAGAGGAGAACCAAGGGCTAGAAACTTGTATTTGGAAGATACTCATGTGTAGGTGGTAGTTAAAACCAACAGAATGGATGAGACCTACACCCCCACTTCCCACCCCCACAGTATGGAAAACTTGTAGAACAATAAGAGCAATAGGCCAAGGAGAGAAACTGAGAACACCAGTTTTCAAAATGTGAGAAGAAGAAAGGATTTGTAGTAGCCAGAAAAATAAGAGGAGAACCTGGAGTGGGGTATGCCATGGAATTCCTGAGAGTAGAGGAATTGGTTCAAAAATTGCCATCAAAGCAAAAACATTTTCAGTGATATGGTGAGATTGAAAGCCAGGCAGTGGTAGGTTGAGGTGAGAAAGCAGAGACAGTGTAAACCATGCATGGAAGGAGACTGGCTGAGTGAGGAAAGAGCTAGACTATTTGTTAAAGAGAAACAGTGGGTTGATGGCAAGTTTTTCCTTCTTTTTAATTTTTTAGTGTGGGCAAAAATTGAGCTGGTTTACAGAGTACAGGGATGTGATGGTTTGAAGCATATGCATCCAAGAAAAACATGTTCTTAAATCTAATCCATTCCTTGGATGTACACCCATTGTAAATAAGACCTTTTGATGAGACTACTTCAGTTAAGGTATGACCCACCTCATTTAGGATGGATCTTAACCCTCTTACTAGAGTCCTTTATAAATTGAGTGAATACAGAGAGACAGGAAAGAAAGCCATGGGAACAAGAAGTTGAAATCAATGAAACCTGGAAGAGAAGAGAGAGACCAGTAGATGCAGAGGAGCCAAGGCAGCCAGTCTTTGGGAAGAAATCATCGCCTTCATGATGCCTTGGTTTGGATATTTTCATGGCCTCGAGACTGTAAGCTTGTAAGCTAATAAATTCCTATTTTTTAAGCTGAAACTATTTCATGGTATCTGCTCTGAGCAGCCTAGGAAACTAAAACAAGTGGAAAAGCCAGTAGAGAAGGAGAACTTTGAAATTTATGAGTAGCAGAAACAGATCTCCTAGCTAGGAAGCTTTCCCTGGAGCTCCACACACTTCATATCCCCTTACCTTCTACTTCTAATAAGGATTGAGTGTCCTTTCAATGTGTGCCCACAGTCCCTTCATACATATGTGATAATATGTGATAGATCACTATATATTTGTCAGTCTTTCCCATTAAACTATAAATTCCCAGGAGATTTTGGGGCCTCTTTTTGATGTCTTTAAATACCTTTTGCTTAGTGCAGTGATTATTGGAAGAATTTCTATGTCTAGAAGAGATGGAAAGACACAAGATAGAGTAGAGAAGGAGGATCTTTCAAACTGGAGAAAAGGATTCTTTATAATGTTTTGAAATGGGAAAATAAGCATGAATTTAAATATGGGGTTATGTTTACAGTGTTCAGACCATTATTTTAATTTTCATACCTGTGGGCCCAGATTAATTTTACCTTTAAAGTGTCTGACTTTAATATTTTCTAGATTCTTTCCCGATGTCCTGTTTTATTGCCCTCTTCATTTCAGAGGCAAAATCCTAGCTATACAGCGCATGCAGGAGGGATATATAGCAACTGGGAGTAGCAAATGGGGTCATAGACTAAAAAAATGTTTTGAAACACCGAAACCTATGAGTTTCTAAACTATTTTTAAAATTCTCCAAGATACTTTCTAAATGGAAATATATATATGCATGAATGTATACTCTTGTTACTGTTTCACAATCAAGGAATACTTGTTTTTCCTGAGAACTCTGTCTTAGGTTAAAGCTGTTGGCCACAAATTAGACTAGGTGAGCAACTGGGATCATAGTCCACTCATCATCAATACTTTAACCACCTCCCCCCAATAAAGAAGAAATAAATGCATGCCCTTTGATTGTGAATCAATAGTGTTATCTTCATTTGTAAAAGACAGCACATTAGAACATGTTGTTTAGAGTTCCTTATTCCTGTTGAATAAACACACAAGTCGCTAATCATCAGCTTCTAAATTTATTTTCCAAAGGTGAACAAAAGAAGTGGGTAACTTGATGCTTCTTAATTAAGCTCACAACACAGTATTTTTAAAAATATACTCTTACAAGTATTTGTTTATGAAAGCTAAGTGAGTATAGGTTTTTGATGGAAAGATTCCCCCCCCATCAGTTGTGAATGATTTTTGCCAGTAAATTATATGCTGTCCTTTACATTGCCTTGTAAGTGACCTCAACCCTGACCTTGACACAGCAGTATTTCTAAAGGAGAGGAATAATTTATTCTCCATGTTACATGAACTAAGAGAGACAGAGAAGACCTTAAAAAGGGCAATTCTTTCTTGTTCCAAGCTCATAGCACTTCTCAGCTATAATTCTGCACTATTTATCAAGAAACCCAGTCCTCTATATTCAGATATATGAATAGATATATGGATGGATAGATATATGATAGATAGATAGATAGATAGATAGATAGATAGATAGATAGATAGATAGAGATAGAAATGTGTGACAAGCATATAAACAGATTTTAAATATACAAAGATGCACGAAAGTGGGAACAGGGAATAGCAGAATAAATAGGAATTTGAGTAGCTACCTAAGAGATGCAGCTTCATAGATACTGCTTTAGTTTCCCAGTTGCTAAAATAAATACCATACAATGAGTTGGCTCATGGTTTCAGAGGCTAGAATGCTTACCTCCTCCTAGGGTCAGTATCTCTGGTTTGCCAAAAATCTTTGGGCTTCCTTGGCTTTTCCTTCACATGGCAATGCACATGGCATGCCTTCTCCTTTCTCCTTAGGATTTCATTGACTTCCAGCTTCTGGCTACTCCATGTGGTGTCTCTTTATGTCTGACTTTCACTCTCGTTATAAAGGATTCAAATAATCCAGATTAATGCCCAAACTGATTCAGTTGAGCGACACCTTAACTGAAGTAATGTCTTGAAGTATTCTTATTCCCAATGGGTCCACACCCATAAGAATGCAGATCAAGACCAAGAACACATCCAAACTGGGGTACCCAGTTAAATCCACCACAGATATGAAATTTCTCTAACTTCATATGAATTAGTTTATTGTTACTAAACCCTTTATCAGACTTCACAACTTGCCTTCCTTATATAGAGTTATCATCTTTGAGGATTCACATTCCCAGATTTTCTCTTCCTAAAATTAATATGCTTGCAAAGAGAATTCCACAGTTGTTATGTTGACCCTTTTCACAGCTCACATTAGACCATTTTAAAGCTTTGTTTATGTGTATGTAAACCCTTATATTAATGTTTTATATTCTGAAAATTTCACCAACACTACACCAGTCACTTAATTGCACTAATTATTATCCACACATTAGTGTCTATTAATCAGCATGACTTTCTTTCTGTCTTTTATTTTTATTTTTTTAAATTTTAACCAGCACTCAGATTTCACTTAGTTGGCAGAAACGGCTTGTTATAGTGATTTTCAAAATCTGGCAGTAAGCCTAAGAAGCAACCTCTTTTGCTTTCTGAATTTCCTAATATACTCATAACTTTGTATCTAAAGAGGCAACCTGCTAAATTCATTGAAATGTTATGGGAAAAATGGTGAAGTGGAACTTAGTAGGTCCCCAAATTCTATTGTCAAAGCAATGGAGAATAATCTTCTAGCAAACTAGGGTTCAATTATGTTGTGTTTGATATATAATTACTGCAGAAACATCATCTTTTAAAAAAAATATCAATTTCTTCATTCATCATGGTTTCATAGAAGTCACAATAAAGAAACATTTAAAAATACTCACGGGCATGATCTGCCTAAATTGGATCCCATATATAACAGATATTAAGATGGAATATTGAAGATGGCCTCTAATAAGATTGAGATTCTTCATTACTCTGATTTAAGAATGTAGGTTCATTTGGTAATAATGAAGTTGAAATTAATTTTAAATATTGCATATAGCTTGCTGGGGAGACTAATCTAAAAACTTTCATTGTTTGAAAGGCTATTGTATTCATTTCTATTTACTGAAGAAAAATCAGGGGTAATCTTTTTTCTAAACTGCACACACTTAAAATATTACTTTTGGAGTTTTTTCCAAAAATAAATTTTATGATGTTAAACTAGAAAGAAACAACTGGGTTTATAGACAACATAAGCAATATAATAAACCATTGCTTTCTCTGAATGTCCAGCTTGTTTGACATGGAGTCTGTCAGAATCTCAGAGGTGGAAGAAGTCAGTAGACAAAAAGGAAGTTGAATTCATGAGGAAGAGAAAATGTTTCCTGATACTCTGCCTCCTTAATTAGTTCCTTACCCATTAGCTAAAGGTCAAAATCCATCTGTCAATCTCTATTTATTTGTCAGGCTGACCTTGGGTTGCATCCTTAGCCCATAGTTGTTGGGTTTACTCTATTTAAAAGACAATATCAACTTCTTTTCTTCAAAAGATGTTAGATTCTGGAACCCCTGTTCTAAGGGAGTCAGTACAGCATCTCAAAGGATTAAGGTTGACATCTCCTGGCTTCTCTGGAAACTGGAGAGAACAGTGTAGAGCAAAGGCTTCAGGGAACCCATTTACCAGCTGCAGTAACACAGTTAGCACAGTGCAGGGAAAGTGAAACTGAAAGAGTTAGGGGATTTAAGTGAAGTCAAAGAAGAAAAGGTCCAGTCAAGACTCAGGGCACTGAGGAGCCAGAAAATCATACATTCAAACAAAGCACAAAATGGGTATCACTAAAATGGTTAGGGGTAGATGAAAACAAGGTCACAACATGGGGGAGGAATAAGGTCAACCCAGGGCCATTGCAAGAACTGTAGATCCAAGGAGCTATGACAGCCAATGGGCAGCTAACGTACCCTTTTGAAGTGGTAACTTGGGGAACACTCCTGATCATAAAGAAGACCCGATAGGTATGGAGAAGCTTTGAGGAGGAGTGCAAGGTTATCAGTCTCACCTCAAAAAACTCTTTCTAATACTTCCCTTCTAGATAGGAGTTCTTTTGGCTCTGGACCTCCATGGCACTTGACTTGTCTTCTCTTAAAATCCATGATCATCTGCACACTCATTTCTTATTGCCTTCTCCCCTTACACTTTAAGCTCTAGAGGTCCAGATTCCATTTGTTTGGCAGTTCCTAGTGCCTTGTTTTACAAAATATAAGTCCAAAATAAAAGATTTGAATTAATTTAAATATTACTTGGCTAAATGATAAATATTTCTACATCTCTGGGGTTGTGTTTCATTTCATGTGGTGTTTGCCAGACTTGTCTTTGGTTATTTAATTCAATTGCTTGGTGTGTGGTGAGAAAACAATGCCAAGGTCACAAGTTCAGTCCTCATGTGAGCAGCTTGCTGAGCTCCATTTTATGGCCACAGAGTCCATTGGCCAGCTGTCTTGAAAATGCAAGTCATTGGATACCAGAGGATGAGAAAGGATATGGTGGATCAGAGGAAACTTATCACCTCTGATAACAAAGCAAGTTAGAGTATCTGACTCACAATCAATTGGCCTTTTTTCACAGGTTACTGTGTTTTCCTCCAGGAATTCCATTTCAACCATCACAACCTTATCCTGTTAGTCCAGAGAACATTGAGCAACAGATAAAACTAGGCAGCATAGTGGAAAGAGCAGAGCATCCGGAGTCCTAGGCTTGAACCCTATCCATGCCACTTACAGCTAGTAATTGGACAAGTATTTAATCTTTCTAAGTCTCATTTTCATTATCTGTAAAATGGGACTACTAAAACCTAATTTATAAGACTATTGTGAGAATTAAGGGCGATAATATTAATGTCACAAGTAACTGCTCAGTAAATGTTAGATATTAACAGTAATTTATAGGTGAAGTAGACTGAGAAAATCACTGACCACAAATGAGAATAACCAGTATCTAAGAATCAAAGAGTATCATGGCTGTCAAGGATCTCAGAAATACAATCCAGTCTTGAGTTTTACAAATAAGAAACTGAAGAACTTCAAGTTTAAGTGCCTTGCTTGGTAGTCACAGAGATGAGACTAGAGCCTATATCTCCATCTCTAATCTCAATGCTCCTTTGAGGTTAGCAAGAGAAGGCAGTCTGAATTCTAACAAGGAATGTAATATTCAGAACACTGTAGTTAGTCCTCTACTGAACATGAAAAGCACTACAACCTGATTGCTTAATTCAAGCAATATTTGTTGAGTGCTTAGCGTTTACCAACACTTCCCTATTTACTGGAAAGTTTGGAATATGTCAAGATAAATATAAAATAGACCCTGCCCTTAGGAGGACAAATATCCAGAGAAAGAGTAACATGCAAACAAATGAATACAATTCCATGCAGTAAAAGCCCTAAGAAGGGACTATATAGTAAAGAAGTCCTGCAGCTCCCCAGGAGAAGTTGGTTACTTTTAGAGCAGCTACATTATGTCATACAGGTAGTATCAGAGACTGCCTATAAGTTATTCCTTCTCCTACATTTGCCTTAAAAATTCCTTTCAAAGAATACTTAAAAAAAACTTGGGGAAATTTTACCTATCATTTTTTTTTAAATATGTGTAGTGGTTCTGCAGCAAGTTGGTAGATAGAGTGTTGATTTCAAACTCAAATAAGAAGCCAAGCTTTACGTTCACTTAAATGGTCATGAGACACCTTGAATTGCTTAGTAATAGCACAAATTCCTACATCTAGGATCTTCTGAGGGCTTATATCCAGATGCCTGGGTTCTGCATGCTGAATAGAGTGTCAGAAGAAAGGCCAGAGGACCCTATTTTTCTGCAGCTTTTATATTATACAGACTCTTACAAGGAGATGGGGGGTTGAGATTTACTACCATCCTTGTTCACTGTGTATGTTTCTCTGGCTCTTGGGTCTTTTTCTCATGTAGCCACTTGAATAGGAAAACTTCTTTCAAGCTGCCAGAATCATTGTTCCATACCATCTGTTTGTAGAAGCCCATGGATAGATACAATTTTGGTGAATCTAAGAATCAATCTGCTCTGTTGTCTTAACTTTTAAGGATGGATTTTCAAATTTGTTTAATATTTGCTCAACATCATCTTCTAAGTGCTACTTTTTATGATACCAGGTCATATTCTTTAGTGTACTTTTTAATCAAAGAAGTTATCCCTAATTCTTCAAACTCTATCAGAATTAAAATTGATGAAATTAATTTGATGGAGCAGCCATTAAAATTCAGGAAGCAAGAATTTAAGTATTTGCATTATATATTTAAAGTGCCAATGAATTAATCTGTCGTGAAAAATAATAAATTTTGAATGTTCTTTTGATTAAATATAGCCACTAACCTTAATACACTAACTTTAGAAGCAATACCTTAAGAAATATTTTTTTAATAAAAAGGGAGTGGTGATAGATGTTTTTCTTTATATAACCAATAGCCCCCCTTTTTCAAATGAACATAAATAACCTTTGCTACAAGAAAAAAAAAGAAGCCCACCATCTGTAATTTCTCCAACTGAATAAAATAAGTCTCTTGTTTTTGCAGTGTTTTCTTATTCCCTTTAGGTTAATGTGAAGATTGCATTCATTTCAGTTGCTGTATAATTAGGATTTGAGTCCACATCTCAGTGTGTTTATGACAGGGTTTTTCTTAGGGCAACTCTCTGCTCTTCTCAAACTGGGCATCTTATTTCTTCTGTTTCTAAAATCAGAAAAGTGAGTATAAACAAACAATAGATGACCTTTATGAGTAAAATATCTGAGCATAGGAAGATTAATCGACCCCCATCAGCCAGTCATTAAATCAAATAGAGTTTTTCTTGCACTTTTAAACCTCTGATTTACAGTCAGGCAAATTGTGTAAAAAGGCTGGTAATACAGTGATGCCCAATGCCACTGGGCTTTAGAAAGCTGACAGTTCCTGTAAAATAGTCATTAAACAACCTTAGAAGAGACTCATCAGCAGATGCCCCCAGGTGAAGGAGAGAGAAAGCTGAGAGAATGAAGGAGAATCTAACATCTTAGCATGACTGAATTAAACAGAGCATATTATGCTGATTTTCAGAGTCAGCCCAGTAATTTAATTTTCAGAGCAGTTCCTTTGATTGTAGCAACCATTTTATGAAACATTAATAAAACTTTGTGTCTGTGTGTAAAACATATCTCTTTTCCATTTCATTAAGAATAAAGAGTCAACATATTTAAATTTGCTGACCATTAGTTCTGTAAATGCCAAAAAAAAAAAAAAAAAAATTGTTGTTATATTTGAAAAGGCAGAGGAGGAGAATAACATAGCTGCCACTGTGTTATTCTATAGTAAGCACTAAACAGGGAAAAGGAAATAAAGTACACAAAGTTATTACACCTTAGTTCATGGAATTTTACATTAAGACTTTGAACTAAATCACCGCTGTAATGTATAATCTAAATGCAGCTCTGTACCTCTTGTATAATGAAGTCTACTGTGCATTCAATTAATTGTTGTACAATACACATTACTCTGTGTATTAATTGCTTATCAAAAGCTTCTATGGAAAACAGATATTTTTGGGTCAAGATATCATTAGAAAGTTTGTTTTTAATGATTTGTGTTATACATTTTGAATACCTGAAGATTCACAGATACAATGTTTTCAAGAAGGAAGGGACCTTGAAATAATTAAAACAGATGTGCCTCACTTTACAGAATATGTATATTCTTGAAATATGCATCATGAAGCCAACTTATATTTTCTCATTTATTTCCATCATAAAATCATAAAACTGATGATCCATTCTCACTGAAGTAATTTTTGGCCCAAAGACAAAAATCACATTTAAGATTGAATCAACCCTTTTAAATCAGTGACAAATTTTATATTCAAATCAAGCAATTATCCTTAGCCTGAGCTTTTTTCTTATAACTTTCTCCTCTCTTTCATTACACACCCTTATTTATTGTTTTACCCGTCCAATTAGATGCCTTGTATCACCACCTTAAAAAAAGCATATGTTATAAATAGTAAATAAATAAGTTAAAATAATATTTTGAAGTGACATAGAAAGAAAAATATGTCTTTTGTTAATAAATAGTAAAAAAGGAAAACCATATGTCAGTCACATCAAGGACATTGGAGATGTCACAGGTGAGGCAGCTCTGGGTAATATCAGGGCCCTGGAGACATAGGTTCACTGCAAATGCTACAGGTGACCCACTGTGTCACTTGGCCTCTCTGGGACTTAGTTTCCTCATCCTTAAAATAAGGAAGTTACACTAAAGGATTTTTAAGGTCTCTTTCATTGTTATAGTTCTGTGATCCCAATAAGGGTGTTCTCTCTGCATGGGCTTATTTAGGGTTGTCTGTGGTTCTCAATGCACTTAAAATAATAACATCTTTGTTAAATTTTGACAATATTTCCCTATAGAAGGTCTCCATTAAAAGGATCATGGCCATATGATATTATATCCAAGAAAGCCACTTCTCAAATCAGATGTGCGTGTGTTTAATGTTTGAGTTTAAAGGATTATTTCCATATTTGACTTTTTTTTTTTTTTTTTTTTTTTTGGCTTATGGATTTTTCCCAGCTCTTCTCTTCTGTTAAATAATCAAATATCTATAATTATTTCTGACCTGAATTCACAATTTGGACCTTATTTTTTTTCTAAATTTGGACTCAAAATGATATCTAGTTAGCAAGCATAGAATTCAAGTTCTTTGGTGCATTACTTTTGTATATGAAAGTCTACAAAACATTGTAAGAACTTGTTTCATCTCATTACACCAAACACATTAATGAACTCTAAGTTCTGTGTTCTTACAAAATGAATAAGCTATTAGTAAAATCAGAAATAGTCATATTTAAGCCCATACTTTGGGCATTGCTAATTACCAACAGCAAAATACCCATAAGATTCAGCACCACGCATTCAGGGAAGGAAGAAAATGAAAGTCGGTTGTTTAACAGACTTTCATCTGGGTGAGATTTTATTAAGAGCTTTTTTCCTATATGCCAAGATATGAATGCTTGGGTATAATTCAATTTTATACAAAAGAAAATTCCATTCCAATCTAAAGATACAATATTTCTATTCCAAGTTGCTTTCCACTGAATTACTGAGAATTGAAAGATAGCAATCCAAAGGCCTAAATGTATGAAACATGTCTTCAAATAGTTGAAAAATAACATTTGCAAATTCTAGGAGCCGTGGTTGACAGCAGAATAAGGCCAACTGTTCATCTGGGTTAAGTTTCATTCCTTGGTGCAGGTGGGAATACAGTTCACTTGAGCATTGGTAGCAAACCTAGCTGGTGTGGGTGGTCATTCTCCTGTGATTCTTTTAAAAAGGAAGCACAGTGTGGAAGCCCCAATTCCAGCCATAACTTACATGATCTACCCGGCTACACTTTTTTCAGAAGTTTAATCTCCATTGTTAGTCCCATGAAGAGCAGCCCTGCCCTCTCTATTTTCTTACAAGGCTGCTTTTGATGGAAAACTTTGTGGATGTTTGTGATATTGCTCAGAGCCCATTGGCAGATGAGCATCTCTTGCTGTGGCCTCCATCATTATTTGCCTGTCTTGTCTATTAACGAGCACTATCATCCCATCGTGGGATGACAGCTGCAACACGTACTCAGGCGCAATAAACAGCTAAATGAGGCGCACAGCAATTTCACTTGTCACCAGCGCCCTCGGCACGACTGGCTGCACAGCTTGATGCATAAATTCATGAGGCTGTTGCATATGATGGAGTATGCTTGGCTGAAAGAGGTGATGGATAGCAGGGCAGCTAAAAATGGCCATCACCTTGACTCTGTCAGGACATTTTTTAAAACTACCCCATCAGCTTTCTTGTATTCAATACACTATCACAGCACAGAAGACTCTAGGATACTGATTTGATATGTTTCTTTGATGAAGACTTTTGGGGGGTTTTCTGTAAAAGGAGGTACCATGTACTGAGGTGTGTTACATTTGTTCATCATTAGTTCTGTTGCTACCAGTTTAGGTTATGTTTAGAAGTAGGATTTACTACTGCATAAAAATCACAGAAATCAGTTTAAGCCTTAAATAATGGGGAGGAAACAACATGAGGTTTTGAAAACATTTCTAAATCATGCAGTAGAGCTGTGGATTGGCTAACATGAAATTTGAAAATTTTGAAAAAATGGCATCAGAATATTCAAATACTTATATTCCAGAGTTAGAACTTACATAAATTCATTACAATATTGAATAATATTCCAGGGCACATAATTATAACAGTGTTGGCAATTTATTTTCTAATTAGTATAAGAAACACTAGTAAGGACTAATGCTATCCAAAAGTGTCCCCATTAAAGAAGGACTGTATCGAGGACGTTAAAAATAATCAATGATACTTTATATTTATTTAAAAATAGTCCTTTTAACCTGTTACTTAGCTGCCTGAATCTAAGCGCCATAGGCAGGGGCCTGGGTGTCCTACTGAAATGGGCTACACATCCTCCATCTATGTTAGTGGAATTCATCTAAGGAAGACAAATATAAAGGCAACAAAATCAATGAGGCAGTTTCCTGCAAAGCTTTATGCATTAATCTCTATCACATGGAGATATATATGCACACCAGTGCAAGGAAAGGAAGTCACTTGTTCTCTAATAAAAGAGAAAACCCTTGATAATAAGCAATTAATAAAGTTGTCATGATTAGTTATGCAACTATGAATCAACATGCACAGTAAAAATGACCACTTTCTATAGATATAAAATATCTATTATCCAATCATAGTGAAAACAGTCATTAATAAGGATGTTTATACATGGTTCTTACAGCTACTTTCCTTCTCTTCCTTTTGTGTTAAAAGTAGGAACTCCTGAGGATGGATTACTCTAGCAATTCAGATACATACACTCTAGATCAGAGGGCAAATTTATTAATTAGTCATTTCCTTTATTGTTCTTATTTCTTCATATATAAACTTATGTTTCTCAAATTTACATGCTCTAAATTCCCCTAATTTAGCAAATGTATTTTTAAAAGAATACTGAAGAAAGGTGAAAGCTATAGGGGAAATTTTTATTATTAATATGAACCCAAAAGGTCACACTAGGTGATGAAAAGAATTTTCCAACTAAATAGGAGGAAAATAGTTTTGAATTGTTTGAAAGGCAGGGGCATTTTAAATAAGTGAGTTGCATGGCATAATATTTGGTGATATCCTTAAGATACTGCTCTAATTGGCAATCACCTGGCAAGTACCAGAAGCAAGTGGAATCTGGTATAGGCAGGGAGGTATGGACACTGGTTATTGGTGGGGAGGGGCAAATAAAGAATAGAAACAATGAAGAGTGAGGAAGACTGGTATACTCCCCATTAATGAGACTAAAATTAGAGGACACTGTGAGGTAATAAGGATAAAGATAAGACCATGTATTGAGCACCTACTTTATATTAGACCAGACGAGGGTGAGGTAGGTGAGGCACTCATTTAAGACACAAAATTTAAGGGCATGTCAAAAAAACCCAGCAGTGAAAATAAAAAGATATTTTAAAGCAATTTTTTAAAAATAGAAATTAACATTAAAAAGCCATCACTATATTGTTTTTCTTGTAGAGCCTAAAAAAACTACTTGGTCTGATTACTGATCACTGATTTTGAATAGCTATTTCAGATCACTGGGGATCAAGCTCTGAGGATAACCATTCTTTAAACTCACCCTGGACAAGAGGAGACTTAAAGATGGAAAACTTCTTCAGAGCTACAGAGGACAGTTGAAGGGCTGCATTTGCTGGGTAGGTGCTGAGTCAAGAAAGTGCAGCTTTGGGGAGCCATGGAAAAAGCTCCTGGAAATTTTCTCCCAGGCAGTTCAGAGCCAGCTGGCTCTCCCTAGGTGGGTTCCTAGCCTCATTCCAGCTGGGAAAGACTGACTTTGGAAAATCCTCTCTAGAATGCTCCCCTTCCAGAATTTGCAGGCAAAACAGCTTGAGACAATGAAAGCAGTGTAAGAAACAATGGAGGCAGATGTCTGTATTAGTCAGGGTTCTCTAGGGAAACAGAATCAATAGGAGATAACTGTAAATACTATGAGATTTTAAAAGAGTCTCTCACATATGCAGTAAGCTCACCAATGACAAAAGCCTGTAAATGTTCTTGTATTACAATTAGCCCAGTGCTTGCTTGACCAAACAACTGGGCACAATTACCTGGCCAAGTTGACATATTAGCCTAACCATCACAATGTCCTTACCTGCTTTAGAACCTTCTGTGAAACACCTGGAAGAAGAAATTCTGTTTCCTGGAAACTCCTAAGGCCAATAGCAGCACAGGCCCAGAACAGACAAGGAAGACCTTGCACTTCACATTAGCTGTGGACTGATCTTCTTGATAAGAGGGTTGAACTCTGAAGGCAAGCACCAGCCAAAGCAAAGCCAATTTGCAAAGTTGCTGTCAGGTGGTTTTGCTTAGGTTTGCTTGTTAGCTTCTGATTCTCAAGAAAATCTCCTTTATATCACTAGCTGAATACAAACTCAAAAAAACAGACATCTCAGTGTATAAATCCTGATTTAAGATTTTAAAATATTAAAATATACAGTTTGCAACAAAAGATTACAAAACAAACAAAGAAATAGGAAATGATGGTGCATCCAAAGGAAGTTGATAAAAATCCAGAAAACATCAATGGAGACCAGAATGTGTACATAATGGAGAAAGACTTGAAAAAATGATCTTCAATATACTCAAGGAGATGAAGGAAGATACAAATAAAAGACTAAAGGTTATCAAGAAAACAATGAATGAACCAATATGAGAATCTCAATAAAGAGACAGAAATTTTAAAAAGGAACCAAACAGAATTACTGGAGTTTAAGACTATGATAAGTGAAATGAAATATTCCCAGGAGGATTCCAACAGCAGGTTGGAGTTGGAAGAAGAAATAATCAGTAAACTAAAAGACAAGATAATTGAAATGAGTCAGACTGAGGAGCAGAAAGAAGAAAGAATTTAAAAAAGTTAAAATAGCCTAAAAGACCTGTGGAACACCATCAAGAGTACCAACACACGAATTATGGAGTCCAAGGTGTAGAAAGAGAGAAAGAAGCAGATGAAATATTCAACAATGTAATGACAGAAAATTTTGTATACTTAAAAAAAAAACACAAGAATATGCACATCCAAGAACACTAAATAGAATAAACTTGAAGAAAGATCATCACATATGATAAAACTGTCAAATGCAAAGGACAAGGAGAAAGTTCAGAAAACTGCAAGAGAAAAGCAGTGTTTTATGTACAAGGGAGTCCCAATTAGATTAAGTGCTGATTTCTCATCAGAAGTCATGGAGGCAAGAAGGCAGTGGGGTTGAAATCTTAAAGAGCTGTGGTATTTTGGAGCTATGCGCTGCTCCAGGAAAAACATGTTCTTAAACTTAATTCTATTCTTATGGATATAAACCCCCTTGTAAATAGGACCTTTTGATGAGGTTTGGTTCAAATCAGTCAGGATGGGTCTTAATCCTATTATTGGAGTTCTTTATCAGCAGAATGAAATTCAGACAGATGGAGACAAAGACATAGAGGGAGCAGCCAGAGATGAACATCAACAGAATCCAGAAGAGAAGGGAGAGAACAGGAGAGGTTAGATGGGCATTGTCATGTGACAAAGGAATCAAAGACCAAGGATCACCAGCAGTCAATCAGTTGCAAGAAGAAAGTATCATGTTACTGATGGCTCGATTTTGGAATTCTCCTAGGCTCAAACTGTGAGTCAATAAAACCAGATTGTTTTAATTTCATGCAGAACTAGTCTCATGTCCCCCAAAATGCCCCAAGTTACATCTATTCTTCCTTCTCCTTCCCCTCAGAACCTCTAGTGACCACTACCATACAATTTTATAGATTTTGACAAAATGTATAATGGACAGATATAGGCCATTATATATTTTGTCAAAACCTATAAAATTATACAGTAGAAAGTGTAAACCATAAAGTAAATTATAGACCATAATTAGTAGCAATGCTTCAATATTTGTTCATCAATTGTAACAAATGTACCACAATAATTAAAGATGTTATTAATAGGGAGAAATGTGAGAGGGGGAGAGGGGTAAATGGGAATTCCCTATATTTTTTATGTAACTTTAAAAAATCTAAATCTTCTTTAGAAATAAAGTTTAAAAAGTGAAATAAAATACATAAGATGTAAAAAACCCATTGTTTAAGCCAACCCATTGCATGGTATTTGCTTGAGCAGTCAAGGAAAACTAAAACAAGAACTGAAAGAAAACAATTGCCAACTAAGAATTTTATATATAGCAAGGCTTTCTTTCAAAAACGAGTGATATTTATACTTTTCCAGGTAAACAAAAGCTGTGGGATTTCATCACCACTAGACTGCTCTACAAGCAATGCTAAAGGGAGTATTCAGACTGAAAGGAAATGACACTATGCAGTGGTTCAAAGTGGCATAAGAAAATAAAGACCTCCAGTAAAAGTAACTATATGGGTAATTATAAATACCATACTATTATATTGTACTTTTTAATATGTAACTTCATTACCTACTTCCTCAGGTACTAAAATGCAAATGCCTAAAAGTAATGATAAATCTATGGCTTTGGTCTTGCAATGTAAAAAGATATAATTTGTAACATGTACATATAAAGGGGATGATGGAGGGGTATAGGAACATTGTATGTGTATGCTATGCTATTGTCGTAAAGTTGGCATCAAATAAAATATGATTGCTATATATTTAGGATGTTAAATTTTAACCCCGTGGGGACTACAAGGAAAAGATATGAAAATTATATGTAAAAGAAATGAGAAGGGGCTTGTGGCAATTTGGTAGTATTTATGAATCCCCAAAAAGGGAAAGATTATGTTTGTAAATTGGTCTGTTCCTTTGGGTGTGATTCCCTTTGATTGTATTAGATTTGGTTAGGGGACTCTGATTAAGTTTACTTGATAAAATCAATTTAGGGCTCCTGATTGGGCCATGTCAGTAAGGTGTAGGTTGAGTCCCTGCCCTCTTTGGCCAATACAAATGAACACTCACTCAAGAAGAGGAAAGAACTTGGTAATTTCAGTCCTGCCATATGACAGAAAGGAGAAGCCTCAAACAGCTAAAGCCCCAGGAAGAGAGACTACATTTGCTTAATAGTTTTCAGTGGAAGAGAACAGAATAGCTAAGCAGCTGAGAGACTGATATAGGAAGCCCTGAGACACTAGGCAGAGGACACTCACCATCTTGTTTCAACATGTGACAGATGACTTTGGTGAGAAAGTACCTCTTATGGTACCTTGAGTTGGACTTTCCAGGAAGCTTTTACCCCAGATAAATACCCTTTATAAAAGCCAACAGCTTTCTGGCACTTTGTATCAGCACCCCATTGGCTGGGTAATACAGGGCTCATTGTGATACAATACAAAATATCAAATGAATAAAAAAGTAAGTATTAATGGAAGAATTGAGGGACAAAAAAGATACAAGACTTACAGGACAAAATAGCAAAATGGCAGAAGAAAATCCTGCATTATCAGTAGTTTCTTTAAATGTAAATGTATTAAACTCTCCAGTCAAAAGGCAGAGATTTGCAGAATGGATTAAAAAAAAAAAACATGTCAAACTATATGCTATTTATAATACAAAATATTCACCTTAAATTCAAAGACATGTGTAGGTTTAAAGTGAAAGGATGGAAAAAATATACCATCAAGTAAAAACAACAACAACAAAAAAGAGTTGGGGTAGCTATACTAATATCAGATAAAATAGACTTTAAATAAAAAAAGCTGTTATAAGGGACATTATATATTGATAAAGTGGTCAATTCAATAGGAATATTTAACAATTATAAGTATATATGCACCTAAAGCAGAGCCCCAAATATATTAAGCAAATACTGACAGATTTGAAGGGAGAAATAGTTCTACATTAATAATAGGAGACTTTAATACACCACTTTCAATAGTGGATAGAACATCTAGACAGAAGATCAATAAGGAAATAGAAGATTTGAATGATACTCTAAACCAACTAGAACAAATAGATGTATAGAGAACACTTCACATTCATTTCAGATGCAAATGGACATTCTCCAAGATCGACCATATCCTAGGTCACAGAACATGTCTCAATAAATTAAAAAAATATTGAAATCATACTGTGTCTCTTCTCCAATCAAACTGGAATGAAGCTAGAAATCAATAACAGAGGAAGAACTGGAAAAAAAATTTAAATGTAGAAATTAAAGAACATACACTTAAAGAATGCAGGGGTTAAAAAGGAATTCACAGGGAAATTAGGAAATATTTTAAGGCACAGGAAAATGAAAATACAACATACCAAAAGTATGAGATGAAGCAAAGGCAGTGTTGTGAGGGAAATTTCTACCTTTAAATGATAACATTAAAAAAAGAAGAAAGATTTCAAATCAGAGACCCAAACTTCAATGTTGAAGAACTATAAAAATAAGAGAAAACTAAACCCAGAGTTAGCAGAAGGAAGGAAATAACCCAAATTAGAATGGAGATAAATGAAATAGAAAAAAAAAGCAAAAGAGAGAATCATCAAAACCAAAAGTTGGTTCTTTAAAAAAGTTCAGTGAAATTGATAAAACTTTAGCTAAGAATGATGAAGAAAAAAAGAGAGAAGACACAAATGACTAAATTCAGAAATGAAAAGGGGGACATTAATGATCCCACCAAATTAAAAAGGGCCATAAGAGGATACTATGAACAACTGTACCCCAGCAAATTAGATAACCTAAATGAATTGGACAAATTCCTAGAAACACTCATCTTCAGGACTTTACACCCAAAGTACAGGCAGCAACAACAACCAAATAGATAGATGAGACCTCATCAAAATTAAAAAAAAAAAGTTTGTGCAACAAAAGACTTTGTCATAAAAGTGAAATGACAACCTACACAATGGGATACAATTTTTGGAAACCATATATCCAAGAAGGGTTTAGTATTCAGACTATAAAAAGAAATTCTTCAATTCAATGACAAAAGACAAATAACCCAATTTAAAAATGGGCAAAAGACATGATAGCCATGCCTCCAAAGAAGATATACAAATATCCAAAAAGTACGTGAATAAGTTGTTCAACATTAGGGAAATATAAATCAAAACCACAATGAGATACCATTTCATACTGGCTAGAATGTCTCATATATATATAAAAGACAGATGTTGAAGAGGATGTGGAGAAATAGGAACACTCATTCATTGCTGATGGGCATGGAAACTGGTGCAGCTGCTGTGTAAGATAATTTGCAGTTCCTCAGAAAGTTGAGTATAGAATCACCCAATTACCTGGCAATCCCACTTCTGGGAATACAACCCAAATTTGGAAGCAGGCACTCAAAGAGATATTTGCACACCAATGTGCATAGCAGCATTATTCACAATTACCAAAAGATGGAAGCAACACAAGTGTCCATCATCCTATAAATGGATAAACAAAATGTGACATGCAATGGGATATTATTCAGTCATAAAGAAATGAAGTCTGATACATGTGACAACATGGATGAACCTTAAAGACATGTTTTAGTGAAATAAGCCAGATACAAAAGGACAAATATTTTTTATTTCACTGATACGATACAATTAGATTAAGCAAACTTATAGAGTCAGAATCTAGAATCTAGAATATAGCATACTGGGGGATGAGGTGGTAGTAGGGAGTTGAGAGTTAAGACTAAAATGTACAGTTTCTTTTTGGGATGATGGCAAAGTTTTGGTAGTGAATGTTGGTGATGTGATTGCATTGTGAATATAATTAACAGCGCTGAATTGTATATTTGAATGTGGTCAAAAGGGGAAATTTAAGTTGTATATATGTTATTAGAATAAATATTTTTTTAAGTCCATAAAATTGTACAACACAAACTGAACCCTAAATTAAACCATGGGCCATAGCTAATAGTACAATTATAAAAGTGTGCTTTCATAAATTGTAACAAATGTACCACACCAAATGCAAGGTGTTAACAATAGTGTGGTACATGGGAACTCTGTATTTTATGTGTGATTGTTCTATAGACTCACAACTTTCCTAATAAAAAATCATAATTATAAAATATATGCAAGAAAAGAATGAAATAAAATATAAAAATTCTCTGATATTTCTAATCTATCAAGTACCACACAAATGTGATAAACCTTCTGCAGAAACATTGGGTGTTTCAGTTAGTGAAATATCCAATTTCTAAAATGTTTTATGGCAGGAGCTGTCTTCTGTCATTTTTTCCCCCAATTTAATAACAATTAATCTATACCAAAGTCTATGATTGTAATATTAGATAAACTCATTGGTCCAGTGCTGGTCTCCTGTGCTCTCTAAATTGGTGTTTCAAGATGGTAACTAGAAGTGGATGTAAAAATGTTATCTAAGAAACCTCTCAATGACAAAGTAACTTTTATTTACTTAGAGCTGAGATTTTTTTCACTGTGGCCATTTTATATCAACTAATCACCAATGACCCAGGTATTTCATGGACGGAAGGAAGGAAGGAAGGAAGGAAGGAAGGAAGGAAGGAAGGAAGGA
>JAKSZT010053791.1:10132539-10455039 GCA_026826555.1 Tolypeutes matacus
AGGAAGGAAGGAAGGAAGGAAGGAAGGAAGGAAGGAAGGAAGGAAGGGGGGGGTAGGGAGGGACGAAGGAAGGAAGGAAGGAAGGGCAGGAAAAGAAGGAAGGCAAAAACACATCTTTCTTAGATAACTCAGATAATTAAATAATATATTTTGAACTATGTTACCAAAATTCTTAACCAACTCTATAATTCAGACTTTAGAATCATTTGCATTTGTTAAATGATTTAACAAGAACATTTTTGTATTGAAGAATTCTGTTTCTTTGTTTTGAAAAAAAAGTTATAACTGAACCCAAGTGAACATCAGCCAAAACAGAGTGTTGGAGAGGAATCAGGAGATCTGAGCATATTTTATATTTGACTCTTGGCTAAGGTAGAATTTAGCCCTAGTGTGCTCCAGATGATAGATTGGAGCTGTACTTGGCTCTTTATGGATTTGGCTAAATTCTGGCTGTCCAGAAATCCTTTCTTCCTCTGAATTGCCTTTAAATTTGAGAGAAAATCCAAATACATGTACATATTTTAAGAGCAAAATCCTGATGCAATTAATTTCTTATGTCCTTGTAGTGGGCTTTTATGTCTATCTATCCATTGACATATTTACTTATATTTAAAATATTAAATAAATTTTCCCCAATAATTCATTAATTACATATTTTAAATCTATGGATATGCAAATAATGGATACAGGATACTAAAACTTAGGGAAGAAGACACAAGTTATATTTACATGTACATTTATAAACAACATTTTTTTCCATTCCTCAATTTTTCTGTTGCCCTTTCTTTTTCTATCCCCTATATATCAACAATGTGTCTTGTGGCATCATTTTTATATGAAAATACTACATAACCTAAGGGTGATGATTTAGATTAGTACTGTCTTATTTCTTGATCTCTTACTCTAACTTTGTTCTTTTTAAATCAATTATTCTCCATTTTCTTGATTAATCTGCTTTCCTTATATGACCCAATATTGCATGTCTCTTTTCTAGGAGTTATAAAGCAGAGCTCCTCTACCAGAACATGATCCAGATTCCACTTCAAAAATTTAATAAGCCTGATCATAATCTTTTTGTTTGCTTTCACTATTATTTCTCTAATATAGATTTGATCATACCATGCTCCTAACTAAAATACTTCAATGACTTCTAATTGTCTTAAGAATAAGGACAAATACTTAATATGGCCTGCAGAGCACACATTGGTCTGGTCCCTACTGCCTGCCCCAGCTGCTTCCATACGAACCACCTCATTGCTCTCTACCTTTGAGCTTTTCTTGATTTCTTCTATTTCCATCCATGTGGGCTAAATATTTACATGGATTAATTTATTTAGTTTAATACCCAAAACAACTCCATGAATTAGATTCTAACATTATCCCTATTTTTTAAGTGAGGAAATTGAAGCACAAAAGGCTAAATAACTTGCCAAGTTCATTGTGATGGTTAATTTTCTGTGTCAACTTGGCTGGGTTATGGTGTCCAGTTGTTTGGTCAAACACTGAACTAGATGTAGTTGTGGAGGTATTTTGCAGATGGTATTAACATCTACAATTAGTTTTATTTAAATAAAGATTATCATCAATAAGGTGGGTGGGCTTCATCCAATCAGTTGGAAGCTTTAAGAGTAAAGAACCCAGGATTCCAGAGAGAAGAAATTCTGCCTCAAGACTATACCCTTTCCGCCTCTTTAAGTTTCTACCTACTCGTTTCCCCTAAAAAATCCAACTCAAGACTGCAATATAATTCTAACTGATATTTCCAGCTTCCTGCCTGCCCTACAAAATTCAGACTTCCCAGACCCTAAAATTGCAGGAGCCAATTCCTTAAAATCAGTCTCTCTCTCTCTCTTTCTCTCTTGCTCTCTCTCGCTCTCATTCTTGTTCTCACTCTCGCACTCGCTCTCTCGCTCTCTCATATAAATATCCTGTTGGTTCTCTATCTCTGAAGAAATCTGACTGATACAATCATAGAGGCAAGAAGTCACCGAGCTTTGATCTTGCTCCGTAGCCAGCCTTTAAGTACTCTTTGGAATAGCTACTTGGAAAAGAATCGTATTTTTTTGTTTTTTTGTTTTATTCCATCCAGCCACTTAGCAAAGAATATATGGGAAAAAAAAAAAAAAAACTAGAGTAATGAACTTCTTTCAACACACTTAATGACAATTAATCAGTCTTCCAATTACCTTTTCTGAGAATTTATTTATCCTTATTGATCTAGTTTAATAATCATTGTGTGTAAATACTTGCCAATAGTTTACAGTTCAAACACTCCAAAATCTGTAATCAATCTAACAACTTTTGTGTGTATATTTTACATTTTAATAGTTTGTATAATACTTTTGATTCTTGATGATTCTTGATTAGTTTTTAAAATAATTTTGAGACTTGATGACTAAGAAGATCAATATTTCTACCAGATGTTCAATTGTATGAAATCCAAGTTTGAAGATCTCTTTCAAAAGAGTTATTTGCCGAGAGATAACACTTCTTACCAGGCAAGAAAATGTCATGTCAAATTGGCTTATCACTATATTATAATACTGAATGACAATTCTTGAAATATGATAGGGAGATAACTGATACTCTTGCAGTGAAGTATCAATCCTTACTCCCTCCCCGATGATATTGAATGCTTATTAATTAATTCTTTACTATTTACTGGGAAGGAGCATTTTTAGTGAAAAATACTTGACCTTTGAAATTTACAAAAGCTTAAATTCTTGCTCTATAGATTACTAGTTGTGTGCCCTTGGGTGATTTAAACTTTCTCAACTTCAATTTCCTCATCTATAAAACAGGAGGTTGTACTTGCCTTGTAGGTTTTGAGAATTGATTGAGATACAGTTAAAAGGTATAGCACTACTTTGACACATATTAGAGGCTATATACCTACTAGCTTATTTTAATTTTTAGTCTCTAAAGTACATAGGTCAGAATATATTCGTAGTGGTTATTTCTTTTTAAATCTTATTTTAGTCCTCAATATTGCTGCCAGGGATTCTAACCATACCAAAATAATGATAATAATAATAATAATAATAATAATAATAATAATAATAATAATAATAATGTTACTGTGAGATCACGGTGGTTAGGTGAAATGAACTCTCTGATGGCATTATTTTTTCAAGATAGAGATTTTCCATTACATACCTACATATTTGTAGATTTCAGATCAATCCAAAACAAACCTGATTCCTTCTTTTCTGATACAAGGGAGAACTGGCCAACTTAATTCTTGGTTTGATAAAGATGAATGGAATTTAAAAAATCCAGAAAGTCTCATGAAAACATCCAAATATAAACTGAAATTTCAGTGATTCATTGGAATGTTTCCAAATATATGTACACTTGAAAACAAATGGTGAAAATGCTTCAATTTTGGCACTTACACAGATATTTGGCACTACTTGAAATGAAGAAAGTTGAGAAAAAATGCTGTATTTATTTACAAATATAAACCTGGAAGGAGGGTTTTTAAAGATTATTTGGAAGATGAGTTTAAAGGTTAATGACCTATCAAAAATATGGGTAAATAATTAAAACTTTAATTATCTTAATACCTACCACAGTGCCTAACACATTTTAAATGATCAGTAAGGGATATACACCAAACAAATTAGTGAATGAATGAATAACTACATTTACAAAAATGATATCCCCTTATTGGTATATACATCTTCCATTCTCTTCCAGGAGATAGGATTTTGTAATTCAGGACTCAACAAAAAAAATTATATAAGCCATTCCTTTTAATAAAATAATATTTATTAATATTAATATTAGTTAGACATACTAGAGTTGCAGAAGGAGATTGCGGTAGATTCAAATCTTATATCACAATCATGTATTAAATAAAAGCAAGCTCCCTCTTAGTTAGTAGCATTAAAATGCTCTACTCACCCATTCTGAATATTTGAGTTAGCATCTACTCTTTTATTTTCCCACAGTTATTTTTTTTTAATTAAGAGTTGATATCTGACCTTATATCAATGCCACATCTTTTCTATCCCTCAGCTATCACCTAGGTTCATACTCATATAGCCTACCCTAATTCAACTTATCCTCACACTTCTCCCAGCTATATTTTTAAAAGTCTTTACTGATTGATTCACTGACTTGTTCAAAATAAAAAATCTTCATTTGTTCCCTTTTGTTAATATTTGTTTTCTTCAAACTGCACACCATGGACCATACAGAACTTTGGAGAGGTTTCAGGATCTTCTGAGAGTGGGAAGGATGAGAGATTGAAGAGATGCTGGTAGATAGGGCTCTAGGCTTCTAAACTGGTTCAAACAGAGAAATGCTGCTTTTATCTGGTCCATAAACAAGGTTTCCGTATAAGAATCTTCTGTATTAGACAGCCTGAAAAATATTTGAAAACCACTGGTCTATAGATGGTCTCAATTTCTATTAAAGTTCCAACTATGGTCTTTCTCCAATGATAGACAACTTACCTGTCAAGATTTGCCTTGTACCATACTTTTCTATGTTCCTGTTGTAACCACACTAGGCCACTCAGGCTTTTTTCCCCGTGGGTTTTGTATTTTCTCTCAAGTGCCTTTGACACGCTGTTCTATACTCCTCAAATCCCCTCTAGTCCCTTCTTGTTGAATTTCTACTTACCTTTAAGGCTCAGTTCAAATGCCAACTCCTCCTTTCCTCCTTGAAATATTCTCCTCTCTATCCTTCAGAATCTCAATTTTTCTTCTATGAAACTTTATTATTCCATTAATACATTTTGCCTTGTGTACCTGAATACTTACTTGTCTTGCATTCATGACACAGTGAGCTCTTTGGCATCAGAAGAAGAAATTCATATTTTCATGTTATATGCTTATGTTTAGTCCTTAATGAGTTTCATTAATTTCTTAGATCAACTTTATTAATTTATTGGAAAAAACCGTACCTTGTTATACTAGGCACCAAACATTGTATTAAATATTAAAAAAATATTTAAAGAATATGCCTAAAATTGATCTTGTCCATCAAAACTTTTAAGTTTGTCAAGGAGGGATCTTTACTCTATATTAAAGATGTGAAAACTGAAGGTCTGAGAGATTAAATTACAGTGTCTTTTTTTCACTTTCCAAAGAGATCTATAGAATCAAAATGGTATCCTTATTTTCTCTATTTAACTTACTAGGGAGCCCATAGCTTTTCTTTTTTACTTCTCCTCAGAATGTTCCCAACAACTTTTATTTAAACTTCCTTAAAAAGTTTCTCACTGTGTGAGCACCTTACATTTTGTGGTGATATAGCCTGTATTTGGATAAGCTGTACATATTTAGTCCTTTTTAATCTTACCTCACATCAGCCCTTCAATCATTTTTGTAACTCCTCTCCTAATTCACTCCAGTACGATGATATCCTTCGTCGTCGAAGTGAATATCGACTGAGGTTTTCTTAAATGGACACACTTGTCTGACTCATGATGTGTTATCTCTGCATGTGCTGCCCAAACAGTTTTTTATAAACCACTCTATCACTCCATGCAATCTCATACTAATTTTCTGTAACTATCACTCTAAGTTCTCCTTCAACATTACTATTTTCTATGTACAGTAACTCTATTTCCTTGATTATCTGTGGATTTTTCACCCAAGATGCATTACTTTACATTTTTCAAAGCCTAATCTTATTTTGATATTTCCTACTCAGAGCTGTAACCTCTTATATTCATAAATATTTTTCAATTATATCTAGTGCTTGCACACCACCCAAGTTATGTGATAGTTGGAAATTTAATATATTATTTGGCTATCCTAATTGTTAAAGTCTAAATTAATTAATACACTATGCACACTCTTTAATTTTTTCTTTATCTATCTCCCAAAAGAAAATAAATGCAAATCTTAGACATTCTTACCACTCAGCCTGTTGTCACATAATAGTTTGTCCTTTGTAAATGGGCCTTTATAAGATGAATGAGTGGCACATCACACATTCCCTGGCCTATTAGGGTTTGTTTTCTAAGGCATATTTTCAATATAACTTACTGAAAGATATTATACATTTAACTATGCAATGCATGCTACATAGCATGTAATTTATTTTCTTTCCTTTGTTTTACTAGGGTTTGAAAGCTGTAATTCAAGAATATGTTAGGTTAAAATTACTCATTTGGATAAAATGCATTTATTGTCCCGTGCATCCCTGTTTATGAATGGGGAAGATATGACTCTTTTTAGGAATTAGACTGTTATTCATCATAATTGGACAGACAAAATCTCAAAGATCCTTCCACATGTCCACCTGTAGATCCTGCTGAGGGCGTGGTTGCAGGTGATCCCTTAAACATAAAAGTCTAGGATGATATTCTGCTGTTTGGACCTGGGGTGAGCACCTGACAAAAAGGTATATCTGGAGGTCCACAACGTGGTCTGATGCAAGAACCCTGTCCAAACATATACAATTTTTTTTTTCATTTCTGCAAAATTAGTAAGTTAAAATTATTACAATAAATTAAAGTTAATAAATTAAAAATATTGTTATTAAAATTTTATTAATGACTGAATTGGCATATAAAGAGTTTAAATGGCTTGTTCAACTCCACACAATCAATTGGGAAAAGACTTTTGCAGTCAAAAGGAATCCAGTATTGGTTCAACTGTAGGAAAGCCCAGAGTTAAACCAATATTAGATTTCCATTGATTGCAGGAATCTCCTTTTACATGTGTCCTTTAAAATAAAGCTTGGGGCCACCCAGGACTGTAGCTGCCTCTGGCAGTTGGTAGCTCTAGGACTCACCTGTCTTCTTGGGCCCTGAACTTCATTTTGGCCCCAGAGGCTTTCCATTACTGAATTGCAAGGCCATTCCTTTATTCAAGAAGATGGTATATATATTTATATGGTATTTTTAGATGTATAGTGGGATATTTTCAGGACATCTATTTTGACATTTTGCCTGGAGAGGAAAACCACAATGACTCCTTCATGTGTTTGTTTCTGTCACTGATATGGGATGTCCTTGAGGACTTTGCCCCCAACACTTATATTCCATCTGCCAAATCATGCCCAGAAGGTAGATGGGGCAATAAGTATTTTTAAGTGATTGAACAAATGAATTCATCTGTTTGACTCATGAGTTGACTAAATTGATAGGTAAATTTGTTAAAACCTCTGCTTGTTAGGCATTAAAATCTGGTGGAGATATGTCACCAGAAACAGATGGAACTCAGAAATGGGTAGGGTACCTCGATAAAACTAGCCTATGGCAAAGACACAGGCTATCCTAGGACATGGAATTCTTTGCATATCTGAGGAAATCTAGGGATTCTTCTCTTTAAAAATGCACATATGCACAGGTTTCTACATCTCAGAAGCTTTTCATAGACCCCCACAGGAGGTCTGGCATAGACAAGATTCCCCTACAAATAGAGTTTGATTGATTTGATCATTATTGCCTCTGGACACACAGCCACACCTCTGTTTTCCACGGTCACTTAAAATCACCTGGCTGTCGCTGGATCATTATTCACTCCCCAAGACTCAGTCACAAGCGAAAGTGTCTACGTGTCAATGACTGGTTACACAGCTGAGGCATGGTTGCCAGACAGTTGTGAAAGGTAGCATCAGCCCCCTCTCAACTTCTGTCATGGGAAACCCTAGCTCTTTTTTATTTGGGAGTCCTCCCAAAATGGAAGGATGGTTGATCTTGGGTGGCCAAAACCACAGACCTCACTGAATACTCATTATTAAAAACTGAAACAAAAAAACAGAAAAAAAAATCATACAAAGTTGAAAAAGAATTTTTTCCACATTATAATACTCCAATCTATTTTTGATATGTTGCAATATTTCCTTCATATTTCCCCTAATTAATCTTATTTTCTTTATCATAATAATAATCTTGTTTTATCTTCAATTTTTTATTTTGTTCCTCTCACTTAATATCAATATTACATAATAAATAGCAAGCTACAAAGCCCTATCATTATAATTAGGCTCTATATTTATGTACCTATACCTGATTATTTATCTATGTACTTATCTAGCTATCAAACAATATGTTCATCTTTTCTTGGAAGGAACTACACCATAATATTGCTAGTATTTATTTCTGAATAGTGAGATTTTAGGTAATCTGTATTTTAATTGCTAGATGTTTCTGTGTTCTAAAGCATCAACAGTGAGAATGGATTTAGATTACAAGACAAAATGCAATAAAGGTATCCTAAAAGAAATCTTATCATAGGCTTTTTCCTTATTTTCCATTGTATGGTCTTTATAATAGTTTTTAGTTGTAGCATAATTTCCATTGAGTAGTTGAGGGCAGTTATATAAGCTATTATTTTTTTCTTTTACAATCATAAAAATGCACAATTTTTCTATTTTTGTATTATTTTTACAAAATAATTCCCATAAATGCAATTATTGGCTCAAAGGATATAAACACTTTATGGCTCTCAGTATTGCCAAACTGCTTTCCAAAAGCTTTTGCCAATTGATAATGCCTTCAACAAAATAAAGAGTAATAATTTTATGCCCCTTTGTCTCCATTTGGAATATCATTTGAGTTTTTTGATAAATTAATGTAATAAATAGCAAATGAATTTTTAAAATATTTGCTTCCCCCTGATTCTCTGAGTAAGGTTTAACATTTTCCACATTTATTGAAGTACTATTGCATTACCCTGCATTTTCCATTTTGTGAATTTTCTGTTTGACCCATGCTTTTACGTATTATCGCTAAGTTCAGTATATCAATGAGTGCTTCATTTACTTAACCATTAATTTTGTTTCCAAGTAAAGAGAGTTACATATTATACTCATCTGTAGTGAAAATACATACTGATATTTTCTGATTTGTTCAAATGTTCTATGCTTTTTAAGATGGCTACATCTTCCCTTTTCTTCTGAACCAGAAGAAGAAACATATGCACATATATGCACACAAAATCAGAACCAAATTTTCAATGTATAAAATAAATGATAGATTTCTAAAATGTGGATTTTTCTTGTTGACAATATCAGATCGCTGATTCTCCCAGAGAAGTTTCTTCCTAATTTTCAAATTTACTGTTTGTTTGACAAAGCCAAGTTTGCTTGCCTGATCATGAGCTATCAGATGAATCAATGGGGTTGGCTATTGGAGAATTTAAAGCTTCAGATCACTCATGGACATTAGTGGCAGAGAATAAAAAAGGTGTCAGTGAAGATTTATAGTGAAGAGTTATCGTGGCAAATGGATAAATGGAAATGATGCCTGTGACCATGGAAATACAGAATGAACATAATGAACACAATAAAAGGAAAGGAGCTTTTCCTCTTTGCCATTAGGAAAGTCATAGGTTAGGAAAAGAGGGTAAAATGAGACAAGATTTGACTGAGTGCCTCCTCTGTGCTAGAGTTGTATTTGAGAATTGTTTTTCCCCAAACAAAATATAGGATAATTGTTATTTCCAGGATTGTAAGGAAGGAGAAAAATAAAGAAAACTGAGCGGCAAGTTGAAGAAACAGATACATAATTTTTGAGTTTCTGGTTATGATTGGACAGAAAATACGAAAAAGTGAAGAAAACTTTGTATTATAAGGATGAGAAAGTAAGCATGAGATTTTGAGAAACAGTAAAATATTCGTGCATAAGCACACCCTGTGAAGACATTAACAGAACACTGAAGAATGCTGACCAGAAAAAGGAGTAAGAGGTAAGTTATAGATTGGTGAATTATCTACATGGGGGAGGTGGACAAAACTATCACAGAAGAGCAGTTCTTTAAGACCATGGTCAGGAAAAAGAATTGCATCTATATCACTAAATGCTGTAGGACAAATAAAGCTGAGAATACTGAGGAGTCATGAGAAAGTAGCTATTCAAGGTAAAATATTTATTGAAGGGCCATTTTGTGGTGTGTACTAATTAGGTTTATACGTAGATGAATAAGGTATATTCCTGCGTTCGTGGAGTTCACCATGTGAAAAAAAATTTCAAAAATTTTTCCAAAGACTATTTGGGAAATGAACCAAAAGGAATAAACCAGTTTCATCCAGGCATATTTAAAAAAATAATTTCAAGAAAGTAAATGGACATGTCATGGTTTATTTGTCCTGAAATCCTGAAATGACAATAGATCAGAAAGCCACAATTTTGATTTGCGCTAAGTTTTCATCTAATCATTTAGTTTTTATAAAAATTGGCATGTTATGTGTTTTCATTGTGAATGTAATAATATATATTTTAGAAATTTTGGAAACTGTTGAAAAATAGAAGAAAGATTAGTCACATCATTTTAGGCATTTCTTGAAAACCTTTCTAGTTAGTATTTTATCTGTGCATAGTATTTATTTAATTGCTACTGACCATAATCTACGGTTTACACTTTGCACTGAACGATTTTATAGATTTCGATAAAATGTATAATGGCCTGTACCAATCATTGCAATGTCATACAGAACAAATCCAATGTCTCCAAAAAGCCTCATGTTACATCTATTCTTCCCTCTCCCTCCCCTCAGAATTTCTGGCCACTCCTTTATATCAATGTTATAAGCCCTTCCATTGCTAGAATAATAATAAGTCTATTTTAGTTCATAGTTGCACTCCCCCCCTTATTCTCAATCTTGAGGATTTTGGGATGGTTATGCTCCCTCTGATTCTGATTGAAAAGAGGCTTAGATCCCACTGGGCAGATGGGTGGAACTGTCTTGCTTGCAGTTGTAGATACTCTATATTTTGGGGGATGGGCATTGTCCATCATCATCCTTTTGTCCTGGGTGAGTCCAATGAACTGGAGAGTAGGTGTTGGTTGCAACTCTTCTAAGATTCAGGACTCAACTGGCATATGAACAGCTGGAAAATTTAAGTCTCTGGGACACATATTTAATGGGTATAGTGCTAATTATAGGTTAAAATAAAAGGGGCATAAGAACGATGTGTAGGAAAATAATAAATGAGTCTAACTCTGATACATTGGGGGGTTATCATATATTCCAAGCTAATGCCCACTGACAGGTAGCTGAATTCCTGGGGTTGTCTGCCCTGCCTATAGTGTCCAGATGTCTCTAGAGCCCTAAGGACTCTCCTTGTATAAGGCACTGTTTACTGTGGTAGTCAGTGAGATCCTCCTAAGATGTGTGTAAGCATAACTTCTGGAATGACCTCCTGACTTACTTTGAAATCTCTTAGCCATAAAAACTCATTTGTATTTAATATTTCCCCTTTTTGGTCAAGGTCTGTTTCCAAATGCATCACTAGTTGGCACTTGGTAGTAATCCCTTGGTGCCCTGGAAGCTCATCCCTGAGAGTTATGTCCCATTTGGGGGGAGGGGGGGAACAGTGAGTTTATATGTGCATAGTATTTGTTTTTTTATTTGGGGTGGATTTTTTTTTAGTACATTTGTTTTATTTTTCTTATAGCTATAGATGTGGGGAAATAATATTGTAGTGTTTCTTTTCCAAACACTTTACAACAGAAAGCTTTTTAAATTATTCCATTACAAACACTTTAAAATAATTTGTAATAGTCAAACAAGTGGTTTTACTACTGTTTACCTGATAATTCCTTAAACAGTTCTATAAATAATGCTGTGATGAGTAGCTATATAGATTTTAAATATTTTTATTACCTTTGTTATTATTCACTTCCATGGGGATTATTATTTGGGTAAATCATCAAAAGAGTCTAAATAACCCAAATGTAAAGCTAATACTTTGCTTCACCTATCTATTTGCTTTCAATAGACAACTCAAAACTTAAACAATAATAGTTCCCAAATCTAAAGTTTGGACAGGGCTTGACAGCAATGACCCATGGTGACCACCAGATAAATCATCTTTATCAACTTTAGTAAGCATCTGTGGAGCCTCAGTATGGCATGACTCCTATTTTCTTGAAAGGGATAAATTAAATTGCATAGAATTTGCTCAGAGCAGTACGTGGTGTGTTTTCAGGAGAGGCAAGTTGCATTTAGGTATGTGATAAGATTTACATGCCCCCTTAAATGGGAGATCAGTAGGTGGGGAAAGTCTCAACATGGAGTTAAGGGGAGGACTTTGAGGCATCCTTTTAAAATTTTCTGAGATGGTAACAAAGGATCTTATAGACACCCTGGATTTGATCTTTGCCCAGAGGCAATTTCTTAATTTGAGAATAGTTTGCCATCAGGAGATGGGAATGAGAAACTGTTTTATTTTGAGACCCCAATGTATCCTGCATTATTTATATTTTCTCTAAATTTTGCTTGAACACAGATCAGTTCCTTTCTTAGCTCATCTCTCACCTTTTAGTTTAGGCAGCTAGAAGAAGCCAAGTGGCACCTCCACACTTTTTCTGGATGTCTCCTTAAGTGGATCATCAAGATCATTAGGTGTATTTCCTATTTTTCACATTAACTCAGGCAACAGTTTTGCCAAACTTTCTGCCACAACGTAAAGGGTCCCCTTTCCTTCAGTGTCCAAGAACATTTTCCTAACTCTTCTTTAAGCTAGAACTCACAGCCTTCTCTCACTGGCAGCAGGCTTCTGCTAACACTCTTCTTGAGACCTTTGAGCTTTTGCTAACTCTGTCCTTAGGCCCTTGAAGCTTAAACTTGCTGCCTGATCCCAAAGGCAACGCTACATGTTTTAGGTTTTTATTACAGGAGCACCCCACTTCCAAATACCAAACTATGTTTCAGTTATTTATTGCTGCATACCACATGACTCCAAATATATCAGCTTAAAACAACAATAATTACTTTTTCTTACTAATATGCAATTTTGAGTTCGGCAGATACAAAGCTCAGCAGGTATCTTGTAAAGACATCTGGAATAGATTGACTGGGAGTTAGGGGATCCATTTTCAACTTGTCTTGCAGGTTGGGGCTGGAAGCTCAGCCAGGAGGTGGGCCACGACCCTTGATTCCTCTCTTCATGGGCCCTTCCACAGATTGCTTGGATTTCCTCATAACATCATGGCTAGATTATAGGAGCAAGCATCCCAAGGAAATCAAGTGAGAACAGCATCACTATTTACAACCTGTCCTTTGAAGTCACAGAGTGTCATTCTGTTGTACTTAGAAGCCAATGAAAATTGGAGGTGAGGGAATACAGATCCCACCTCTCAATGTGAGGATCGAAAGTCACATTGTAAGAGGAGCATGTGGGATAGCCAACATATTCTGACCCTTTTGGAATGATACAATCTGTCAAGTACTCATTAGTATTCTTGAGGAAAAGTAAAAAGTCACTATTGACAATATTAAGTGTTGTGGTTTTTAATGTAAATATGATTGAGCCAGAGCTGTGGCAATTTGTTATTGTTTGTTTTAGGATGTGCATGTATGCTGTGCATTTGTTTGAAGTCTTGGAGCTTGGGTAGAGGTGGAGAGAAATGTTTCTTCCTGGAGTATGAACTAAAATAGATCTTGTCAGAACTGTTGCTTGTTTGCTTGTTTCTGTGGGGGCTGGGACATGCGGGGAGTGTGTTCTAGTGGGTGGGGCAGGTTTAATGTTGTTTATGTGAGAAAAGAGCAGAGCAGAGCAAAGAAACTGAAGAAAGGAATGGAATGCATCATGCCATAACATGCTTACTTACTTAGAAACCCAAGTAATTAAATTTGGCTGATACATTGATATAAGTGCTTTTTCTTTTCTCAGCTCCACACAAAACCTACTGATTCTTAGGTAGCTTTGGAAACATGGAGAGACAAAGACACTGGCAATCTTGTGACTGGCACATTACTAGTGCCTCCTGTGAGGCTACTCTATGTTATCTTAAAGTCTCAGCTCCTCGGCTAGTTATAGATCTAGGAACAAGGAACACAATGGATACTACTTATGGACAGTAGTTGACAGAACTCGTTTGTGAATACATACAATACATACTTGCTTTGGGGTTTCAAGGAATCATTCCAGGATAGTTCTGCCAGGATAATTTCTGAGAGGGGTTTGTATTGACATCCAGCAATTAAATCAAAGGGACCTAAGTGTTGTGGTTTGAAGCTGTTTGTACCCCAAAAAGCATGTTCTTAAATGTAATCCATTCCTGTAGCTGTGATCCCATTGCAAGTAGAATCTTTTTGTTGAGGTTACTTCAGTTAAGGTGTAGCCCACTCCAATCAGGATGGGTCTTAACCCTATTATTCGAGTCCTGTATATGGGGAATGAAATCCAGACAGAGAGAGAAAAAGCCACAGAGGGAGAGGCCAGAAGTTGAATATCAATAAGACCCAGAAAAGAAGGGAGAGACCAGGAGAGCCGTTGCCATGTGGCAAGCAAAAGAGCAAGCATTGCCGGTAGCCAGCCCCAGAATGCCAGTTTTCTGGGAGAAGGCATCATCTTGATGATGCTTAATTTGGACTTTGTTTTAGCCTCAAACCATAAGTTAATAAGTTTCCATTGTTTAAGCCAACTCATTGCATGGTATTTGCTTGAGCAGCCTAGGAAACTAAAATACCAAGTAATTATAATGCACAAAAATTAATGTGACCTCATGTTATATTCACAGGTGAGTATGGCTTGGACAGTTTGCACAACTATGAAAAGGCCAAAGGTTGTGTCCTTCCTTCTTTCTGAAGAGTCTTTGCCTAAGAGTTGCTGTCTATGACTTTATGTAAAAAAAAAGAGTACCAGAGTGTAGTGGTACACAGACCACCTGAGTCAGAGTAACAGTGCTGGGTTGGAGCTGTCTTATTTATTTATTTATTTATTTATTTATTTATTTATTTATTTATTGGTAAAGACTCACATTTCTTAAGGGAGATAGGTATGGTGTGACTATGAAAACAAGGTGGTAAAGGCACAAAGAAGCTTCCCACTTACTATGTGCCAGAAAAAAACAATAAACTATTATTTATACTTTTAAAATATTTTTATAATGTTTATTTACTTTTATAACAGTTCCACTAAAATTCTGGCAATAGGATGGCTCCTAGTGTTGGTTTTTGGTGAGTGTGTGCGTGTGTGCGTGTGTGTGCTTCAGTGTCTTCATGTGTGTTTAGGAAGGCGGGGAGAGCTCCTGGCCAAATGTCATTTTAAGAGTGAAGCATCCTCTCAAATTTTTATGAAGAAAACAGAGAAAAGCATTTCTTACATCTGCCTGAGAAGATGAATTTCTATGAATGATCATCTGAACTAACAAAAGTCACCTTTTATATCAACTAAAATGTTATAAAAAATGATTTATGAAAGTACTGTGTCGGTTGTGCTATGAACACCACTTTTTATTATTTATTTTATTTCCTTTTTCTCTGCTGAGTTATTTAAACTCCAGAATTTCACTAATTCCCATTCTTCCTCATATAAAGCTCTCTGTTCTATTAACAGTGGGACAAGTATAATAGAAAAATAGATAACCAAACACCAGACTAGAGCACAAACCAGCACAGATGTTCACTCTGCCAGGCCTTTGAAGAAAGATGTTGCTTTTCAGAGGGAGTTACATTTGCTATATACAAGTCAAGAACAAGACAAGACCAGTGTGAAGTTTTAAGTCACTTCCTTTATACAATTCCTTAACAGGTATGCAGGAAAGTGAAATAAAGGACACTTGAGGTAATCTAAGCTAGATACTTGAAAATTGTATTTTTAAAGAAAGTGTCACTAAGAAAGGACATATAGGTCTCCATTCATTGCCTCTCAACTTCATCAAATGTTAGGTCTAACAATTAGAAATTTTTAAATGGGTTATGCTCTCTCTAACCATTTACTATCTCCTCTACCTACTCTGGACATCATCTCCTTGTCCAGAAGACTATCTCCTACTTACATTTCTAGACTCTGTTGAAAGGCTGACTCTTGAAAAAAAGCTTGAAAGCTTTGCCTGACTCTTCTCCACAGCCTCCCCATCCTAAGCACCAGCCTTGGCAAAGTGCCCCCTTTTGGCGCCAAGTTGGAGTACATAATACTCTAAATTCTGCTTGTTGGTTTACTTTTCTGACTTGCCCCCCACCCATCCCAAAATACATCCTGTGATTAAATCATGAAGTTTTTTGAGGCTAGGAGTGATACCAGTTTCAATTCTCTGTTGTTCACATTCAGTACAATATACGACATTAAGCAAATGGGTACCTAATCACTCTTCCATAAATGACTTAATGGACAAGCAAGTAAATGAATGCATACATTCAGGATAAGAATTTCACTACATTTTCTTCCTCTTTTTCTAGGCATTTTTTGAGTGAATGCTGAGCAAAAAGGATTTTTCCACTCTACACAGCTATTATATCATTCTATTACTGAGGAAAGAGATTGAGTTGACAGCTGACACAGAGAAAGCAAAACTACACAAGTATTTTGCTTTTGTCTTTTTCTTCAAGGAGAATGACTTGCAAACCTGAAAGGGTAAAAATGATGAAGAGGTAAATGTGAGAAGACAGTAGGGAAGTACTGAGATTCTTTAAATGAATCCAAATCTCTAGGCTGGGTGAATTTCATCCTATGAAACCGAAGATGTATCTGCAAAGCCTCAATTGATAACCTGTGACAAAAACATGCTAGAAAAACTAGAAATGGAAACATTTTATCTGATTTTCAGAAAGGAGAAAAAAAAAAAAGAAAAATGTGGAAACTACAGGTAAATGAGTATGAACTGGTCACTGATAAAAATATGAAAAATTTATTATAGATTATTTGCTTAGTACTGAGAAAGCAAAGTGATGCTCATTAGTAGCTAGAAACGGTTCACTTAGAACAAGTCATTCTAAATAAATTGTTTTCTTTTCTTTCGTCCCTTTCTTTTTAAAATATGATTACTATGCAAATAAATGAGGAAATTTCTATGGACATAGAATATATGAATTTCAGAAAGAAATTTGATCAAATTTCTTAAGATTTCCTTGGTGATAAGATGAAGGAATTTGGACCAACTCATGTTCAGGTAAGTGGATCTTTAAGTGGTCAATGACATACATAAAATAATCCCCTGATTACCCTGATATATTACTAATATATTAATATTATAGGGACAATGTTCTGGATTTTGCCATATCCTATTGTACAATTTTATTTATTTATATAAATATGTAAAAAGGATAGTTATTAAATTTGTAGATAAAAAAATCATAGGTAAGATGGTTATTATAACATTCAGATTTTGAAATAGGTCAACAGTTTGGAAAAATTGTCAAAAAGTAATAAAGTAAAAATGAGTTGGAAAAAATGTATATTGTATAATGACAGAATAAGAAAGAATGGGTCGCTATTAAAAAGTCAAAAAATTGTAAATGTTGGAGAGGATGTGGAGAGATAGGAATGCTTATTCACTGTTGGTGGAAATGTAGAATGGTACAGCCACTGTGGAAGACTGTTTCGCAGTTCCTTAGGAAGTTGAATATAGACTTGCCATGGTACCCGGCAATACCATTGCTATGTATATACACAGAAGAACTGAGAGCAGAAACACAAACAGGCATCTGCACACCAATGTTCATAGCAGCATTATTCACAATTGCCAAAAGTTGGAAACAACCCAAGTGTCCATCAACTGATGAATGGATAAACAAATTATGGTGTATACACACAATGGAATATTCTGCAACTATAAGAAGAAAAGAAGTCTTGAAGCATATGACAACATAGATGAACCTGGAGGACATTATGTTGAGTGAAGCAAGCCAGACACAAAAGGAAAAATACTGTATGATTGCACTATTATGAACTAAATATATTGTGTAAACTCATGGAGTTAATAATTAGAATATAGGTCACCAGAAAATAGAAGGAGGGTGGAGAATGGAAAGCTGAGGGTTAATCTGTGCAGAATTGGTTTTTTTTTAAAAAAGGTTGTTTTTAAATCTTTAGAAATGAATAGAAATAGTGAAAGCATATCATGGTGTTTGTAACTAGCAGAGCTAGTTATATGGGTAGTTATATGGGTAGGATAGTGGTTGAAAGGGAAAGTCTAAGTTCATGTGTATTACTAGAAGGAAACTAAAACTGTAACGTGGGACCGTATAAGATAGTAAAACCTCATGTAAAACACGAATATGGTGATATTGCATATACAAGACAGTTTCTACAAAATGTAAATACAAATATACTAGAGAGAAGGAAAAAGAATAGCAGCTATGTACAGCGGGGGAAGCAAAGAGAGGTTGAGAGGTGAGTTGTTTGTTTTTTGTTTATTATTATTATTATTGGAATAATGAAATTTTTCTAAGAATGATGAATGCACAAATATATGATTACACCAAATACCATTGACTGTACACTTTGGATAGATTTATGCTTTATTAATATGTATCAATAAAATTGATTTGTTAAAAAAAAATAATGGGTCCAATTTCAGTTCACATGGAAAAGAGCCTAGACTGCAGTAGGCATTATAGAGGAACAATTATTTCCCCTTTCTCAGGTCCTGTATGCAGAGGTCTGCACAGAGTAACATTTCTTATTTCTTTCTATAGAGGGAAAAAGAGCTACGAAAGATGGGTGACAGCTATGGTAGCCCCTCCATTTGGTAGAACCAGTCAATGAAAAGGTATGATGGCTAGGGATTCACTCTCTTCCCTTCTACCTCAGAGCTGCTTGCTGCAGCAGTCCTGGAGGAGTGAAGTGTACGTGCTCTGCACATGAAAACTTTTCTTCAGATGGGTTTCCCCAATGTCTAGCCTGGGGGTGGGTGAGTGGGTAGTTGGCATAGACATTGAAAGCAAGCCCCTTAAACAGATCATTCAGTAATGTCCTCCAACCTAACTTTTTCAGTAAAATAGTTCACATGATGATCTCCATCTATCTGATTCTTTTCATCTCCCAATTGGTCTCAAGCCCAATAGTAGGCACTTAATCAACATTTATTGGTGTTAAATGAAAACTAGAGGGTTTAAAAGGATGAAATTATTGCCTAATGTGTGGTGCTCATAGCACTGGTAGAATATCAGGATGATTTTGGTGGTTACATGAGTAAGGCTTCTCTCCATGTGAAGTTCAGTCTAGACTTGGGCCAGTGTAAATATAAGGAAAGAGATTTTGTTTCTAAATTCAGTTTTTATTTTTGCCAAAGTTGTACATATACCTAATTTAAAAAGGGAAACAGTGTTTTATGAAAAACAGCAGACCTACTTTCTTCTTTGCCCTCCCTGCCAAACTCACCTTCCATAATTCATTTCCCAGAGCTAACAACTCCAAGCCTTTAACTGTTTCTTTTGGTATTTACTTCCATATATTTAAATAAAAAGGTTATATTCATATTTATGTTTATTTATGCCTTTTAAATGTAGGAATTATCTAGCCTTCAGTGTTATTATACAGAAATTTGATGACATTCTGATTCCTCAGGCTTTGTAAGGAAACTGATGTGGTTCTCTCTGGAAGCTTTTAGGATCTTTTTATTCTTAGGACTCTAAATTTATGGTGATGTGTCTTGCTGTGATTCTATTTTCATTCATTGTTCTGAATATCAACCGGGAAACCCAAGTCATACATTACTGGTGAATTTTCTTGAATTATTATTATTGTTATCATTATCATTATCATTTTGTCAATGCCTTGTTTTTTTCTTTCTATTTCTGGAAATCCTATTACAAAGACCGTGAGCTTCCTTGATTGGTCTTTATGTTACTTCTTATTGCCTATTTTTCATCTCTTTCATCAATTAGTTTCGTATTTTAGGCAAGAGATTTTCTCAATGCTATCATCTAAACCTTCAGATAAATTTTTTTTATGTCTGCCAATATATTTTAATTTTTGAGAGTTATTTTTGTTCTCTGATTATTCCTTTTTTACAGAATCCTAGCCATATTCATGGCTGAAACATCTTGTATCTTTCTGAGCACATAATCATTGGTTTTTACATTGTCTACTTGCATTGTGCATGTTTCCTTGTAATTGCTTTATTTTGATTGTTTGTTTTCTCTGGTCTCCTCAAAATAGATGATATTCCCAAATATCTGCAGATAGAAGAGTGGACAGTTCAAAAGTTAGACGGATCCTCTGCATGTGGGGTAGGTTGTCAAAAGCAGGGTTTTGAACCATTCACGGGAGAGGGGAACACAGATACCAGCTTTTTCAGTGGTCTATTGTGTAAAGGCTAGAGCCGGATATTTCAGAGAAATGTCTTCCAGTCTCCTGCTGGTATGGCATAAACATAGTTGCTAGCGTTTTGGGTTTGGGTGGGTAACAAGGCTGCAAATTCAACAGTCAAGGTGAAAACGTTCACTAGTGCCTCTAATTTCAGTATGGTATTCCAGACTTTAAGTGTGCTTAGCACCCCGAGTCCAGGGAACCTTGGTTTTACTTGTTCCAAGGAATAAACCTCTAGTCTTCTGCCAGTTGGTCTTAGGGTTTCTAATTGCTTCCTCCATAAACGTTTAACCATTCTTTCCATTTTTAGCCCCATCTTCATCTATGCTTTAAGAAATATGTGGTGTCACTAGTTTCTGAGCCGAATTTTTCAGTGCAATACATATTGGGTTGCTTCTTAGTTTGTTCCACAGCTAGTTTAGGATTCAGCTTTTCAGATATCTTAAATCAGATACAACCTTTCCAACTACTTTTTGGTTGTTGCTATTGTCTTCTTTCTCTTTTCTTTGTTTACATGAGCTCCTTTCTCCCCCACTCCTTTACTAGGATTATAGTAGGATATTTTGGGGGAGAAAGGAGGAGGGAGTACAGGCTAATCCATTTATCCAGCCGGCTATTCTTGGGAGCTGTTTTAATTTCACATGCTTCTTAAATTCTTGTCTCCTAAAATGAGAGTAAAGGCTGGTTTCAGGCCTGTGTTCAATGACTAGGAATGATGATCAAGTTCTTTGCTTAGGACCCCCTTCCTGCTGATCAAAGGGCCACCTATAGCCATTAAAATTTTAAATTATAACATTATTAATATTACTGTTACCATTTTGTCTGGGAATATATATAAATGAAGATTTAAAGTGGTCATTAACATTACAACTAAAAAATGTTATTTCCTTATTGATGTAGTAATTGTTTTCCTCATGAATAAGTGACTAGTAAAATTTGTTCCATTCCTTTCAATGAGGAACTTTTTTTTTAAGTAGACATTTAATGTATCAATTATATTTATTGACATATAGTTAATTTTTATTTTGAACTATGTTTCCCATTTTATTTATTTTGCAATTTCTTTCCATTTATACAAAGTGATACTGGTGTTTTACTTATGACAGTGATATTAAAACTTTTTCTAAAAAAGTATTGACATACAAAAGTAGGAAAATTTATAAAAAAACTATTAAGTTTTTACAGGTAATATGCAGATATGTGAGATGAAGATATGAGAGGTAAAGATATGAGAATGAAAAGTTTAGAAAATGCAGAATACAGAGTAATGTGACTACTTAAGCTAATGACCTCACAGAGTACATTATTAGGTGTGTAATATCCATACCTAGGGCTAAAGTGGTCTCAAGAAAGTGTACAAAAGACAAATTTCCAATGTAACATGGTGCAAAATCCTAGTATTATGAAGAGAATACTTTGTTATTTTAGTTTCTGTCATGTAACAGTAACTTAAATATTTGTTGCTTAGAAGTCAGAAAAGTAGAAATAAGTGAAGATATTTAACCTGAAGAATAAAAGGTACAGTGGGGAAGGTGACAGGTGCCTTCAAATAGGTGATATAGCAAGAAAGAAATGACTTACGAAAGTGTTAGAAGTATAGGACTTAACTTTGAGATAGAATTAGGGAGTTGTAAGTTATGGGAAGGCTATTTTCAGTTAAACTTAGGAAGAATGTCAAGATTTTATGGATTGAAAATCAATACAGCTTTCGGAAGTACTGAATTATCAATTACTAGACACCTTCCAGGGATTACTAGATAACGATCCTACAGGGATGTTAACCAATGGATAACCATTCTCAGAGGGGAGTTGGTCATTATAAGAATGTTTGGGAAAACAGGTTCTTGTCCTCAACACAAAATGAGTTAGAAGTACATGTTACTCATCTTTCAGTTGCAAGGCTCATCTTTTATGAATCTTGATTTGGGACTGACTTCTGGGGGGCATGTGCATAGAAATGCTCCCTGCAGTAGCTAAGGGTTCCAGTTTTGCATGCGTATTGTCTGAGTTTTGCCATAGCTGCTATGACAAATCCCATACAATGGGTTGGCTTAAACTATAAGAACCTATTGGCTCCTGGTTTTGAAGGCTAGAAGTCCAAAATCAAGAAGCCATGCTTTCTCCCTGGCTTGTTAGCATTCTGGTGATGGCAGTCCTCTGTCACATGGTGATCTCTCTCTCCTCTCTGGCTTCTTCTGGTTTCTTTTGACTTTGGGCTTCTGCTAACTCACTGTGCTCACATATCCTCTCTTTATACAGCCTCCAATCATATGGATTAAGACCTACCCTGATTCAACTTGGCCACATCTAAATTAATAATAATATGTTCAAAAGGTCTTATTTACAAATGGGTTTACAATGACAGGAAAGCAAATTAAGATTTGAATATTTGATATTTCTTTTGCGGGGGGCATGATTCAATCTCCAGCAGACAGGCTTTCTGATCATAATGTTTTTGATGTCTCTAATCATTTATCTGTGATATGGACATCTAATTAAGCTCAGTTACTTCAAACTCAAAATGTCAAAAGTGGAAATCATTATTATATCATATTATCAAATTCTTTTAATGGCTATGAAAGAAATAAACTTGGTGCTATCACAGAGGGTGATAGAAGAGAAGTGTCTAGGAAGATGGGTTAGGGAAGACTTTAAGTAGATGGTACAAAAGCTGAGTCCAGAAGGATAAGAAGAAGATGGCCAAGCATGTTGCTGACCAAAGAGCATCTGGACAGAGGAAAGAGCAAATATGAATGTCCCAAACTCAGAATTTTTAAGGCACAGATAAATGACACCAGTGTGGCAGAAGCAAGTAAGCAAGGAGAAGAATGAAATGAGATGAAGTCAGAGTGTGGCCAGGAGCAAATCACATGGGCCTTGCATGCCAGGGTTCATGAGAATTATTTGTTTCCTTCTTCATCCTATTGGGCTTTATACATAAATTATTATTAGCAACCTACACTTTGTAATTACCTTATGTGTTTTATTCACCTTATTCTCTGTATAGGATATAAATTCCACATCTAAAGCAGAGCCAAGTAATCTAATAGAGGAAGTACCCAAAATAAATGGTTGCATGAAAGAACTAAGGGAAACTGGATAAAGCATAATTGCCCTGCTGATCCAAAATCTCTGGAATGGCCACTACTGGCCTGAGTCTTTTGGCCACAGTATCCTAATAATTAAGATGATATTTTGCTATTATTGAGCTGACACCTGTTGCTAATATTAAAATAACATTTTAATTTGAGTTTAGAAAGTTTGTTGATTCAATACAACATAGAATTTAAAACAATGAATAGTTCCTATGGTTTTGTAATGTATGAGAGGGTATGAGTATTAAGGTTTTCATCTATGCCTATTATAATACATGATGGTATCTTTTTATCCTTGTTCTTCCTGCTCATCATGACAGTTTTGAATGGGGCATTCCAGGGTGTTTTAGTGTGCCAAAGGCCAGCCAATGCAAAGTACCAGAAATGTGTTGGCTTTTATAAAGGGGGCTTATTTGGGGTAAAAGCATACCAAGGCCGTGAAAAGTCCACCCCAAGGCACTATAAGCCGTGCTTTCTCACCAGTCAGCTGCCACGTGTTGAAGCAAGATGGCCACCAATCCCTGCCTGGTCTCTCCTTCCCCTCTGGGCTTCTTCTTTGTGGCACAGCTGCTCTGCTTTCTTCCCAATTTCAACTGCAAGCTAGGGCTTGTCTCTTAGGGCTTCCTATATCAGTCTCTACTGTTCCACTCTCTTCCTAAGTTCAGCTGTAAGCTATCAGGCATATAGCAGGGTCTGTCTCTTCTTGAGCTCTCTGTGGGCCCAGCCTCTTGGGGGCTTCATGCTTAAGCAATCCTCGCTCACATTGTAAAATCAAATATGACGGCTCCCTTTTTTTCCCTCTGTCTAAGTGAGTCCATTTATATTAGACCCAACAAGGGGTGGGGACTTCATATGAATCACACCCCACTGGCGTAATCCAGTCAAGTAGGTTTCAACCCTCAAAGGAATGCATTGGTTTAAAACATAATCTTTTGAGTTTTGGGATTCACAAAATTCAAACTGTCACACAGGGGCTGTTGATGAAGATGGGTAGCACACTCCAGTGGAGTCCAGAGTCAGAAACACATGAAGTAGGGGAATCTTGTCTCCTTCACACATTTACACAAGAGCTATTACTGCAAATTATCGAATCCTTTTAAGAGTTTGTGTCTTTACCTATATTTGAGGATAGCAATTATACTTACCTCCTAAAATTTAGGTTCAATTAAAAGAGATGATATATAGATAGCATTTAGCCCAGCCCTTGGCATTTTGGGAGCACCACATAAATGTGAACTGCTGTTATTTTTATAATTTTTATAGAATTCCAATATTTAAGCTTGAACTCAAGAGCTTATAAACTAAGAAGATCAAAATTCATAGTAAAAATTCTTACAGAACGCTGGCAGATCAAGGATAAGAAATAACTAGTAGGAAAGAATGCAGTAACTCATCTACATCATGTCAAAGACGACTGAAAATAAAACTTTATGGAAAAGTATATTTTTATAAAAATCTTTGCTTCAGAGTTTTCTGAAAATATTCCTTTTGGCCTGAGAATTACATAGTCGATTTCTGTATAAAACTGAATATTTTTTGAAAGTTAGGGCTAAATTAGTTGGGTTATTTTTGCATGATGAAAGCGTGAAAACAAAACACCTTTTTTGCTAAAATATTATCTGGTCCTCGTTTCAGCCTAGAGGACTGAAAATACTATGAAATTAAAATTTCAAATGTGGGAAGGAAATTCTATAATATTTGCTAATTCCCAGCCCCAAAATGTTCAAAGTTATTTTTGCTTTGAAATCTGGAACTGAACATGCACTTAACAATTTATTTCAAATCATACTGTTAGAAGCTTGCCCTGCCTAACTGTGTAGGTTTGGAGGTGTCGTTGAAACATTTCTCCTTTCTTAAGAGAAAGTTGAGTAAAGTGGTAAAAGGAACAAGTCAAGACAGATATCTCTTAAAATTGACAGGGTAGGTAGTTGTACAATTCTTAAGGAAACAATAGATTACTTGCATCTTAATTGCAAATGGAAACTTCCTAACACCATGTCATTAGCATCAAAGGTAGGAGTCTGTATGGTTGGTGAGATTGCTCAGAAAAAAGAACCCAGACACATTTTATTATATAATACCCCTGAATAGTTGTCTGATATCAAGTAACTTTACTCTGGATGCTTTATAGAACAATAGGATCATAGTGGGGTTTATATGTCACGTGGATCAGGGAGTTAGTACTTTATAGGTGTTAGCTGAGGAATGCTCCAACTCTGTGGCATCGCCCCTCTGGGTTTGGGGGATCTCAGCAATGACTCTTTGGATCTTTGCACTAAAGGAAATGCAGGGGATGGGTCCTGAGGTAATTGTGCTAATGTGGTTTTACTTGCTCTATTTTCTGTTTCTTTACTTCAGCATCTTACATTTCAGTGGAACATGAATTTAGCATACATCTTGCATTTGATTAGATCACATTTTATGTATTTTGTGCATTTTAATCCAAGTTTGGCTCTGTGAACCTTACCATCTGTCTGGAGTTGTCATTGAATTTATTTTTAATTTTAATTTACTCCATTATATTTTTGACTAAAAGTGGTTTTATTTTTGGCAATTTCCTCACCTAGTATCTGTTCTCTCCCTCTCATCCATTTGCCAAAATGCAGCCAGAGAAGACCTTCTAAAGCATAATTCTGATCACATCATTCCCTGTTGAATCCTGTCATTTGTATAATAGGATCTAAACTCTTTGACTAGACTTGTAAGATCCTGAAGGATCTGGACTCTGCAAATATATATTTGTAACTTTCTCTTTGGCATGCTATGATCCTGTACTCCTTCCAATTCTTCTAACATGCCCTCTTTTGCCTCTGTGCCTCTGTACAAGCTCTTCCCTCCACCTAAAACCATCTCTCACACTCTGCCTCATTAAATCCCATTGACCCTTTTCTTCTAGCTTACTTGTCATTTCTTCTGAGACATCTTCACTGACAACCTTACTTTTCCTCCCACACAAGAGACTGTATGCTCCTGTTTCATGGATTCAGCAAACTACATAAGGCCATACATTGTCCTCCCTGTTAGATTGTAAGCTCCAGGAGGAAATCAGCATTCCTTATTTACCGTTGTGCTCTTCACAGCTAGTTCAGGGTCTGAAATGTGGTAGTGGCTAAATAAGTATTTTTTTTCAAATGCCTGGATGCCTGGATGAGAAAAACAAATATAGATATGAATATATGATGTATTATTTTACTTATTAAGTATTCAGAAACTTTAAAAATAGCTTATAGGTATAACTGAGGTAAAAACTACATGTGAAGTGAGTCTATTTTGTTCTATAGGTACAGCTGCTAACTGAATTGCTATATTTTGTGGACTCATGGTTGATAAAATGCAATAAAAAATATCGCAAATCATAGATGTTCTTTGGAATTTATTTAGATACTGTAAGCTGAGTTTCAATTATTTGTGATAATGCTTCATTGCATGTAAAATAAATAGTTATAGAGATTTAAAAATCTTACTACTTATAAATCTGCAAAATTGCAGAAGTTTAACTTCTGTGGTCAGAACACCCTATAAAAATGCATCTAGGAATCAGGAAGTTTATGAACTACAATTCAGGTCACTGGTAAATCCAAAATGAGAATTACAGTTCCAGTCATCGTTAAGGTCTTTGGAGAACTTTCCTATCCAACTCTGATGACAATGGATGACCCTGCCAGCTGCCAGCTTTTTCTCTTGGTTAAAAAAAAAAAAAAAAAAGTTTTGCTTCGTCATGGCCCAGAAGAAAAAAAAATAACTATGAATTCTGGAGTCAGATGGAGAGTCCCATATTTAATAATATCACATCAATTAGAATCAGGTGAGGAATGCTGATCCGTCCTGGGTGGCCTTGTTACTATCATTTGCCATCTCTGTGGACATCAGTAGTGCTACATTCCTATGGGTTCAGAGTTTGCTGGACACTACACTAGGCATTAAGGAGTTTACACATTCAACTAATACTTATTCAATACCTATTTGGAGTTTTATACCATGCCAAGACTTGGGGATACAGTGGTGAATAAGAGAAGAAAATAAATGATTAGCTTACAGATTGTTGCTGAGGGCTGTGAAGGAAACAGAAAGGTGACGGATGGGGGTGAAGGGAGTAAAGTGGGAACCAAATTTAAGATATCTGGTTGAGAAGCTCTTAGAGGAGTTAACTTTTGAGTTGATAATAAGAATGAGCACACAATGAAGAAGCTGGGGGAAGATGTTTTAGGTAAAAAGGCCAAGTGCAAAGTTCCTGATGTGGAATAGGGCTTGGTGCGTTTGAGGATAAGAAAGATACCTAACGTGACTGGCAAACAGTTTGCAAAGAGAACAAGACCATGCGATCCAGTTAGAGAGGTACTCAGACATCAGATGATACAGGACTTGTAGGACTTTGGGGTTTATTCTAAAAAGTGAGAAAAGCCTTGGAAAGGTTTTAAGCAAGGAGGCAACATAATTTTATTTACATTTATAAAATTCTTATTCTGGCTCCTGTATGGAAATTGGAAAAAAAGAGGAGCAAGATTGGAGGTAGAGCCCATATAGGACATTATTGCTGTAGTCCAGGAGTGAACTATGGCAGCAGAGATGATTAAAGAGATGGTAGCAGAAATGATTTTGGAGACAATTAAAAGCTCTTGCTCTAGGATTGAATGAGAAGGGGAAACAGAGGGAGGAATCAGAGGTGACCTTCAGATTATATATTTAAGACACTTCATTCACAATAGTCCCACTTACTGTGATGAAGCCTGAGGAAAGAATGTGTTCTGGGGAAAATGAATGTTCAGGCTCCATGTTGGAAAAATTAAGAGCAATTGTCATTTCAGTGGAGATGTGAATGAGTTAGTAAGATACATACACCTGGAGTCACTTGCTGACTCAGAGGTGGCCATAGCACAGGGAGAAACTGGGTACATGATACCAATCAGGGATTCAGCTAGTGAGGACTTTGTACTTACACTGAAAGGTATGCTTCCCCGCCCCCCCCCCCCCAGCAGGAAATGTGTGCTTTGGATTATGTTATGTGATGGTGAGAGATTTATATCCAGAATCCCTCATGGACAATAGTGCATATATAATAAAGGCAGTGGACGTGGGTGTCATTGTGCAGTCTCTCTAAGGTTCCACTCTCTAGACTAACCTGTGCCGGTAGAAGTCCTTGGTGAAATCCGATCTGAGATTCTCTCATTTATTTGCCTCTGTAAGAAAACAACAACAACAGAAAAAAACATTTTCTTTCCATTGCTATCCCAAAAAGAAAAAAAAAAATCTACTGCCTTTTCAAATTATAGATTTTTAGGAATACGTTTTTAAAAGAGCATCTGGTTTATTTCTCACTGAAAGCTGGTGCTAAGAAGCGAGAAACATGGATCAAGTCAGCACCAAACATAGAGACTGTGAATAATTTTCTTAATGATTGGAAAAGAAATATATGTTCTTCAAATCATATGCCATATTAATTATTAAAAAAAACCTTGGTAAGCATTGAGGGACAAAATGTGGAAGACTTTTTACCTCAAATATTATATTTCTTACATGGAAAATTTTCACAGTAAGTCAAGTTTATTACTTTTTTGAGCTATTAGGTTTTCACCTGGGTTCTCCCCTCTTCCATTTCATTATTAACCACAAAACAAGCTCTGTGTTTACCACTTCAGAGCTGTGTAAAACCAGATTTTGTCTGCAAACAATTTCCTCCCTAGTTGACCTTTGTTTCCAAAAGCTTAAGTCCATTTTGTTAAGTATCCTGGAGAGGCATTAGGGTTGCAATAGAAAAAGAGAGAGAGAGAGTTCTCTTGAAATGGGGGGGGGGGGGCAGATAAAATACAGAGCACTCAGGTAAACTTGAATTTCAGGTAAACAATTATTTTTAGTCTATCTCAAATGTGGCATGGGACATACTAATGGTAAAAAAAAAATTCTTTATCTGAAATTCAGATTTCACTGGGGGATCCCATAATTTGTTGTTGTTCTTAAATATGGCAACCCAATGGTGAAATAAGCAGAGAGAGAGGGTGGGTCCTACCTCGACAGAAAACAGAGAGGGAGAACTGTTGGGACTTGGACTGTCTTTTAGCATGTCAGGGAGGTGGAAAGAACTCTCAGGAGAACGACTGTATGTAGTAGGACACATAATTTGAGATTCATATTTATTAACTTGATCTTTTTTGTTATTTATAGTAATCTGTTTCTCTATACCCATGTTTATTTCCCACCCAGTATTTTAGCATGCCATTTCATTGGCAATATATTGCTGTTGCCTTCATATAATAATGACAACTTCACTAGATATAGATCTTTTGTATACAACATTTTATCTCTTAAAACTCTGAAGATATCACTCTATTGTCTTGAAGCATTTAATGTTATGAATGGAATAGACCTGGTTTTCTTTCCTTTATAAGTAAACTATTTAGCCTGCCTGGTTATTTTTATAGTTCATTTTTCTTCCTTGATGTTATTAACATTTAGCAGAGCATGTCTAAATATTAGTATTTCCTAGTTAGGCAGGATAACCTGGCTTCTCAGGACTATTTTGCCTAAGATCACTGCTTCTAATGGCTCCTTTCTTGCCATCACCTGCATCACCACCAGAGGTCTGTTCTCAAGTGAATTTGCAATAAATTTAACTGTTGTAGTCTCTGCCTTTTCCAGAATCCAGTGTTCTCTGATATTCTGCTTTGTCGGACTGTACCACTGCCTGAGATATCAATCAATATTAGTTTTCTTCACCTGCCTGTGCCAGTGGTAGCCAAGGAGCTCTTAGCATACCAATGTGAACAGTGGTGACTTCCCTTTTAAGGACATCTGTTATCCTTTAAGTCCTCATAAAAGAGACAATTGGTTCAAATCAGCATGATGGCAGCCAAGGGCATCAATTATGTTTCTCCTTTCAGGAACAGGATGTAGTGAGCTTACAAGAACAGAATGGTATCAAGAGTGCCATCTCTGGGTCCTCATCTTATATGTTGAATGGATAACTGAATGGATAATTAACTGAGTGAATGAATGAATTTAGGTTAGCATCTAGCTAAGGCCACAAAGGTCTTTATAATAGATAATCTTCAAGGTTTTTTGCAATTCCAAGATTCTGTAATATATTAACATATTTCTTTCCTTAGTCAGGGAAATAGGATATGCATTTCGACTGACCTGACAATGGGATGGGCCACAGCCTCATCCTGTGCCTTGAGCAGAGTGTATTAGTGAGTTCCATTTAGCCTCTAAATAGGTTCAGTGGAGAGAATTTCCTCCTTCAGGACTCTCAAAACCAGCCTGAATATGTGCTTTCAGCTACCCAAGCTTGGATTAACCTTTCTTAAGCCCTAGGAGACCATATTGGGTTATTTTCCGTTGTAGAAGCCCTGCCCTTTCTATATTCATTGAACTAATAGAATCTGTTTCTCTCATTGGAGGCCATGAATATTTGGGGTGTTGACATTTTCATATCTGGGTTTCCCTTGTGTTGCAATCATATCTCCCAATTCAAACTCCAGACGGTGCCCCTTATCCCTCAGGGCTGGGTGGGGCTAGGTTTTCTTCTCTAACCCAGTCTGACAGACACCACTGTCCCTTCTGCTTATTGATGGACTCCTTTCATTTTGTATTTCAGGATCCCAACCACTAATGGGAGGGCACAAGTGGCAGAGACAGAACCTCAGAACTGCTCCAAACAGCCCCTTTATCTGTCATGTCGCAATAAAATAACATTTGCTTCCACAGCAGTGCATACTTTTAACTAAGGTTCTCAAATTATCCCTAAAAACACTTGAATATGAGGTAGGTGCCACAGAGTGTAGCATTAACTCTGGAATAGATGTCATCTTTGTTGAATTTTCCCTCAAGTCCAAGGATGCCCACACCCCAAAGCATGAAGAAGGATCATCAAGAGGGACTAGAATTAGAGGGCAGAGGTGGAGCAGTCTTTCCTTGATACTATGAGTATTTCCATGACTAACAAGACCCTCAGAGTTATAGGACTGGGGATCATAACAGACTCAAGGAACTCCATTTCAAATGTGATATGAATCCCTGGTTTCTTTGAACAAAAAACTATTTTGTTAGGCTCTGAGTCACCTTGACTTAGAACATGGTGGTAAATAGATAAATGCCTCCACCACTAAGTAGAGCAAAGGAAACTGAAATCACAAAGGAAATAGTATCACACTAAAGACAAGGAAAACACAGTATTCTATGCAGTTACTTCTAGTGGTCCTTTTCTGAGAAAAACACAAATCCATAAAAAAATTTCCACTTCCTAAAGAAATGTGAAATACTACAAGCTATGATATAGGAAGACCTGAGCTCATCAGTTTTATAGTATGGATTTAATGTTAGTCCTGTCTGAAAGAGGCTAGAACCAGGCATCTCCATGTCTGGCCATCTGCTTACATTACCTGCTGGTAAACTTATCTTTATTAAACAGTCAATTGTTTTCATATATATTCAAAGTCATCTAAATCTTTGGCCCTGTATGCTCCATAGTTTCTCTCCCTTGCCATTCTCTTTCTGACTGTCCTCATAAATGGGAGAGAGGAAGGGTGAAATCTCCCTTGTAAGATGAACCTCTGTGTCACTTCTATGGCACTAGCCATATGGGAGATATGAAGGAAAAGCAACACAAACATGTTTTTAAGAGTTTGAGGAATCAAGATATTGAGATACCAATAAGGAAGATCAGAACAGAGAAATGCTTGCCCTTTTCCCAGTAGAAGCTTCAGTTTTTAGCACCTTAGCATACACGGGTTTGGGTAGTCCAATTTTTCCTTTATTTGTTTAAGATTTTTTCCTTCTTCTAGTGAGTGTATTCAAAGTGGGGGAGGGGGGCATTGCCCTTCCTGTAGTTCAGAGATATCCAAACTGTTCGTCACACATTGGAAAACCTGGGGTGGGGAGCTTAGAAAAGATTGATGCCTATGTTTCCTCCTCACCCCAGATACTGAGATTTAATTGGTCTGGGATATGGCCTGGACTTTGGAATTTTTTAATGCCTAAGTGATTCTAAGGTACAAACAACTCTGAGAATCACTTGCATGGTGATATCCAACAAGGGGTGAAAAACATCGAAATCACTTGGGAGGCTAAAAACTACTTATGCCTGAGAATAGGTCCCAGACCTTCTGCATCAAAACATCCTAATGAAGGGTTTAGGCTCCTCTGCACACCCTGTTCAAGAACTACTGGTAGATAGTAGTGCTTATAGGCGACAGCAGTCTTCATTAGCATGACTATTACCTGGATAAATAGACTGTAACAAATGCCTGGAGCACCTTCGTTCCTTCTCTCCAGAAATCCATGTCTCATACCCCCTTTTACGATTTGGACTAAACGTAATTCATTGCTTAAAAGCTTTCATTTAAAACTCACCGCCACCTGACTGTTTTCTACTCCACATTCCCTCAGGACATATATTCTCATTTGGTAGCTCTGCACTGCCTAGTTCTTTTTTTTTTTTTTTTTTTTAAAGGGGTTGGGGATGGAAACCAGACTTTTTCTTTTTTTTTTTTTAAGATTTTATTTATTTATTCATTTATCCCCCCCTTGCTGCTCGTGCTCGCTGGGTCAGCCAACCACGCCTGCACTGCCTAGTTCTTAACATGCCCCAGATGTGTCTGCTCCTGCTGCAGCTTAATTGAAAGCTTCCCGAGGGCAAAAGCCTCAATGTGTATTTAGTTTGGATTTTACATCACCTTTCCTCTGTCCAATACAATGTCCAAGATGTTACAGATGTTCAAAAAGTACCTATTTAAGAACTGAAATGTTAACACAGATTTATACTTACCCTTTATGCTCCCAAGGGGGAGGAGAAGATAAGAAAACAATGTGATTCCATTCTTACCCAACAGTCATATTGCCACGATAGCTGCTGCAGGGCAAAGAGATCATCAGACTGGCAACGTGAGGCTGCCTCAGTCAATAGACACATACCCATTTCAGGCAAGGTTTACCCTTCATTTCAACAAAAGCCTTCTGTTGAACCTTTCTCCTTTGAAGGGGCTTGAACTCAAACTTTTCAAAGGCTCCTTAGCTTTATATGAGCATCATAACAATAACCAGAGAACCACACTTTTAAATGTGGATGGAGTATAATGGTTTTTAATTTCACCACTGTCATACTTTTGCATCATTAGTTATGAAAAAAGAAAGAAAAAAGAAAAAAGATATAAACACAAAAGGTCAATGTAACCCATTCATGAAACAGTTACTTTCGACTCTGAATTAAACATAGAGCCCTTTTCCCTCGGATCCCAGATTTTGAATAGAAAGACAACTCAATGAGATCTCACAAAAGCATGTGTTTTAAATAAATAATTGCTTTCTTGTTTCTAATAAGGACACTACTTTTCCTAATACCACCTTCAGTAAATCTTGTCTGAACTTTCACCCAATCAATCATCTTCCTTAAGGGCAATGAACCAATCCCAATTTTGTGACTTTAGAATCAAGTGCAGTGCCTATACCTGATATGTAGTAGGTGAAGAATGAATGTTCATGGGACTATTGTTGAACATCATCACATTTGCATTATCTGTTGTCAAACTTTTCTTTACCACATAAGCTGTTACTTCCCATATTGTAGAAAGCAATGTATTTAGGCTTATCAGAAATTCACCTAACAGAATTCTAAATGTAACTATATTTTAAATTGCCAGACTCTCTTTACATAGAAGAGCAATAAAAAATCTAGGCTGCCATCTTGCTTTTGTAAGAGGATCTGAATTACTGTTCCTTGACTGTGTTAGGGATTATGAAAAAAATATTTATCTGATATTGTTCAGCATTCTCTAGGCTGTGGGGTTAGGTTAAATAAACTTACTAAACTTTTAAGTTTAGTATTTTAAATGGCTTCCTGACTTCAAGTATTACCTCTTCAATCCTCACCTCTCATTGCCTCTTAAGTCTCACTATTAAATCTCAGATTTAGTCACCATATTCCCCTACTCAAAGATCTCCCGTTGTTTAAGGAAAAAAGTCAACGACTTTTGGAATCTTTTATAATCTGTCCTTTACCTGTCTTTTTAGCACTAGTTCTTCATAAATCTTCTATTCCAGGCATACACAGCTGTTTGTGCTTCCCTAAACTGGTCAAATTGTTTCACTTCCATGCTTTTGTACACTTTGCAGGGTTTTTTTTTTTTTTTTTTCTCTTCTGTACCTATACTCACTTTCTTTGCTGTCAAGAACTGACTCTTCCAAGAAAGCACAAGTTCAGGAATTGGGTCGATAACATCTATATCCTCTTTTAGTCCTTTAATTTGGACCTTTCTTACCACATTTAATTTTACCTTATATCATGATTAATTATTAATGTACCTTTCTCCCACACAGAATGAAGTTTCTTGAGAGCAAGGTCCAAGTCTTCGTCAACTTCTCAGGATGGGTCATTAATATTTACACAAATTCATTTTTGTATTTCCCACCAATCCGCACATTCGTGAGCATGTAAAAGATGCATGCATTGCATACTAAGTTAGAACTGATGACTTCTAAAGTTTTAACTTCAATATTAAATAATTGTTTCCAAATTTATAATGGTCATGTAATAAAAATTTCCTTCACTGAAAATGTTTTGGGGACTTACGTGCTTTAATTAGTGAAAGACATTACTTATTACTTATTCAAGGCAGGTTCTGATTCCCTCCCCTTGCTCACCTGCTCTGGCACTAGCTCCAACAACCCATTAAAGATTACACCTAAGACAAGTTTTAATCACTATGATTGGGCTGAATACCAGTTGATATACATGGAATTCTTTAGTTGGAGTTTCAGTTTTACTTTTCTATTAAAAACACCCATTTTTAAAAAATATTTTAGTCAGTTATAATTCAATTCTGTAATCCAGAAATATGTAGCTTAGATGAATAATTGTTTTTGTTAAACAGTAAATCAGGATTAAGAATTTATATATAATATTTTATCAAAATTTATTTGATAATTTTTTCTTTGTTTTCATCTAAGTATTCTATTATTGTAAAAACTTAGTTATTATAATGAGTAAAAACAATATAATTGATATTTTATAAACCTATATATAAATTTATTTTGATAAAGTGCTATTCTAATAACTATTCAAAACTATGTACTTTATAAAATGTAACTGGACAATAAATATGGAAGGAAAAAAATCTATCAATAAAATAATGTCTGGAATTTGACAGAGTTCAACTTCTTTTTTTCAATCGGGCAAGTTTCTGTTATTGCTATGTAGGTTTAAAATCAATCTTCCTTTAGTATCAAACCTTGAAATAAAATGTCAGGTCCCCTTTTTCACTTGAGATATATGTTCATTTTTGGTTTTAGATAATTCTATCGTCAATATTTTCTGATTCCACTGCAAAGTATTTGAAGGATAGCTATAAATTAATTGCTGTAAAATGAGGACAACAACATCAAGAATAAACACTTAAGAAGGATCAATCTGTTTCTTTACATTTCTTGTTTTTCTAAAAGGAAAAATGAAAAAAGGTGATTATTATTGAACAAAAATTTTAAAAATATATTATTTTAAATTTGACTGGAACAAAGACAGAATTTAACTATACTGACCATGCCATATATTAACACTATCAAGAAATTGTACTGTGCCAAACATCAACTCTTCTGAGAATTTCTGTTGAATCAACAACTTATGCCTATGTTACATGTTGATGTGACCATCATTTAATTTTATAGTTAAGAATACCCAGACAAAAGTAAATAGGAAAAAAAAAAAAAAAAAAAAGAATACTCAGACAAATTCATTTTTGCCATCCAATATATAAACAAATGTGTTTGGATTGTGTGGAAATTTTTTTGTTGCCAACCAGTTCATCAATAGTGAAGACAGAGCCTCATTTGGCTAGCTAATTTGACCTGTGGTCATAGCCTATCTCAGCCAAACTTTCAACTTATCACAGTCACTAGTTATTCAGGCTAATTATCTTTCCCCACTGTACTAGTCTGCCAATGGGTGCTGACACAAAATACCAGAAATCTGTTGGCTTTTTAAAAGGGTATTTATTTGGCATAAAAACTTACAGTTACAAGGCCCTAAGGAGTGCAACTCAAGGTTGCTTTCTCACAAAAGTCAGTTGCCAAGTGTTGAAGCAAGATGGTCGCTGATCTCTGTGAGAGTTCAACCTTCCCCTCTGGACTTCTTCTATCGGCAATAGTCTGGCTTAGGGCTTACCTCTCAGGGCTTCCTCTCTCTCCTGGCACAGGGCTCATTTCTTTCCAGGCCTTCTATATCAGTCTCAGTTTTTCTGGTCTCTTCCCAAAGTCAGCTTCAAACTATCAGTTGCAAGCCTTATCTCTCCCTGGATCCCCAGGATAAAAAATAATGACAGAGCTCTCTCTCTTCCTGTGTGTTTCCTTGGGTGAGTGTCCATTTATATCAGCCCACCAAGGGGATGGGGACTCAACCTGAGTCATGCCTTACTGACGTGGTAGAATCAAAGCCCTAATCGTAAGAGGTAATTTAATCAAGGGCCCCTCAACTGAAGCCAATATAATTAAAGGTTATCACACCCAGAAGAATAGATAGTTTACAAACATAATCTTTTTATTTTTGGGATTCACAAAAATAATCTCAAACTGTCACACCCACCTAAAACACATTCAAAGGAAAAAGAAGATTGAGGCAGAGGAAGGTGGCTGCAGAGTAATAGTAATGACATGCTGCTTTATAGGAATCCAAAAATAATGAATCTGATACCACTTAGTTGATCCATATGACCGTGAATGAAACAAACAAACAAAAAAGAACATATTTTTATCTATGGAATTATATCAATATCATTCTCTTTCATATTGTTGCCAAGATCAGAGGCTTTATTTTCATTTTATTTCTTTACCACATGGGGAAAAATTTTAATGCAGATGGACCAAATTTTTAATTCTGGCACAATTCTCCCATAGCTTAAATGACTCATTCTCATTAGGCTACACAACAAAGAATAAGATGCTGAAGAGCTTAACTTTTTAGAGCATTTTATTATGGAAATTTTTACTTACACATAACAGTAGAAGATTATAACTAACTCTTATTTACTCAACATCCAAGTTTCAAAGATTATCAATTTTGTTCCAATTTTGCTTTATCTTCCTCTTCATCTCACTTTTTTTTCCCTGGAGTTTGTTAAAGCACATCTCAGATATCAAGACATATCACCTATGAACACTTCAGTTTGCATCTCTACTAATGACACTTTCCTTAATCCATCATGTCATAATCACACCTCATAAAAATGTCAATAATTTCCTAATATTATCTAATAGTTAGTCCATTTCAAATCTCTCTAATTATCACAAAAATGACTGTTCACAGATGTTGAATAGGAATATAAAATTGTTACATGCAACCATACATTGCTTTTTGATATTATGTTTCCTTTTTTAAATTAAAGAAGTTGTGAGTTTACAAAACAATCATGCATAACATACAGGATTCCTACACACCATACCACCACCACCACTTTGCATTGTTGTGGAACATTTGCTACAATTGATAAAAGAATATCCAAATATTACTACTAACTATAGTCCATAGCTTACATTAGATGTATTTTTCCCAAAAATCACCCAATTATAAACACCATGTATTAGTATTGTGCATTTGTTATCATTCATGTAAGAATATTCTCATATTCGTACTATTAACCACAATCTATCATCCACCACAGGGCTCATACTTTGTACAAACCATTCAAAGTGTACACTCAGTGGCTCTCAGTTTCATCACAGAGATGTGCTGCCATCATCTCAGTCAATTTTAGAACGTTTTCATTACTCCACAAAGAAAAATCCCTTACCCCATTATACCCTCTTGTTGTTGACCCTTAGCATTGAAATAGTACCTTCATTGCCATTGGTGCAAAAGTATTACAATATTACTGTTAACTATAGTCCATAGATTAAATTAGTTGTATTTTTCCCATGTACCAACATATTCTTAATGCCTTATAATAGTGATGCATTTTTGTTCTAGTTCATAGAAGAACATTCTTTTATTTGTACTATTATCCACAAACCTCTGGATTTTATGTTTCCTAAGTCTCATATTTTTTATCAGTGCCTCTGCCAATTTGTTTTCATCTTATCAATTTCTGGAGAAGAAAGTTTCACATTTTATATTTGATTGATTACTTTCTTGTGATGCCATTTAACATGTTCTGCCAACTTATGTATTCTCAATTCTAAGGGTGAACTCCCACAAGGGAACAAAAATCCAATGACTCACAGTATATAAACAGTTAGAATTTCATGGGAGGAAATAATTAGAAAAATAATATGTCTAAAAAAGCTTATTAGGGGTATGTAATGAAAAAAAAAAAGATTGAGAAATACTCCTCTAACTCCTAATTCTTGTAAAGTAGTGGTGAAATTTAGAGGCTTGAATTGATTAAGCTTTAATTTGAGGGGACAGAAGGAGAATAAGTGATGCTTTGTACATTCTATTGTATACTATTATGTTTCACATAATATTCAGACTTGTCGTTTTCAGAGGTAGCAGGATTGAGCAGTGCATCAGGGGTTGTTATCCTGATTTTTCTATAAACAAGTCCCTATTAATTTTTCACCTAATTGATTTAACATCCATTGATGATAAAGGCCTGCCTCCATTTTCCCATTGTTTGCAAAAATGGCAAATTTCCCCTTCTATATATTCTTCTGCATGTATTAGCTGGAATTCTTTCTATAATGAAGAGCATTCTCACATCAACTGTTTGGTTACCCAGAAATACAGTGTCTAGAGGAAAAGCAGGTAAAATGCTTTACTCCTTTTCTGTAATTATCAATATCAAAAGAATGATTTCATGTGCTAGCAACTTCTAATGGGAACCAATGAGGTGGATTTACTTATGTTTTAAGTATATTATGAATACATGCATTCTTGTGTATTAGATGTTTTTCAATTTTAGTCCTTTTTCTTCTTAACACTTGCATTGTCTCATCTTATGCCAGAAGAAACTTCTTCAAAAGGCTTTTGCGTCCTTTTGACATGATGCCTTTCATCTTTGAGCACTTGTTTTGTCCCAAGTTCAGCTTGTACATTAGCTATTTTTCCAAGGAACCCTGGTTCCCTTTTCCATGGGAAATATTATTGTCGACCTTAACTTAATCACTATGGATTTTTTTAAAAAATAGATTTTTCATTGCTTCTAAGCCTTTTTTCTTGGGTGGAGTGAAAAATATATAGTGGAGTATAATATATAATGGAGTCCGTGCTAATAATTTGCATTCCAGTTTAAAATCACAGCCTTTTTGACTAACTTCTTTGATGTTATAATTTTATCTCTTTTTTATAACACTCAAAGTCTTGGTTACTGATGCTGGTAACATAATTGTTCACTTACTTTATCTTAAATGTGTGTGTGTATAAAATACCTTCAAAATAACAAGGCCGTTATTGAATTAACAAGTCAATCAAATGTAATTTAAGGTATCTTTGCTGGTCTTCCCTTAGATTTCCATTAGATTGCACTTCACAATGGATATGCCAACAAAATATTATTTTAATGTAAATTTCAGTGGTCTAGTTTTTGTGTAGTTATGATAGCAAAATGATACATAGTTCAATTCATTTGTGTTTTTTTTTCTTTTTTCCATGTTTTTTTCTTTTTTAGAGAAGTTGTGGGTTTACAGAGCAGTCATGCATAAAATACAGGATACTCATATATGACCCTATTATTAGCACTTTGCATTGGTGTGGAACATTTGTTACTATTGGTGATAGTACATTTTTTAAAAATTGTACTTTTAACTATAGTCCATGGTTTAATTTAAGGTTCACTGTTTGTATAGTGTACTTCCATGGATTTTAAATATTACCATATGTGCAATCTAACATTTCCCCTTTTAATGACATTAAGACATATATTTCAGTGCTGTTAATTACATTCACAATGTTGTGCTGCCATCATCACCATCCATTACCAAAACATTTCCATCATTTTGTTTGTTTTCAATTTTTAGGAACTCCTTTTTACTTTTATTTCCATTTTCAATAATTTTGTCAAGCATTTACACAGTTCCAAAGTTAACACTACGTACCAAGTTACATTCACAGATGTTTTGCTTCTATCTCTATCCTTTTCATCCTGTTCCTTATCTACCCCTAGAGATAATTGCTTTCATTAGTTTAGTTTATCCATTTCTTGCTTCTTTTTGAAAACATAAGCAAATGTATATGTGTGTGTATTTGTCTTTCACTTTCTTAGAGCATATCATAAACTGTTCTGTATCTTGCATTTTCCCTTAACTTTTATCCTGTAGATCGCTCCATGTCATTATAGTGATCTTCCTCAAATCTCTTTTTTCAAACTACTATGTCACTGCCTAGGACCATTGTTTATTCAACCAGTTTCCTAGAGATGGGCATTTGGAATGTTTCTAATCTTTTGCTATTATGAATAATGTCACAAAAATAGCTTTTGTATGCAAAATTTCATACTTTTACAATGAAACTTCAGGATAAATTCCTAGAAGGAAAGTTTCTGGATCATAGTGTAATAAATATGCAATATGCACTGGCCAAATTCCCCATAGGTGCTATATTATTTCATCCTTTGATCAACAATGTATAAGAGTGCCAACAGAGTATATTGTAAAACTTTTATTATTTTTGACAATCTGAAAAGTGAGGAATATTAGTTTAATGTGGTTTTAATTTGCATTTCTCTTCGTATAGTGAGGATAAGCATCTTTTCATATGTTACAGGGGCAATTGCATTTATTTTTCTGTCAATTATTTGTTTGTATCTTTTGCCCACTTTCTATTGAGCTTTTGGATTCCTTTCTTCTTTTTATAGAAAGTGCTAGAACTTCTAATCCTATCTTGAACCCAACGTGACTTTGGACAAAGTATCCTTTCCACCTCTAGTAAAATGATAGTGGCTATTGGGAATATACTAGCTATTTAACAAATTGAGAGATTGGTTCAAAATAAAACAAATGATTTCATTTTTATAATTATTGGTTGGTAGTTGCAGTGGTGTTATACAATTTTCAAAACCATTTCATTTACTTTATCAGTGAATGAAATTGTGCAAATGGAAATCCAGGTGAAGAATCAATCAGGAAAAAACTGATGATATAAATGTATATTATTTTTTTAACCTTTGGAATAGCTTCCCATGGAAATGGGGGAAGACCATCATTATGCTTATTTCACATCAAACTCTCATATACAGAAGCTAATTTATGAATGTAAATCAGTTAGGAAATATAGTGCAACAGTAATATAAAATAAGAATGCATTTTTTTGATTATTTTATAAAGGAAACACAGATGTAGGACCTAAATAGAATAACTCTATAACCATAATTACAGTTTCCCAAGCACAGTGTTGTTTTTTAGATAACTCCACCTTTTTGTCATAATAAAGCCAGACATTCTCCTATAACTTCAAGAGAACACAACTTACAGACTCCTGACCACAAATGATTACAATCCATTGTTATAGCTAGGTCCCTAGAGCAAACCAAGATACAGGAAGTAGAACAAAAATGATGGAAACTGTGGTCCATCGTCAGCTAAGGTCAGGGACCAGTGGGGCTGCATGAGCCAGTGTTCTAGGAAAGACCCATTTCATCACCCAAATAAGTAAAAAGATGAAAACATTTGGTAATCCCTAGATACAATGAATGCTAGATTATTTTTTATATTATTTTCCCACTTTGACTATTGTTATGAACTGACCAAAGCTAAAGTGGCTATACATAATTAACAGGTTCTTTTTTTCTTTTTCCTTTTTTTTTTTTTTTTTTTTTGGAGGTACCAGGAACTGAACCCAGGACCTTGTACTTGGGAAGCAGGTGCTCATCACTGAGCTACCCCTCTCCCCTATATTTGGTTCTTTTTAGAAGATCTTGGAAGCCTCAGAGAGTTAGAAGTAGGTAAAGGTGTGCCACTTCCCACAGCTTAGCTACCAGGGTCACAATAATAGTCACATACACAAATATTTATTAATAAGAAACCACAAGATTGTTATATGGTCAGTCCTATAATTTCAATATCCCTGCCTTCTCTGAAACTCTGAAAACTTCTTGCATGAAAAGTTTACCTAAGTCAAATGCAATACTAATCTAGTGGCAGAATTTAGCTAACCATTGTTCCAATCCAACAGAAAACAAGAACTTTAGAGTGATTCCACTTTGTCATCTATAAGAGCATAGGTACCAGAACCTGTGGATGTTTATACTTTGCCCACATGAAGATGGATTTCTCCATAGTCTACAATATTCCAACAAATGCATTTATCTAGAATAACACAATTTAACCAATGCTATTTATAACATCTTTTATTCTAATTAGCAAACCATCAATTTCACCAGTGAAAACCCATTTTTTATGGGTGTTACACAATTAGCAAAGCCTCTGGTCTTGATAAAAGGTAAAGGCACCTGAAGGACAGTGGTCTTCTTCCTGATTAAATGCTAGGGATCAACCTTGGGGTGAGACCTGATTAGAAAAACTGCTTGCCACTACAGTATAACTCAAACTAACTAATACATTACATCACACTGTTAACTGTGGACTATTTTAAAGTTTATTACAGATATCACAACTACTTATGAGGAAAGAAAGGTATTGCTTCTTTTCCTCAGTTTTCTTTTATACTTCTTTTTGGAAAATAAAAAATCATCAGATTCTCTAGTAATAATTTTTGTCTTGAAAAAAATAATAAAAAGTCATAGTAATATTTTAATCTTAAAATTAAGAATCTGTAAGTAATTTCAAAGTTGACAGGAATCAACTATGATTCCCTGCCAACTGTAATTCTCTTTTTGATGAATTTCTGAAAATTATCAGACACAAAAAAGGCAACAAGTCTGCAAACACTGTTTACAAGAAGTACTTTTGTAAGTGTAGAGACAAAAATTCAACCTGCTTGAATTGTTTCAAAATCAGACTATCATCTGTTTCCTTTAAACTCTGGTTTCAGAGCACTATAGGTATAATAGCTGCAAGTAAGTGTGTTTATATGTGTAAAGGTCAAGAAGGGATGGAGGTATGAAGAGGACAAGACAGGCCTTAGGAAATCCTGCTCTAGCCCTTGCCTGAGAATATTTTATTCTGTTAGTTTTTCTGTTCAACTGCCCTTCAAGTTATGCCTAAAGATTTTCAAAGAACAGGGTGGTTTTTAACAGACACAGACTCTAATATTCCATGGGAATAACAAGTTGAAGTTGACCAAGATTATAAAGTAATTTGGAAAACTATTTGCATCTACTCAGAGCATTTAAGTGGTAGACTATCATGCCACTACAAAAGAATTATCTAAAATAAAGTAATATGCTGTATTGCACTGTACAGGCTATAAGCAATTATGGAGGGATATACTCTCTTCACTTGTATTAATAAGGCTGAGCAAAATATAAAGAAATAAGAGCTTAGAGTATATAACAACTCCTGAGGCAAATTGAAAGAAATTATGAAGGAATTCATTGTATTATTGAAACAAAGCAAAATGAAATGCATTGTGACAACATGATATAAATCACAGGATAATATCACATCTTAATAACCAATGCTGTACTGGAGAGGGAATTCTGCATTGATTTACTGTGTAGAAAATGTGACATGACAGAAGACCCTTCACCAGCCAAATCTTTACATACTAGTCCTGTCAGTTATGCTTTCCTCTCCAGTATATGACTGAGAAGTCACCTCGAGCAGGATGGACATGGACTGAAAAAGGATAGCCAACAATCCTTCTTACTTGGCCCTTTTCCTCTCAGTTAATGTTCTTATTCTCTACTGCCCTGAAACAAAGTGCAACATCATTTTTTTAACCAGCTATATAAACCTTCAGCTAATTACCATGTGCCAAAGCAAGGCTGCAGAAAGTAAAATCTATTAGCAATAACTTGTGTCTAACAATATAATTGCATCTGGAATAATGAAATCCTCATTTTAGTATCAAAATTAATAATGTCATATCAATGTCATTAATAATTAAGGATTCTTTTTATAACATCACATCATTAATAACAACTGCATTATGAACAATTCTATTAATATCAACAATAATAAACATAATATCACATTTTCTTTCCATAGTTACAATTATGCAAGGACAATGCAATTGCTGTGTACATATTGGACAAGATCCAGCTGTGAATGGGGTAAGCAGTTCTGGACCTATATTAACACTTTTAGATAAATAAATAATCTTTTTGTTTTCCTAGACAAGAATTTTTGGGTGTAATATTCATCATTAAATACTCAGAAAACACATGAAAATTCTATTCAAAATTGTCCAGGATAATCAAGTACCCTACGTGTAGAGGGAGGTGATGGATGTGTACAGTAGCTTTTTCTGTATGGGTACTAGTATGGTCTTCATTTGGTGATGGGTTCATGGATCTTTAAAATTTTTGCTTTATAGTTAACATATATATAATATATAAAATTTTGAATGTATTTAATATTATATATTGTTTATGCTTCACCTTCCTGGAGAACCAAATCTCAGCTGCTCAATAAAGGTAAACTTTAATTTATCCAAGTTTTCTCTCTCTCGGCAATGTATTCTCAGATCTAAAGATACCTCTAGATTAAGTATTGGCAAACTACAGCCTGTGGCCCAATCCAAACCACTGCCTGGTTTTGTAAATAAAGTTAAATTGGCACACAGCCATGTCAATTTGTTTAGATATCGTCTATGGCTGCTTTCTCCCTTTAAGTAGTTGCTGAGTAGTTGCAACATAGAGCATGCTGCCTGCAAAGACAAAAAGATTTAGTATCTGGCCCTTTACAGAAATAGTTGACTGACACTTGTTCAAGATGATAGGCAGAAAATATTTTGAATGTATTTCCAAAACATAGATAAGGAAAATAAAAGAGAGAAGAAAATCAATAATATAAACTTAAGGATGCTCATGCTCGTATTTTATATTTCACCATAAGAATAGTAAATTACAGTTGCATTATTCATTATTTTCTTGCTAATTTTATTGTTTGAATATGTATAAATATATAATCTTAAGATAATGCTGGAGACAGAGCTGGACTTCAATAAATTTTTGTTGAAGGAATAAAGTAGTTCAAGTTTTATTTTAGAATTAGAAAAGGTGTATCTTTAAATAATATTAATGATTTATTCTTATCATTATTTACTCATTAGCATTTTGCCATTGTTATTTATCACTATTAAACCATGAGAATAAGAAGAAAAAATTTCTACAACCAGTTTTACAACTTTTTATTATGAGAAATTTCAAACACATACAAAAATAGGCAGAGTTGAATAAACCCGCATGTACCCATTACCAGACAGCAAAAATGTTCAACTCATGACCAATCTTGTTTCATCTATACTATAATTTCTCTGACCTCCTATGTTACTTTGAAACAAATCATATCATTTCATCTATAAATACTTCATAAGTATCTCTAAACATTAAGTTCTTTTTATTACTAAGAATCCTAATAACATTATTATACCTGAAAATTTGCATAAGTAAAAAGCAGGAAGTCAGCAGAATCTGGAAGAGCAGGAACAAGGAGAGTGGGATCGCCAGATGATGAGAGGCAGATATGCAAGCCACAGAGCCCCACAGATTGTGGCAAGCCAGTATCAGAACCCGACATACTGTAGGGAGAAAGCATGGCCTTGTTAATCCTTTGGTTTTGGAATTTTAGCTTTCCAAACCAGGAACCAAAAATCCCTGTGGTTAAGCCAACCCACTGGGTGCTATTTGTCGAAGCAGCCCCCCAAAAGAAGACAAACTCAAAGAAGAAAAAACACCCAGGGCAGTACTTTCAGAGATACAGCAAGTAAAGATAACTAAGTACCTTGTAACAATGTGTTATTATCATAAAATAAAACTTAAACCAAAGGAAAGGAAAAGACAGAGTGACTGCACAAAAACCCAGGTCCAAAATTCATGACAATATCAAGATGTTTGTGGGCATAGTGGGAAAGGAAGACAAATAGAACACAAAATTATAGCTATGCAAATATCTGGGTTGGGAGTATTAGTAGGTACTAGTTTGTTTAAAAAATAATAGGAATAAATAAACAAATTAAAAGCAACCACTATAAGAAAAATAAATATATAACTTCTAAAACAGCTGAATAAACCAAAGCACACAAGCAAAAAGTTCACAAATTAAGACACATTACAATGTTTGCCTATGGAATGGAATGGAACTGGGAAATGGGGAAGTAAGGAAGGAAGGGAGGGAGGGAGGGAGGGGGAGAGGGAGGGAGGGAGGGGAATCTTGAATGAACTAATGTCAGTAATGAGCCACAGATGGTTGTGATGACTTCTACCCTCTGCACCTGAAGTCCAAAGAAAATACATAAATAAATGAAAAATAGAATTATCATATTTTTCTTTTCCTTAAAAATTAAGCCAGATGTTCCTTAAAAGTCAGTTTCCCAAATGTACTTTTTGTTGGGTTTTATTTGCAGCATGTGAATATCTAAAACAGTAAATCTGTTGAATATATGTTAAACAGTTTGTAATCTTATGAAAATGTGATGAACAAATGCTGGGGAAACACACCTATATTATATATATATATATAGAACTATATATAACTATCTAGCTATATAACTATATATATTTATATAACTAAAGAGTTCTCTACCTGAAGAAAATGTCTGAGAGACTCTCAATGGCTTATGATGTTGAATAATGCTTAAAAACACAGCCAGTTTCTATTTGAGAGCAACTTTTATTACTTGAGCTAAAGGGCACTGATATTTTGCTTGCATAAAACATATTACATAGGGTTTTTCAAGAACCTGAGAGATTTTGCATTACCATTGGGAATCCATGGCAAGCAAACTGCTATAAGTGAGCATGGATGCCTCTGAAGGTGAGTGCTTCAGTATGCTGATCTTTACTGGGAGGTGAAAAATCCTGAATTGTAACTTGATGATGCTTGGAAAGTCATTTTAAATTTGCCCCAGTTTTGTCATCTGTTAAATTATGTTTGACACTGACATTTGAGATGAAACAAACTCACCTTCCTAGGATGAGTTGGTATAGTTAAGGACAGTTGCCACAATGAGAGTTCTGCTCTGAGAATCAGTGTAATATCCAATACAAAATCAGAGCTGAGAGGGACAAATATTCCTCCTTTACTGAGAAATGTCTTGAAAGGTTTATATATGAAACCAGTAAAACAGATCATTTAGATTGGTGTCATTTGGGTAGAAGGCAGCTAGAGGATGGAGCTGATGGAGAACCTAAGTAGTTCCATGCCTACCACAGTTGGTAGGCAGAGTAACGAAAGAGTCTAGGCTGTGCAGCATTTGAGTTGGAATCCTGACTCTATTGCTGGGTGTCCATTCTGAACCTCGTGTTCTCATCTCTAAAATTATGATAATCTACCTGACAGTTGTAGAAATTAAGAAAAAATATTTATTAGCATGTAGTGAGCATTCAAAAATATTACAAGTTGTACCCTGATTATGCAGTCTGCTTTCTAAGACAAAAGGACATAGAAGCTTCAAGTCTAGTTTTCCTTTTCGTCTTCTTGCAGAAATTTTAAAGTACTGGAAATAAGTGCCTAAATTAATGTCAGAAGCTATTTCTGCTTCCTCTGTAACCATAAAATTTATATTTCCAAATAAAAAGTGGTGGTCAGAAGCAGTGCCTAAGGAATAAATGCTGGTAGAGAAGGGCTTTGTTCAAATTCTCACCTCTCACCTCCAGTCAAGCACATCCCTGTTCTACTTACTTCTTTGACTCTTCTTATGCAATTTCCCCACTCCCCTTATTCCAGTGATAGAAACTTGTACTCTATGACACTGCTGCCTTCACTGACTCCTTCCAGGACTTCCTGGTCTGTAGAAGGTGTGTTCCTTGCACTGGCTCCTGTTTCTTCACTTCCATGGTGATTGGGCATAGCCATGACCTGGCTCCTTCAGGCCTTGATACTTGTCCCAATTTTGTGTGGATGACCTCCCAGAATACCCCCCTGGAAAAGAGTGGATTGAAGTTCAGGTTATCAGGTGGTCTGAGTAACCATTATAAAAACAGCATCTGATAAACAGGAGGAACTTATATTTTATTGACCCATGAGTCACAGTTTGCTGCAAAGACACCTTGTGATTGTGCTGAATGACTTAGTTTTTTATAATTCTAATTTGTCTACTCAGATTAATGTTTTAAAAGACAAGGAAGCATTAAAAAATGAATTTGTATAATTATACACTATTGGTGGGAAAAAAACATATACAGAACTTTGGGGAGATAATTTGATAGAATCTACTAAAATTTTTAAATGTACATGCCTTTTCCACCGAAATTCCATTTTTAGATATCTATTATGGATACAAAAAACGTACAGTGAAGTTAGTTGTTTTATTTTTGTAATACAAAAAACAAAACAAAACAACACTGGTGTTCTTATAGGTAACAAATAGTCAACATATGAAACAGCATTGGGCTGGATCTATGCAACAGGCAAAAGTATGCAGAGAATGCATGTTTACTTACATGTAAAATTCTTTAACATATGTTTCTAAGTGGGAAATAATCAGGTTGCAAAATATATATGCAATATGATTTAGTTTATGCAAAATTAATTCTAAAATTCAAAAGTTTATCTTTCTCTATATACATTGAAATGCATTTATAAACAGAAAAGTCAGAAATGACATGTATCAAACCCAAGATAGTGGCAAGGAATTAATATTTGGGGGAGAAGGATCAAGGGGGCATTAACTTATTAGAATGTATTTCTGGGTTCTTTTGTAAATAAAAATAAGGAAGAATATATTAAAAAAATGAATAGAAGAAACAGAGAATACAAAAATGAAACACAGAACATATGTAAAACTCAAAAAAGCCCAATTAAAAGAAGTAACTGAGTCTCAGCTGTGTTCATATCTGATTATCATTTTTAGAGTAAAAAATCTAGGCCAGATTCCAGCCAAAAGAGTTTGTTTTTCAGAGAAGGAATGGATGATAGTAGGACTTGGAGGAGCTAAGAAAGGTTTTAAGTGAGTTTTAAAGATAAATAAATATATGAATCACGTATAAATAGAACACACATCCACAGAGGAGACAGAAAGTTGAAATGTAAGAAAGAATTTATCTGATTTTTATAACCATTAACCATTAAAGTTACTATTAACTTTCATCTGACTTTAATAGGGATTTAATTACAACCAAGAAATGCTTCAAAACATAACCTATGTTGGCTTTGAATATCTGCTTCCATTAAATTCAGTGTAAGGAATTATGCCAGATTTTATGGATAAGTAAACAGATGAATTAGATAAAAAAAAAAAAAAAAAAAAAACCCTCAAGGAATTTATAACCTAACAAAGAGGTGACAGATTTAGAAATAACCAATAGACAATGAAGATATGTGGTTTAATTGAGGCACAAGGACTGTGGTCATAAATATTCTATAGAGATATTTTATGTATATATTTTAGCAATAATGCATTTTAACAATAAGCCCAAGATATTGGCTTTAGGATGGCTGTAAAAATGCTATCATTATTAGAGCATAAAGAAGGGAAATATGAATCCCATTTTTAGAAGTAGGAAAAGTTTCTGGAAGGAGGTGACATTTGAGCTTGAGAAAGATGCAGAATTTTTACAGTTGGAGGTGGCAGGATAGGCTTTCCATGCTGAGAGGAACTATCAAAGCCAAGACAGGAGGACAAAGACATTTCAATGTATCAGGAGTAAAGGGCAAAAAGCCCTGTGCTGGATTAATGGCTGTGAAGGAGACAGGTTGGGATACCAATGGCAAGGTAGGTTGTGCCAGTTCTTCCAGAGTATGAACCTCGTTTCTCTGCAATGGGGAATGTCTGAAGGTCTCCAATCAGAGGACTGATTTTTAAGAGTTGAATATTTGGAAATATTACAAGAACCATAGTCAGAAATAGAATTTTCTTTACAGCAATCTCATCAAAATACCTTGCTCATAATAGATATCAGCCAGATAAATGAAAAAAAAATTAAAATTAATGATACATTCTTTCCCAAATTTACACATATTTAGAGCTTTGAAAGGTTAATACTAAGTATTAATAGCCCCCCTCTAAATGATACTTCCTTATTTAGCAATAATGATGAAAATTATATAATCTTGTTTGCAAGGGATCAGCCTACTTTAAAGCAGAAGCTAGAAAATGAGGCACTATGACACTCTGCGCCTAAGATGTCATCTATAAAATGGGGCAATAATAGTAGCTATCTCACCATCATGAGGTTTGAATAAAAACTAATGAAATAATTTATGCACAGCCCTTAGCAGAGTGTCTGGTAGAAGGGAAGGGGCTAAATAGTAGCTATCACCATTGTCTGCAGGGTCTGCACAAGAGAACAAAGTCTGGGAGCTCTCCTTGGTCCTGACTCAAATAAGTTCAGGAAGTTCCCAGATTCTAAATTAGGCTGTCAAAAAAAAAAAAAAAAGTTTCAAATTAGTTTGAATGCTAGAGGATACCCTCAGTCCGTAAAAATATTCATGGGACAGTATTAAATGGGAAGGTAGGTGAATGCTAATAGTTTCTTTCAATTTACCTAAGCATTTCTACTGTATTCTGTCTGGCAGAATCTGAAATGTTAGAGCTTGTTGGTTCTGATCGCACCAGCTCTCAGTGGCAGTATCAGCAGGATAGCTGATGGCTCTGTGCTTCTTGTGGCTTCTACTGCCTGAAAGATAAAATAGAGTCCTAAGTATTTAATATATGTGCATATGTTTATGTTTTCTTCAAAGGGCAATTTAAAAATATTAATTTGAAATATTTAAATATAAAGGCTGACAAAGGCAGTGAGATCATTTCAATATATTTAGACTAGTAAAAATCAACGCTGCTTTTTTGTAGGAAACAGCAAATAGAAGATGATCCTCTTTTTTTTAAAGAGTACAATCAAATAGGAAGGAAAAGAGTTCTCAAGATTTAAGAATAAAATGTTCACAAGGAAGGGGAAATACTTGTTTCTACTGGATATTCAACCTGTACAAATATACATTTAAATAGCTACTTTAAGGTATCCAGTCCTTGAAATATCCATTTAAATAGCTTTTGGCTATGACTACCTGTTTTTTAAAAAATAGTTCTGTTTTCAGTGTCAAATATTTGGTGTCCATTTGCTACACTTAAAAAAAAAAGGTTGGGCAATGTTTTGTCTTTTGAGTTACAGCAACATGACAGAAAGTAACAAATGGGGGAATGTGTCACAATGAAGCATGACATATTATAGCAGAGTGATATGCTGATACTCAAAGAATCCATAATATGCATCTTTCTTTTTATTTGCTGCTACAGCAGAGAAGATTATTCTTATAGATTAAGGAACTACTGTCACATCTTAGGTAACAAAATAAATATATTTCACTACATTAATATTTCTCCATAAGACTATCATGTGATTTTTCTGAACCTCCTTTCTATTTCAGATTAGCAGTAGATGCATTTAAAAAATACAATTATGTTATTTTTGCTTGACTTATGCAGTGGTAATACAATGCTGTGAGCCTGAATTTCAAGTCATTGATAAGGAAGAAAGACTAATGCCAATAATGTACAAAAGTATAACTGAGTAAGAATAGACTTAAATACACTGTTATTTTGATTATCTCCATTGGGTCCTTTCCAGAAAAATGCAACAATTCATAAAAATCCCTAATTTTAAACTGAAAATTATTCAGAGCATTAAATTACATTTTAAACATAACTTGTATTGTCTTTTTATGTCCATTGCAACTTTATTGTAACACGTACATTGCTACCTGTCCCAAATATTAGCAACCAATAATATCTAAAATATTCAGGAAAGATAGGTTATCATCAACTTTTTAATCTATGACTAAGAGTTCCCCATTTTTTTTCCCCCATAAAGGAATGCCTGTTGGCCTGTTTTCGCAAATAAATTAGTGAGGTATGCTTTGAAGTCAGAGCAAACTATGGTCTATATTACCAGACATTAGTGATCCTAATATATCTATCAATAGCAAAATAATATACATGGTACTGAAATATATATGAATATGATTAAAAGGGGTTGTTAGTATATATGGTAACAGAATATAATTTTTTAAAAAAATTCATGGAACTACACTACACAGTGAACCCTAAGTTAAACCATGGATTTTAATTAATAGTGCACTTATTAAAATGTGCTGTCATCAGTTGTAACAAATGTTCCACACCAATGCAAAGTGTTGGTGGTAGGGTGGTATATGGGAATCCTGTATTTTATGTATGATTGTCCTGTAAGCCCACAACTTCTCTAATAAAGAAAAATAAATAAAATAAATAAAGTAATAATAAATTGCACGGTGACTACAAATGTAGTGTTAAGGTAAGTTGAAAGGCAGAAATTTTATACTGAAAGTAAAGTTCTCTTGAGATGTTTTTCTTCCATTCCACCATAATCTCTCTTCTATTCCTTATTTATTGTATTTCTTCCATTCTCTCCTCTTATGTATCATCAGGTTACCAAATGGCTAATTTTGCACAGTAACAGCTCAACTACTAGAATGAGTCTTAAACTCGATATAAGCCTGTTCTATATATGAAAAGGTTATATAAGTGAATTTAAGTAATCATCCGGAAGAAATTTATTAAAGAGTATTATTGTACATTACTTTCCCAAGGCATGCTGATTTATGTACCATGAGGTTGATTATTTTTCCTTACCTATTTATACATTTATGCCTTCATATAAAAAGATAGTTCATAAAAATAAAATAACATATGACTTTTATTTTCACAGATGAAAAGAGTACAAATAAATCATTCATGAAGTTAACACATGAGCTATTCCATTTCTCCTTGCAAGTAAAAACCAGTAACAAAATAGGCATCAACTCGTTTTGTATAACCAGGTTACATGGACTCATATCCATGATTAAAAATTTATGGTACTTCTCTGCAACATACAAACATTAGGTTAAATTTAAAATGCTTTTCTATTGTGAACAATTTTTAGCTGTAAAACTCAACTTTTCTGCCCATAATATATTAGATTTTTAAAAAACTAAAATTAGAGGTTTCACCTTCAGTAAGGAGAATATTCATAAGAAACACTATTTTTAGGTGGAAATGCCATTCCACTTTAATAGAAGAGTGTAAAAACATTAAATATACAGAATGTTACTTTTTTGTAGAGAAAGAAAGGTGCTGATTTTATATATGTTGTTTTAGAGATAACATTTTTTCAAGCAGAGCTCTATTGACCAGGTTTTCCCTTACATCTAAAGGCACAACTACTGCAGAATTATTTAAAATGTGTGGCTAGATACACTAAATGAGTGGTGAAGTTTATAAATCATGGTATCAAATTATTTTTAAAAATCAAAATATTATAACAAAATAAATAATTCTTTTGTAAAACTGTGTAATTCTCTTTTAAAGAATGTTAATGTTTCCAGTTATGTAAAAAGGTAACAATAGCCAGCTATTACTTTGTAACAATAAAGATTTTATTTTAAAAAATTAACAAAGCTTTTATTGTTTGGAGGAACAATATTATGAATGCCATTAAAAACATTTCCATTATCTACACTAAAATCCATGAAAACCATATTTGCTCCCTAGAAAATATAAGCTACCACCTAAAATAAATAAATTCTTCTGGAATTTCCATAAAATTTTTAAAAAGGTACATTTTCACTGTGTATTTAAATTTGGTCTTTAAATTCACTATATCTTATCACCAGATTAATTTCAAACTTAAAACTTATTAAAAGTGTAACGTACCAATAAAGGAGTAATTATGGATTAAAACCACATGTTCAACTGCATAAATAATATTACTGAGTATCCTTAAGTAAATGGCTAATTTGACCTGAAGAAAGATTTTATTTTTAAAATCATAAACCTTTCTTCAATCTCTGTTCTTGATTTATACCTTAGTCCTTTATGTAACTCAGTGTCCATAAAGGACCACATAAGACCAAATTCTTCTGCCCTGGGAATAAAAGTAGCATTACTAAAACTGTAAATAGACATTTAAGACTTTTATAGAACACCCGATATTTCCAACAGAATATTTTGAGAAATTCAAATACATCAAAATTATAATAATTTAGGATTCATTAAAATATTTAGAAAGGATTAGAAAAAATACATGGACTTTTTCTCTCTTATTTCCAGCTTTCAGTTCTACTGTAATAATAATTAAAAAATATTTATGGTTCAAATTTTAAAAATCACTTTGGAGTATACATGTATATTTATACATATACATGATTATGTATATATACATGTATATGAAATACGTATGTTTACACACACATTATTTTCTCACGTTGCAGACAGCCCAGGCCTTAACTACTGTTAAGAAATCTTTAACCCTTCCTTCTCTTCCCACACAAAGGGCTCAATTCTGGTGGCCTTAGTAGTTACAGCCAGTGGTGTGCTAGTAAAAGTTTAACAACCAGTTCTCAGGTGGTGGAGTTTAGGAGGCTCATTCAGAGTGTTCCTTGATTTCTGTGGTGTAAATACTCCCACTATGGCCAAATTCTAGCTTTCAATTTAGTGTTAGTGAATGAGGACCTAGGAAGAGATGCACAGTAGTGCACCATTATATAGTGTATTCACCATCCCTATAAAATATTGTAAATAATCTCAGGAACAAAGCAAAATGTAGTAAAATAACTTGAACATAATAAGTTGTGAGACTTTATTACCTTTTATTCCAGCATAATTTGTTCATCGTAATTTATATAACTTGATTTTCAAAAATAGTTACTTTAAACAACCAACACTCAAAATTTCTGAAAATTTAGCAATTAGCTCTTAGGAGCTGGTACGAGCAGACTTCAGCGCACCAATGCGTGTACTCCATAAAATCACCCATAGTGGTAATTTTTTAAAACTCATCATATTTTAAATGTTTATTGATAGGTTAGGTCTACAAATTTTTGAAAGCATAAAAATCAGCACTCTCTTATAATTATTTTGCTCAAGAATCAAATTTCATGTGGCCAGCATTTCTATGTCTCTTGTACTACAAAGACAAATGCATTTTTGTTATAATTTTTAAGCCTATAGAAATATCTCTTTTGGATCTGTCTCTGGCCACGGGCCCATCCTTACTGAGACACTGTTTTTTATCTTTGATAAGTGGTTTATAACCTGGAGAATATTTGGGGCAATACTTTCTACTTACATTGGCCAACTTCCTAAAAAAGGAAGGTGTTGATAGACAATGGATACAGACCTACTTTGAAAGTCTCACACTTATATGTGGAAAGTTAACCCCACAGGTAAGAGGAAGGCTCCTAGTAGGTATGGGCTGGATGTTTTGAATGGGATGTTAATGTAATAATGGCCTTTACTTTTCTAGGTTTCCTTCATGGCTTCGTCTACTTGACAAAATAAGGCAATGAATTCATAGCATATTCCTTAACTTTTTCAATTTAAAAACACCTTGGGCATATAACTATATTGCTTTCCCATCTGTTGCCTAAACTGGCCTGGAAGTGATAGACAGGAACACAATGAGTTTGGTCAATGAAACATGACACAAATATATTACGGCATTAGAATTCCTAATGTATCAATAGTTATCTACCAGTTGCTATACTTCATGTTCCATATGTAGCAAAATTCTTTCACGCTCTGAGAGAATGTGCTTTCTGGCTCACAGCATTCCTTGCCAATCTCCTGAAGATCAAATTTCAGATAAAGGGGAGTGGATGTGGCTCGAGCAGTTGAGTGCCAGCCTCCCACATGGGAGGTCCTGGGTTTGGTTCCGTTGACTCCTGAAAAAACAAAACGAAACAAACAAAAAAACAAACAACAAGCAAAACAAATGATAAAACAAACTCAGGGAAGCCGATGTGGCTCAGTGGTTGAGTGTTGGCTTCGCACATACGAGGTCCTGGTTCAGCCTCCAGTACCTCAAAAAAAAAAAAAAAAAAAAATTCAGACGGAGAAAAATATGAAAAGAGACTCTTTTATGAGCACTAGAGGATGAATTACATTTTTTTGTTCACTTTCCACTCAGTATGGTTTTATCATAATTCTAAACTTATTTTGGAAATAGGAATTAGATGTTCCCCCCCCAAAAAAATTATAAAGTTTATGCAGCAATTTGAAAATTGCAAATTTCTGTTTTCAAATTTAACATGATGAAATTTCATTAACATTGGTGGTATTGTGTACATGTTTTATAATAACCTTTTATTAGGATAAGAATATTGTTGATTATTGTCAGTACTTTTATTTTTAGTATGCCCATTTCTCTTCTTTCACTATTAAAATTCAAGATTCTGGTCGTCATCTGTGTTTACCATCAGTTCAATTGCAACTAGTAATTTTTCTTTCAATCATCATTCCCCATGAGAATATGAAATTTTCTCATATCATCTGGATCAAAGATGAATGAAACTTGACACATTTATTTAAAGGAGCTGCTTAACTATATCATTACTGCATGGAACAATCTAAAGTTGCCTTTGACATTTCACAGTATGAAATTCACTGTGAATTAAGGTGAAATGAGTAACTAATAAGAGAAAACATAGTTATTTGATCCTTTTTTCCTCTTAACATTTGCAAAACAGTATAGTTAAGAATCAACTGGCCAGAATTCCTCAGTGTCTATTTGTTAATACTTTAATAGGAATCCCTGTCTAACTGAATGCTGATGTAATTGGTTATGTATATTAAAGAGAAGAGCTATAGAGTACTCCTTAAGTTGTGCCACTTGATTAAATAATTTATTTAAATAGAAGATACTAATCTGAAATAGTCAAAGATATTGTAGTTTTTCTTCAGAATGAGTTTAGTCTATTTTAAATACAAGTTCCTGAATGACAAGAGCAAAGTAAATTAAAAGTATACCTATTTTTGAAAATATATTCTGTTCTGAAAATAGAAAAACTGATACTTTCACTGATGAACACTTAACAAGATAGGTATTTTTAGGTTGTTTTTGTAGCAAATAAGAGTCTTTGAACTAAACACTCCAGATTTTTTACCTTTTAGTAACTTTACATTTTGGAAAAAAATCCAAAATACTAAGACCATGCGTTTTTAAATTCACAACTTTATAAGAAATGAGTTTTCAATAGAATTTACCATTTCAAGCTCAAGCTAAAATTCTTGCCTGCTTAATTGCTGCACTAATCTTGGATAAATAATATTGCTTTTTCAGGGTTGTCACAGACCAATTTTATTGACAATGTTACTTTAAAAGCTTTGTAACAAAGATCTTATTGAATATAGAGCTTCAGTTTATGTACATTTTACTTAAATCCAAGTAGAATGACATATTCAATCTCTGACCAGTTTCAAAGATCTATGCTGACTAAATAAACCACTAAAAGAGTATTTTGCTTGCTTTGCTGATTTTAAAGTAAATGATAAAACACTGCATGTTTATGGCATAGTATATTGATAAAAGACACATTATATCTACCATACTCAATAAGCAACCTGTTTAAGGTTTGAAAACCAATAAGTAATCAAGTCATATATGAATATCACCATATACTAAATAATCAAAACCTTCTGAAAGATCAAATAAAGAATATCAATTTAAACTTTTCAGTGGAATTTTGGTTCATGAATGCCCTGACCTGTCTCTGGATCAATGTAATAATTCCTTTAGTTGGACTAGGGCTCCATCTGTTAATATAGTATATTAAGTTATCAAAGATTAATGTTACTGGGAAATTTCCACCTAGCTTCCATTTCAATATTTTAAGTATATATTTATGTGTATGTTCACAGAAGAATGACTAGGCCATGATGTTATTACTGGAAAAATAAAGGAGTTCAAATAAACTTCTTAAAACTGTACTACATGTATGTTCTTAAGTAAATTCTAGTCATCCAAGTTTATAATACAGAGAAAAATTATTTAAAGCTCAGGCAGAAACTTGTTGAGGAATACCAAATTATAAATGTCTAGTGTTTTGAAAACTCCTCTATTTAAAGCTGGGTGACCATAGTTTTATATCCAGGTTCTAGAAGGCAGTCTAGGTATGAGGAAGTGTTGAAATATGGCTGTGGACATTGGTTTAGTTTCTGTTTACATTATTTGTGCAATGTCAAGGAGATTCAGTGTATTTATGAGGAAGTTGTGATGAACAAAGAATTTCCATCTTTACCTCAGCCAGCCAGCTTCTTCTGGAGAATTTGAGGACCTTCACTGGAGTTCCTGGCTTGCAGCCTGTTCTGTGGGATTTGGACTTGTGCATCCCCACTGTTGTCTGCAACAATTCTTAGAAAAAATCTCACCTTATTTACAGATATCTCCCATCAGTTCTGTTTTCCTGGAGAACCTGGAGTGGTTCTTGAGAAATAGAATATTAAGGATGAGATATCTGAATTGGTTCTGGGATTTTTGGAATTGGTTCTCTAATCTGATTAGATTCAGAGGTACTAATGGCACTATTTCCAATAATCAAGATGGCACCCATAGGCCATGACATGAGTTGGCAAAAGAGACACACAAAATAGCACTACTGGATAGGGCTATGCCAATGCTTATTAGAGGCAAGGCTCTAGGTGAGTGTTTTGGACTCCTTAACAGAGTTTTGTGGGGTTAAAAGGTATATTGATATTGTCTGGTTGTTCCTAAATATGTTGAATAAAGTTATAAAAGAAAGGGATGAACTGAAGGCTTCAAATTTGCAACTAAGTGCTGCATGAAGGACATGAAAGTTTCTGTGTGCCCTGAAAGAAAATCTTATTTCATGTAGTCACAAACTTGAGATTTCTGAAAATCAGACCTAGAGTTTCATTGTGTGACAGGTTGAATTACAACCTAAACTAAATTCCCAACCTTTTAGGGTGTCTGCTGTTAAACTGAGGGCATTGATTGGAAAGGAATGGAATATTGAAAATTGGAACGGGAACATATGGGTTGGTAATGATGGGGGTGGGGATATTGAAACCCTAGATTCTATTGAGTCTTTACCAGAGAAACCTGTGATGGTCTGCTCTGAAGAAACAGCCACCCCAGCTCCAGTTGGCCCTGAGCCTTCTTACCTCCTGTCTGCCCTGAAGAATCTGCCATCTAACCTCCACCTGAAGAGATTAACCTTACAATACCTGATAAACCTGGAACCACCTCCTCTAAGCAACCCTCTCTCCTCTGTCTGAACTGATTAATACTGTTTCATCAGATAAAACTGCAATGGAATGCTCTAAAATAATTTGTTTACAAGACACTTCTAATTCTTCTCATGTCCCACCCCAACCACCTCTCTTTCCTTCCAGACCTAACTAGACTGCATACCCAACAGACTCTAAAAGGTAAGGAACAAAGAGTGACCCATGATGAGGCGCGCTATACCCCACAAGAACAGCATGAGTTTTCCAATTTATATAGACAGAAATCAGGGGAATATGTGTGGGAATGGATATTAAGGGTGTGGAATTATGATGGAAGGAATATAAAGTTGAATCAGGCTGAATTTATTGATATGGGTCCAGTAAGCAGAGATTCTGGATTCAACATTGTAGCTTGAGAGAATAGAAAAGGGTTCTAACAGCTTGTTTAGGTGGCTGGCTGAAAGGTACCAAAAGGAGGCCTACATTACCTAAGATCAAAATGCCAGAACTGTCCTGGTGTAATGAAGCTGAGGAATCAAAAGCCTAAGAAAGATCAGAATGTTAGAGTGGATTTATCCTGTAAGACCTATTCACCCACTGAAGTAATGTCTAGAGGACACACTTTTTAGCAGGACTGTGAGGAATAAATTTGTGAGACTAACTCCATCTTCCCTGAAGAGTCATAACCCCTTAATCAATTCCCAGACTTGAGACAGTTTACAGACACAGAGTCCCTGGAATGAAGGGAAGGCCAGGTCTGCTTGGGGAAGGACCCTGCTACACTGCCAAAATTTTATATTGTTGATATTCCTCCCAGCCTTCCCCAAAGAAATCTGTGGCCTTTATCCAGAAGATTGTGCATTGAGAAAAAGGAAATGACCAGATATTTGAGGGATTATTAAATACTGAGTCAGAAGTGATACTAATTCCTGGAGACCCAAAATGTCACTGTGGTCTACCAGTCAGAGTAAGGGTTTATGGAGGTCAGGTGATCAATGGAGGTTTAGCTCAGGTCCATCACACAGTGTGTCCAGTGGGACCCCAGATGCATTCTATGTCTGTTTTCCCAGTTCCAGAATGCATAATTTGAATAGACATATTCAGCAACTGGCAGGATTCCCACATTGGTTCCCTGACTTGTGGAATGAGGGTTATTATGGTAGGAAAGGCCAAGTGGAAACCAGTAGAACTGCCCCTAACTAGCAAAATAGTAAAAATCAAAACCAATACTGAATTCCTGGAAGCACTGAAGATATTAGTGCCACCATCAAGGACTTGAAGAATGCATGGATGGTGATTCAACACTTCTATTCAGCAAGCACAGTAAAAATATGGATCTTGGAGGATGACAGTGAATTATTGCAAGCTTAACTCCAATTGCAGCTGCTGTTTCAGATGTGGTATCATTGCTTGAGCAAATCAGCACATCTCCTAGTATGCAGCTATTGATCTGGCAAATGCTTTTTTCTCAATTGCTCTTAGTAAAGACCACTATAAACAGTTTGCTTTTAGCTGGCAAGGCCAGAAATACCTTTACCTCAGGGGTATATTAACTCTCTAGCCTTATGTCATAATGAGTCGACAGGGGATTTGATTGTGTCTCCCTCCCACAAGACATCATGCTGGTTCATGATATTGATTATATCATGTTGATTGGATCTTGTGATCAAGAAGTAGCAACTGCTCTACTCTTGGTAAGGCATTTGTGTGTCAGAGGATGGGAGATAAATCCAACAAAAATACAGGGGTCTTCCACTTTGGTGAAATTTCTAGGTGTTCCCTGGTGTGGGGCATATCGAGATATCTCTTCTAAGGTGAAGGATAAACTGTTGCATCTGACCCCTCCTATAACCAAAAAAGAGCTACAACACCTTGTTGGTGTCTGAATATTGAAGACAATGCATTCCTCATTTGGGTGTGCTGCTCCAGCCCATTTACCCAGTGACCAGAAAAGCTGTTAGGTTTAAGTTGGGACTTGAACAAGAGGAGGCTCTGCGACAGGTCCAGGCTGTTGTGCAAGGTGTTCTGACACTTGCGCCATATGATCTAGTGGATTCAATAGTGCTGAAAGCCCCAGTGGCAAATAGAGATGTTGTCTGGAGGCTTTGGCAGGATCCCATAGGAGGATCACAATGCTTACTCAGCATTTTGTACCAAAGCCAACCGAAGATAACTATTCTCCTTTTGAGAAATAGCTTTTTACCTGCTACTGGCCTTAGTAAAGACCAAATGTTTAATCATGGGCCACCAAGTTACCATGAGACCTGAGTTGCCTATCATGAACTGGGTATTGTCTGATCTGCCAAGCCATAACATTGAGTGTGCACAGCAGCAGTCCATCATAAAATGGAAGTGGTATATAGAAGATAGTGCTTGAATGGGTCCAGAAGGAACAAGAAAGTTACATGGGCAAGTAGCAGGCCCCTGGTCCTGCCACATTACCTTCTCTTTCCCATCCCACAGCTATGGCTTATTGGTGAGTGCCCTACAATCAGATGACTAAGGAAGAGAAAACTCTGGTCTGGTTTACAGATGGTTCTGCACAATATGCAGATACCACCTGAAAGTGGACAGCCGTATCACTACAGGCCCTGGTTGTGCATTTTGTTTGGATTTTGCTTGGAAGTATAAATGGCCAGAGATGTGTTTGTATACTGATTTATGGGCTGTTGCCAGTGGTTTGGCTGAATAGTCAGGGATTTGAAAGGAAAATTATTGGAAAATTGGTGACAAAGTTCTCAGGAAGAGGTATGTGAATAGAGCTTTCTGAGTGGCCAAAAACCATGAAGATATTTGTGTCCCATGTGAATGCTCACCTGAGGGTGACTTCAGCAGAGGAAGATTTTAATAATCAAGTGGATAAGATGGCCCACTCTTTGGCTAGCCCTCAGCCCTCTTTCCCCAGCCACTTCTATCATTTTTCAATGGACTCATGAACAAAGTGACCATGGTGGTAGGGATGGAAGTTATGCATGGGCTCAGCTACATGGACTTCCCTTCACCAAGGCCAACCTGGCTACAGCCACTGCTGAGTGCCCAATCTGCCAGCAGCAGTGACCCACACTCAATCCTTATTCACTGAGGTGATCAGCCTGCTACCTACTGGCAGGTTGATTACATTGGACTACTTCCATCATGGAAGGAGCAGCAATTTGTTCTAACTGGAATATATACATACTCCAGGTATGGGTTTGCCTTCTTTGCATTCAATGCTTCTGCCAAAACTACCACCTGTGGACTTACAGAATGCCTTATCCACCACCATGTTATTCCACACAGCATTGTTTCTGATCAAAAACCCACTTTACAGAAAATGATGTGAGAGAACGAACACATGCTTGTGTAATTCACTGGTCTTACCATGTTCCCCTTCATCCTGAAGCAGCCAGATTGGTAAAATGGCTGAATGGCCTTTTGAAGACTCAATTATGGCACCAACTAGGTGGTAATACCTTGCAGTGCTGGGGCAATGTTCTCCAGGAGGTTGTATATGCCATAACCAGAGTTTACAATATGGTGCTGTTTTTCCCCTATCCAGAATTCATGGGTTCAGGACTCAAAGGATGGAAATGAGAGTGGCACCACTCACTACTACTTCTGTTGTCCACTAGAAAAAAGTTTTGCTTCCTGTCCCTGCATATTTAAGCTCTGCTGGTCTACAGATCTTAGTTCCAAAAGGAGAGGTGCTTCCACCAAGAGACATAACAATTATTCCATTGAATTGGAAGTTAAGACTGTCACCTGGCCACATTGGGCTCCTCATGCCTCTGAATCAACATGCAAAGAAGGAAATTACTATACCTGACTGGGATGATTGATCCTGAACTACTACTTCAGTAGTAGGTTTGTGTCTTTGGAAGAACCACCCTCTCCATTCCATAGTAATCCTGCTCCAGGTGTCTTGGGAAAGATTGTATCTCTTGTCCCCCCACCCCCAGTCTGTGTTTCTTAGGGCTTTCCAATGAAGATCCTCCCTTGAGCTTTTCCAAATGCTATCAGGAAAGACACTCTATATCTATAATGATGTTTTTAAAGCAATGTATATTTTAGGACCAGCACCCATCCAGTTACTGTACAAAAGAGAACTGTTTGGCACTTAAGTCAAGAGCAGGCCAGTAGATAAAAAGAAAGTAGATTCTTGATTACATAGTTGAACTACTATGTCCAGATAAGGTGACTACATTGATATATTTCATATTTTCCTTAAATTATTTTGAGTCTCTTCACTTGCAAATAAAAGAATCCTGTCTATTACATTCTTCTGTACCAATATATTTTCATACCTCTCCCCCAAACAGGTCTTTCTGGTGGTTTTGTTATGCCATCACAAATCAATCTAGTGAGGGGTCTTCTGGAGTTATCAGAGATCTTATTGTAAAATGCAATATGCCTTGTGAGGAACTTTTAATCAAATTTTCATGAATTAATCTTTATCAGGTTGCTTCCTCAAGCCACTAGTTAACAGAAGTCCCACTGAAGGCTTTGCAATTCTACTTACATCAGAAAAGAAGAAGATGGGTGAGGAAGAAGAAGGAGAAGGAGGAGAAGGAGAAAGAGGAAAGAAGGAAGGGAGGGAAGGAGGGAGAGAGGAAGGAATGGAGGAACAGAGGAGCACTTTGTGCACTAGAGCCCACTTATTCTGCATTTCCCGTCAAATCTGAAGTGTTGCACGAGGAGCCACAGAGGGCATAGATGTTCCACTCTCATCACAGTTCCACCTCAAAGAAGCAGGTTAGAATGGAAGATAAGAAGATGCCAGAGAGATAATCAATTCTTTCTAGAGTACATGGTCTCCTACCCTAGGTCTCAGGTCTAAAGGTTATAATAATGAAACACTGAAATGTTGATGTAACCAAGTTTATAATACAAATATAATATAAGTATAAGAAGAATGAGATGTAGTCAGAGGGGTGAATACTGATCTCTATAGTAAAAAAATAGATAATACTAAATTTAAAATTCAAGAAATGATAGTGTTAGAATGGTACTTAGAAGTATGGTGGGATAGGAAGCTGATGTGGCTCAAGTGATTGGGTTCCTGTCTACCATATAGGAGGTCCAGGGTTTGGTTCCTGGGGCCTCCTGGTAGCGTTGAGCTGGCCCAAGTGGCGAGCTGACCTGCATAGAGAGCTGGCCCAGTAAGACGATGCAACAAAAAGAGACACAGAAAAGAGACAATAAGAGACACAGCAGACCAAGGAGCTGAGGTGGTACATGCAGTTGAGCACCTCTCTCCTACTCCAGAAGGTCCCAGGATCGGTTCCTGGCACCACCTAAAGAGAAGACAAGCAAACACAGAAGAACACATAGCAAATGGGAGAGCAGACAGTGAGCACAAAACAACAAGTGGGGTGGGGCAGGGAGAAATAAATATTTTTTTAAAAAAAGAATTGTGGTGTTATAAGAAACAGTTAAATGTGGTATGGCAAGAAATAACTATATTTTTATTCAAAAGTAGTTACCACTGAAAACTGAATTCTTAGAAGGGGGTGAGGAGCTAATGTTTTAAATTATAAACTTTGCAATACTTTCACTTAAAACCATGTCCATGTATAGCTTAAATGTAAAAAGTTAAACTTTAAAAATGAAAAGAAAAGTGACAGTAACCACCACTCAGCACGACTCCCTCACACACTCTACTATTCTCATTTTGCATGCATTGGCAGTTATTAAACAATTCGGTGTATGAGTACATGTGCAAAAGTATAGTGTGGTGCATTGTGAGAAGTGTGTATGTGTGGGTAACTAAATGAGATCCTACTATATTTCTGCATCTTGCTTTTCCTCTTAAAATCATATCAGGAATTGCAAATATTCTCGCTGTCTTGATTGTGTGATAATCAGGGTAGGCTAAATATTTGCTATATTAGAAACCATGAATGTGTCCCCAGACCTAGTTTTCCTCCCTAAGTCTGGTTTTTAGAATGCTGGTGATAAATTAATCCTGATTTATTATATAACCATCCTGTAGGGGAAATGACTGTAACTCTAGGTATCTTGGGTCAGCCTTAACAGATATAGCAGGGAGGCGGATGTGGCGTCCATATTCCATGTGGAGGGTATTGGGTTCAATCCCCAGGACCTCCTGGTAAAAAGTTAATAAAAGAAAAATATAGAAGGTGTGTGGGCCACCAGGCCCCGTGCGTGGGTGTGCCATCAGGCCCCATGAACCATGCAGCAAGATGATGATGTAACAGGAGGGTGGCACAAGGGAAAGCCAAGATGAGACATGCTGAGAAACCAGGAACTGGGGTGGTGCAGGCAGTAGGCACCTCTCTCCTTGCTCCGAGTTTCCACGGATTGAATCCCAGTAAAGACAGGAGGAGAGGGATGAGAAGAGAGGACAGGAAACGGACACTGAGAGTTGCCCAGATATTGACACAAAAACAGCAAAAACGGGGGGGAGAGGGTGAAAATGGATAAAAGTAAATAAATAGATGAATCCTTAAAAAAAAGTATATGGGAGCAAGATATGGACTGTAGTTAGTAGTAACACTTTGACGATGCTCTTTCATAATTTGTTAATAAATGTTCCGCAACAATGCAAAGTATTTGTGGTGAGGTGATGTGTGGGAGCCCTGTATGATGTTATGCATATTTGTTTTGTAAGTTCACAATGTTTACTGAAAACTTATTGTTTATGTATGTTCATGTATGAATGACATGCTTCAATAAATTGTTTAAAAAGTATATATGAGGACTATTTTCCATTCTTTATAATTACTGAATGTCATGTAATTATATGAATGTACTTTCATTTACTTAGTTATTCCTCTGATGATAGATCTCATATACTTTTTAAAAAGTGGGACCTGTGAGTACTTTTATCCTCTTTTGGGGGGCTATATTTCAAATAAATAAATATAAATTTATTGAGTATTGATTTAGCACCAGGAACTGTTTTAAGGTTACCATGATGAAAAATAAAGTGAGAGCTATTTAGACAACTACAATACTTTGAGATGAGTGCTATGCAAGGTTGGCAACAGGGTTTATGGGAACGAAAAACATAGTATTATAGAATAGGGGTTCATATGACTCCTGTCCTTCACAAGAAAAATATTATAATATAATTTGAAATATTAGAGTGACAGAGAGGTGATAAAACTACGAATAATACATTTCTGTATTATTTAAAGAAAAGAAACATGAGTTCTCTAATTCTTCAAGAGTATGAAAAGTGACCATATTTTAAAATACGACAAAAAATAAAGTTGTAAGCACTGAGCACTGGGGTATACCTCAAACAATCATGATTTGGTGAGACGAAAATAAGAATGAAGGGAGATAAGGAGAAAAAGAGGATGACAGGAAAAGATGGAAAGGTAAATTTAGGAGAAATTAAGTTTTCTGTACAATGGTAGTATTTATTCTCCTATGTATGAGCTTTGGCAGATTTGAAGATGTGGTCAGTAAGGGTAGCACAGATTGCGCGGTATTAGAATAATTCTGGAACATTAAAATGGGGATAATCAAGGTGGTTTCCTAGGATTGACTTCATGAGATCACAAAAGAAACTTATCCTCAAAACATGGCAAATAATTCTGATTTTGCTCCAGCCTTAACCAATGTCCGTTAAGAGTTATGTAGAAATTACTAGTATATGTTGATATGTGCTAATGAGCACAATCTGAAAGTGCACACACACAAAGAAAAAAAGTCTTATAGAATATAGTTTACTTTGTTCCAAAAAACTTTTGACCTAAAGAAAAAGGAAAAAATATTTTTGTAGTCAAACTTTTCAGTAGCGATCAGAACTAAAGCATGCTCTAAATTCCATTCTAGAACCCAGCCAAAGACATCTGTAAATTGATGGCATAGCTGTAATACAAAAATATGGTGCTGTGAAAGATCCAGCTTTGAATCTGCAGACTCAGGGACATGGTCAAATTCACGGAACACTAGAAGATTGGCACCTAATGTTGCAATTAATTTCAATTTCCATCTCTTTTTCCCCAACAAATTATATAAATAAAGCATAAAATTCATCCAAAATGTACAACCAACATAATGTCTTCCAGGTTCATCCATGTTGTCATATGCTTTATGACTTCATTTCTTCTTACAACTGTATAATATTCTGTAGTGTGAAGAAACCATAGTTTGTTTATTCATTTATCAGTTGATGGACACCTCAGTTTCCATCTTGAAAATGTCAAGGCAGAGTCACCAAAATTATATCTTAGACTTGAAAAACTACCCATCTTGGTAGTTTTAACATAGCATCATTTAAAAAAAAAAATGCTTACTACAAGTTGTGCCAAATCTATAGAAATGCAGGGAGGAAAAAAATAATAAGTTCAAGAATTATATGCTCACATATGGTGATTCTTGCAATGCAAGAAATTATAACAATGAGGTGGAGCCAGTGGCCACTTGACAGTTTTTGGGTAGGGAGGGGATGAGCAGTTGAAATACAGGGGCTTCTTTGGGAGTTGGAGGTTGTCCTGAGTACTGTTGTGGCAATGGATGTAGGCCATTTTAAATCAGCACACACCACTCAGAACTGAGTGGGAGAGAGTGTGGTCTACAGTGTGAACTGTGGTCTATGGTTGGTGGCAAGGCTCCAGGGTGTGTAAGTTCATTGAGGTTGGTGGGCCACACTTGTGGGAGATGATTGTGTGGGATGTGGTGGGAGGTGTGGGAGGTGGGCAACATGGGAATCCCAGTGGGTTCCGTGTAATATTTTAGGTAATCTAAGCACCTCTTAAAATATATGTATATATATATATATATAAAAATAACATTTTTGTAAGCAAATACACATATATGCACATATATTTATATATCATTATGCAAATGTTTGTAAAAAAAAAAAAAAAAGAAACAAATTATAGCTGCTGAAAAGAATAATCTTTTAAAATGCCATCAGTAGAAGTTTCCATTGCCACACAATCTATGAAGTAAAGTGCTATGAATAAGAGGGTTTCTGGACAGCAGATTGATGGTTCGCTCACTCATGCTTTCATCTAGATGCCTACCTAGTGTGGTATGGACATAAAGAAACAGACAAGTGGGGGGTCAATTGGTGTAATTTACTTTTATTTTTTATTTTAGTATACACCGTTGCACATATATTCATATGCAAAATGAATTATGTTCCTTGGATTCAATTTTTACACGATTTGGCCAAGGGGTTACAAGAAGAATTAGACATGTCAGAGGATAAATTTGGCTCTGCCACCCTCATTCTATGTGATTTGGGGAAAATTAATATTCTTAGCCTTGGTTTCCTCCTATGTAAAATTAGCATACTAGCAATGCCTATATAAAAAAGTGAAGAGGATTCTTCAATGAGATGTTATAAAACATGTAGCCTGTGCTATCCACAGGGTAAATGCTAAATAGTGACTATAAAGTCAGCATGCTACTAACTTCATGATTTTTCCCTTCAATGTATTGTTCATACTCTGTGAAGAAAGTCCAAATTTTTACGTCTACGCCGTATAGTTTGCATGAAGGTGTTTTGGGGCATTTAACTGTCTGTGTTCAGCATGGGCATTGCTTTGCCATGCCTCAGTGTTTATCCATTGTCATAAAATCTCTACAAGTTTAGATTACCAGTTTCTTCTTTTTTCTTGCATTCAGTAATAAGAATTGAGGTGATCTGAGGTGTTTGTTTTTTTTTTTTTTTTGCATGTGTACTTACTCAATATCTGAATTACTATTTTTAGAGGAATTAAAAATGATGAGCATATACTTACAACAATAATAAACATAAATTAAAGAAGCCAGATGACATAAAACGTTTTTCATTTTGAGAAAAGCCCACACATTTTATAGCATGGTTTCCTTGGTAAGGAATCAAAGCCAAGTTAGATCAGATTTCCAAAAAAGGAAAAAAAATAGATGTCAAATTTGCACATTGACTGCTTTTTATTTACAATAAAAGGTATATGGCTTTATATTTTATTTCATGATGTCAATACACCAATTATCATAAACTGGAAACTGTGCTGAATTGGTCATAACTTTTTCATGTTATAAACTGGTGTTCACAGTAAGCTATATTTTTTTTTAAAAATCTGAGTATAGAATATTAGTAAACTACAAATAATAATGATTTAAAATCATCTATTAAGATTTTTTCTTGTCAACGGTCTGACGAGTTTCACAACTCCTTTCTAATTTGTCATGCATACAGTTTTACTTTAGATAAAACTCATCTACCAAAACGTCTCTACTTTTCTCCCATCTCAGTGTTATGGTTTTACACATTGCTAAATCTCAGGCAGATAAACAGATTCAAGTCAAATTTGGTGATAAAAGGAAACAGCACCTACTGTATGTTAAGAATTTCGATGGCAACTTTCAGCCGAATGTGAATTAAAATGGCTAGGTTATAAATCCCCTGAAAATAAGGTTTATAATGGAAATGCTGACAGGCATTTAACGATAGCAGCAGTAGCTGGCACCACTGTAATAAAAGGACTTAAATGAAAAAAAAAAAGTATGGTTCACAAAGACATGCGGATTTCAGAGTAAAGCTATATGCAGACTCAGTGTAAGGATGGATGATAATATGCCTCAGCAATTATGATGCATGGGTGTTAGTAACAAAGAATCTTGAAATTCAGCTTCCAATCAAATTGTAAGGGAGTTTCAGGAAAAACCTGAATGCAGCATTCTTCAGTTCTATTATCCTGGCTCCATCATCTTCTTACAAAATATTTTATTCATGCTTTGACATCAGAACAGAAAAGAGCTTAGTCAGAAACTGACCCCCATGAAAATACGATGGGTAACTCAACAGTCAATCCTTTGGATCTTTCTATTTAATGAATGTTGAAAGCATTGATTAGGCATTAGGTGAGAGAATACAAATAACATTCTTTCAGGGACACTGCTGGATTTCTGTAGTCTTAAAGTTCATATCCCATTCCTTTCAGGCCCATCCCTATTGGAGACAATAGTCCTGAGTAGCTTTGATAAACTATCTGGGTATAGAAAGTTCACCCTCTGATTATGTCCAAGCAATAAATTAATTACTAGATTTTCTTTTTCTTTAACAGTAAGCCACATATTAACTCATTTTGGGTTTGACTATATAAAATAAAATTAATTGGATTTGAAGTCTGAAAAAAAGTGTGATTTAAAAAAAAAAATCGCTTACTGGGTGCATATAGATCCAAACTCATCACTAGTAGATTTTGTTTCCAGACACTTGTGCCCCAGGTTACTCCCAAAGAGCTCCACTTTGTCATTCTTCTGACAAATAACAAGTTCTTTGGTTATTTGGGGAGAGAATCTTCCCCAGGAAAAATATAAAGTTACACTGGCGTGAATGTCTGTGTATTCTTTCTTCATTCCTATAAATCCCACCCAAACTGTCAAGGTTGACAATCCAAAATGATAATCAAAACCACTTTTTACATTCCTTCTTGTAACTGCCGCAGGCAAGTTTTAAAGGGTATGCTAACAAATCCCAAAGAATAGCTTGTATTAAATATTTTATGTAATCTGAAATGAATATTGTGGCTGTGAAATTTAAGTCATATTGCTCTTTGCTCTTTAATCTCTTATCTTAGGTAACTATAGTTATACACACACATACATACACATACACAGTGTTTTAATTCATGGAATATTTGGGGAAAAAAATTAAAAAATAAATAGAATGGTTGCTATTTTATAAGCTAGATTATTTTAATACTGTCATACCAAAAATAATACATAATAAATAATACAATATGTTTATAATTATATAAACTAAGCATTTTTCATTATGCATTTTAATATGCATCACCTGCTTTTAATAAACTCTTATTGAATTCATAAACATGAAACATAAGGAAAAGTGAATACATTGAACATGGACATTCAGTGAATTTTTACAAAGTCCTACCCAGATTAAGAAAAAGAACATGACCAGTACCCCAGAAATTTCTCTATTATCCTGTCTGAGTCATCATCAATTTTAAAGGCAACCATTTACCTTAGTTTGCATATCTGAAAAGTAGCATGTAAAATGACGGTTTAGGTGCGGGTGGTTTAACTGAGAAGGGACTTCAGAATACAAAAGTGGGAAATGGGCAGATTAACATAATAAAGAAAGAGGCCAATAAAACATGTCAACCAGTGGGCAACTGAGCTCAATCTTGTTATGAACCCTCTGAGAAGCCATGTGGATTTTTTTTTCAGAATCATCCTACTGGAATACAGGGTGACTCCATTTACTTTACCCCTACTTTGTTGAGGACTCTTCCTAGTAGCCTTTTCTTCTCTGCACTTCTGGGTTGGTCTTATGTGAGGTAGACAAGCTCCCTGGTGCTAGGGACAGTCCTCGGACAGATAGAAACAAAGATCTGACAGAGAAAGGAAGCTGTCAGCATCAGTGAACTCAGGCGGACTGAGATGATATGGAATGGGGGCACTAATAGCTTTCTTCTTCAGTTTCTGAGTTTTCTCACCAAGATTAGTTGTGCCTGTTTTTGAACATTTATAAATGAAAGCTTTTAGTATCTCTCTTGTTTCTGGGTTCTTTAGGTGAATATCCTGTGCATGAAACCCATCCATGATATCGCGTGTAGGAGAGGTTCATTTGTTACATTGTTGTATGGCTTTACATTGTATGAATATCCCACAATTTATTTATCCATTTCTCTGGTGATGGACATCTAGGTTGCTTCCAGGTTTTGAGTATTTTGAGTAAAGCTGCTATGAATATTCTTGCATTTTGGTACATCTATGTATACATTTCTATTGAGTACTCAACCAGGAGTGTGTGATGGCTAATTCATGTGTCAAGTTGGCTAGGTTATGGTGTCCAGTTGTTTGGTCAAGCAAGCACTGGCCTAATTGTTACCATGAAGGTATTTAAATCATTAATCAATTAACTGATTGCATCTATGACTAATTATGTCTACATTCGATGAGGAGATTGTCATCAGCAATGAAAGAAGTTTCCTTATCCAATCAAGTGAAGGCATTAAAGTGAGAACTGGTAATTTCAGCAATAAGAAAGAATTTCGACCTCTACTCCAGACATCCAGCTTTTCCTCGGGAATTCATTGTCACCTTCATCTAGTTTCCAACTTGTGGCCTGCTCTTCAGAATTCAGACTTGCCAATCCCCACAGCAGTGTGAGCCAATCCCTAGAATAAATTTCTTAATATTTACATCCTATCTGTTCTGTTTCTCTGCAGACTCTGATAAATACAGAGTGGAATAGCTTGTTTATAGGCATGCAAATGTTCAGCTTTGGTAGATGCTTTTTGGCAACATCTGCTATATAAATTTATACTACATAAATGTACACTCCCACTAACAATTTGTAAAGTTCCAGTGCTCTCCTTTGTCCTCAGCTACTAGTTTTGCATTTCTTTTAGTTCATATGTTCTGGAGACATATTCTCTAAGTTTTAGTTTGTCATCAAATGTCTTTTATTGAATTAATTAATTAATTTCTGAAGTTTTTTTTTTTTTTTTTAATAAAAATTTAGTTCGGCCTTTGTTTTCCTTCAGACTAGAAGTTAACATTCCAATTTCTTCTGGCTTCCATCATCCCTGTAGATAAATCAGCTGCTAATCTAATTATTGCTCCTTTGAAGTTTTTTTATCCCTGCCCAGCCCCCATAGGTCTTTCAAGATTTTTTTAGTCTTTGGTTTTCAATAATTTTTCTATGATGGGTCTAGTGTACTTTTTTCATTTATTCTGCTGGATTTCTTGGAAATTTTTGACTGGATACGTTTTGTCAGTTTTGAAAAATTCTTGATTAGGATGTCTTCCAATATTCCTTCTGCCTTGTCCTGTCTCTCTTCTCATTTTGAGACTCTAATTACATATATCAGACCTTTTCATTGTGTCCCTTTTATCTTTTATGACATTTTATGTACTTATCTTTTCTCATCTCTGTGCTTTCCTCCTTTCTATTGCATTGTCTACAGCAGGGGTTTTTAACCTTTTCTGTTCCACAGACCCTTTAGCTAGTCAGGTGAAAACCGTGGACCCCCATGGTTAAATATAAATATATCACACCTGCACCAACATATCCCCATAAGAATAATGTTTGTTTTTTTTTTGAATTTCAGTTCAAGCTCATGGACCCCTTGTTAAAAACTGCTGGTCTAAAATGTTGTTAAATTCACCTACTGATGTGTGTAAAAGGTATTTTACAAATTATCTTCACTTGTCTTATACCCAGTCTTACTGCTCTTTACTGAATAATTGCTTTGTGAAATCTTTTCTAACAACACTAGATTTACCACTTCTATTTCTGCTTTTTTTCCCTTACCAAAAATTTGGTTATCTTGATGATCCTATCTCTGGTCATCACATGCATGTAAAGGATAGCATAGTTAGAAATGAATGCATCATCTCACCACCCGCATTAACTCTATTTATGTTAGTTAACAAATGTACTTCCTGCTGGTAACTATTCTGAGTTTATTGATAAAATGTCAATCAGGTCAGGGCAAAGGAACTACTCCAGCATTATTATTTAAGGTACTTTCTGATTATTTAATATGGCTACAGTAATCAATACCATCTGGAATTTATTGTGCAAACCATTATAAATCCACTCAATTATATTATCATCCATACAACATTCCTCCATCTTGTAGTCAAGAATATCATGATATTCTTTATGGTACTTTTCTTCTCTACTAAGTTGTTAATTCTCTGTAAAGGGAAGTGACATTTATTTAGCACACATGTGATGATGCCTATAGTTTACTACTTTATAAATTGTTTCCTAATCAATTATTTTTGAGGAATAATGTTCAAAGCTTATATTTAAAGATTTATATATCTACCTTTTCTTCCTTATTTGAATTTGGAGAAATTATTTCCCTACTCCAAATGTTTAATCAAATGTGAAATTCTCATCAATGGTTTATTTAGGACTGCAGATGAATGCCTCTACAGGAGTGGTGTGTGTCTCTTATTATCTTCAGTTTCAGATCCCTCAATTAATAATTTTACCTTCTTCTTTATTCCCTATTATTTTAGCCTAACTAGCATAGGCATTTTTATAATAATGTCTAAAGCTATGTAATATACATATTGTGAAGTGGAAACATAGCATCTGTTGCCCAACAATATATGTGCAGCCACTCTTTGCTCCAAAGCACTACACATTAGAGTGAATGGGATATTGTAGAAACTAAGGCTATTGTGCCTAAATTAAGAGACATTCCAAATATGCCTCTTTAATAAAATAAATGTTGTAAGTCCTAATACATGTCTTTTAAAATTTACTCTGTTCTGAGCAAATGCATTGATGGTGGTATCCATTTGCAAAACAACGATGTAAAAAATAAATCTGGATGAAGTACTAACTTCTTAACTTTTTATTTTGAAGATATTAATTGGCTGATGATGCAGAGTGCAAGCTGCTAGAAAGACAGAATGGTTGTCAGGGAAAATATAGGCCATATCTTAAAATAGTCTAATTTTAAGCTTTATCTTAGACAAGTAAAATAAGGGAATTATAATGCATATAAAATATAGAATAAGATAATATGTTAATAATGTGAATTATATTTATATGTGTATCTTAAGCAACATTTCAGAAAAATGTTCATAATCTGGTAATATTTTCTGTGGAAAAGAGTCACCATTTTATATGCAAAATATAATGTAGCTTAAATAAAAAATAATACAGAACCTAATTAAAAAGAAGTAGTTAAATCTATAACTGATGACAGCTTAAAAATGTGGACAGCTTAGATCCTGAATTAAGTCAAAAAGGTCAACCTGATCATTGGAAATATTATTTGTGAGAGATGATAATTTACCATTACTTTCTTACAGAAATAGTAGAAAATTGGAATCGTGAAAGGAAAGCCTATCAAGTTTATACTAGTTGCATTTAATTGTGTTAGGTATGGAAAAGAGAAGACAGACATATATCCATATATTACATACAACAAAGCAGAATATTTTATGTATTTTTTTTATGATTGCTTTATGGATGGTTGTACTCAGTCAGGCATTTCTCCTCATTTAGTTTGAATCAACAAAACAAAGGAAATTGTGGTCTAGGAAAAGAACACTGAAATAACAAGGTCATTTCAATGTTCTGATCACTGACTATTGGAAGACCTCATTTGTTGTCAAAGAACAACATTTTTTTATTACTAACTATTATGCTTTCTTGAATAAAATAATAAAATAGCAAATTAAAAATTAATAAAGTTCATGGATAAGTTAAATAGTAGTCAAGTAGAATGATCTGAATATGGAAATCAAATAAAAACCTTAGGAAATCTAACAGCTCCTGAATCCCTTTTCCTGTCTAGAGTCTGTACAGGGTAATTTCAGAATTTCTCTTCCATGCTACTGTGAACAGCAAGTTGTGTTATGTTCATGTTCCCCACAAAGACATGTTTAAGATTTAGGCCGTAGACCTGTGGGTGTGAACTCATTTGCAAATAGGATCTTTAAGATTTAAGGCCGAACCTAGAACAGTGGCCCTATATCCATATGACTGAAGACTTTATAAGTAGAGGAAACTGGACACAATTAGAGGAGAAGCAACAAGAGGAGACTGAAAGAGCTCACCATGTGATGGAGGCAGAAATTGATTCCCAAAAAGCCACCACCAGAACACCACAGACTTCAGAGAAAGCATGGTCTGCTAATAACATGATTTTGGAATTCCAGTCCCCAAAATGTGAAACAATAAATTCCAGTTGTTTAAGTCAACCAGCATTTGATATTTGTTATAGCAGCTGTGGCAAACTAAGACAAGCCCACTAACAAGATTTCAAAGTTTGTTTTAATTTGTAGGTAAAGTCTGTATGTAGGGAAATAAATCACAAATGTAAAATTCTGAGTTTTGAAAAATGGAGACATTCAAGGACCCTATAATTCTATCAAAATTAAGAATCTTTGCTCATGCAGTATGATGGTATCATACAGAATGTGCTCTTTGATTCTTGGCCTTTTTCACTCAGTGTAATGTCTGTAAAATTTGTCTATGTTGTTGCATGTATTAGTAGTTTGTTCCATTTTTTATTGCTGGCTAGTAGTTCTATGTATAATATAAAATTTGCTATCTATTGTCCTCTTAATGGACATGTGGGTTATTTTCAAATTTGGTTTTTGAATAAATTGCCAATATCATTCTTTCAAAAAGTCTTTTTGTGATATATGTTATTACCTCGCAGATAAATATCTATAAGTGGAATTACTGGATCATATAGCAGATGTATGTTTCAGTTTGTAAGAAACTGCTAAAATATTTTGCCAAATAGTCATCTTATTTGCACTCTCAGCACCAATTTGTGATTGTTCCAATCACTTTGAATCTTCACCAGTGTGTCAGTTTGCTAAAGGCTGCCAAGGCAATATACCAGAAATGGGTTGACTTTTACAATGGGGATGTATTAATTTATAAGCTTACAGTTCTGAGGCTGAGAAGAATGTCCAAATCAAGGTATCAGGCAAAGCTCTTTCCCTAAAGACACAGCTGTGGGGGATACTGGACTCTTCTGTCACAATCTGCCAGTCTCCGCCTTTTCCTCCAGGCTCCATTGCTTTCAGCTTTTGGCTGCTCTGTCTGTGGATTTCTCTCTCAGCTTCTGAGCACCTGTGAACTTTTCTCTCTGCTCCTGTGGCCTTCTCTCCCCTGGGTTCCATTGATTTCAACTTCTGGCTTTGAAGACTTTCTCAGTTTCTAGGGGTTTCTCTCTGTCTTTGAGTGCTCCCTCCCCCCCCCCCCCCCCATATTATAAAGGACTCCTGTAAGAGAATTAAGACTTACCCTGGGTCATGTCTTACTGAGGTAATCCAATCAAATGGTCCCACCTACAATAGGTTTACATCCACAGGAATGGACCTGTTTCAAGAATATGTATTTCTGGGGTACATATAGTCTCAAACTATCACAATGAATATTTGGTATTTTCAATCTTTTTAAATTTATTAATTCATATGGGTGCATTTATTATCTCATCATGGCTGTGATTTGTATTTCTAAATTATTAGTCATTCTTTCAAGTTTTGTTTTTTATTGTAATTGTTTACTATGTTCTCTTTAAGAAATCCTTGCACAGGCCCAATCTACAGAGACATACTAATTTATTTAATTTTTTAAAGGAATTTTAGGTTAACAGAAAATGCAGAATTCCCATATACACACTCACATGCAGTTCTTCTTAGTATTCACACTTTGATTTAGTGTGGTACCTTGTAATAATAAATAAAACAGTCTTTAATTACATTTATAATGCTGTGCTACCATCACCACCATCCATTACCAAAAACTTTCCAATACCCAAAATAGAAACCCTGTACCAATTAAGCATTAACTTCCCATTTCCTATACCCAACCTGGCCCCTGTTAATCTGTATTCTAGTTGCTGATGCTATGAATGTGTTTACTCTAATTATTTCATGAAAGTGAGATTATACAGTACTTATACTTTTGTGTTTCGCTTATTTCATTCTATTTATTTTCAAGGCTCATCCATATTATTGCATGTATCAAAACTTCATTCCTTTTTATAGCTGGATAATATTCCATTATATGTATCTTCCACATTTTGTTTATCCATTCATCAGTTGGTGGACATTTGTGTTGCTTCCATCTCTTGGAAATTGTGAATAATTCTGCTATGAACATTGTTGTGCAAAGATTTCTTTGAGTCCCTGCTTTTGATCCTTTTGGGAATATACCTAGAAGTGGGATTGCTGGGTTATATGGTCATGCTATACTTAAATTTCTTAGGAATTGCCAAACTGTCTTCCACCATAACTGTACCATTTTACATTTCCACCAATAAATGAGCAAGTGGTCTTATGTCTCCACATCTTCTCCAACACTTGTAATTTTCCATTTTTAAAATAGTAGCCATTCTAGTGGGTGTAATATGATATCTCATTGTGATTTTGACTTACACTTCTCTAACGCTAATGATGTAGAGCATCTTTTCATGTGCTTTTTTGGCTATTTGTATATCTTCTTTGGAGAAATATCTATTCACATCTTTTGTCCATTTTAAAAATTAGGTTAGATAAAGATACACCCCAAGAAAAGTAAATTTCATACCAGTTTCTCTTATGCACATAGATGCAAAATCCTCAAAAAAAAATACTAGGAAACCAAATCCAACAACATATTAAAAGATGTACACACTATGATTACATAGGATTTATCCCAGATATGCAAGTGTTGTTCAAAATAAGAAAATCAATCAATGTAATACACCACATTAACAGAATGAAGGGAAAAAAATCACATGTTCATCTGAAGTGATGCGGAAAAGGCATTTGATAAAATCCAGCCCTCTTTTTTGATAAAAAACATTTAGAAAACTAGGAATAGAATAAATCTACAACATGGTGAAAGGCATATATAATAAACCCATAGCTAATATCATATTCAATGGTGAAAGACTGAAAGTTCTCCCTTTAAGATCAGAAACAAGTTAGGATGCCCACTGTCACCACTGTTATTCAACATTGTATTGGAAATTATAGCTAGAGCAGTTAGGCAGAGGAAAGAGCTAAAATGCATCCAAATTAGAAAGGAAGAATTGAAACTTTCCCTATTTGCAGATGACATGAACCTATATAAAGAAAATCCTGAAAAATCCACAATGAACTTTCTAGAAGTAATAAATGAATTCAGCAATTAACAGGATTCAAGGTCAACATGCAAAAATCAGTAGTATTTCTATACACTATAAATGAACAATCTGAAGAAATCAAGAAAAAAAATTGTTTCACAATAGGAAATAAAGGAATAAAAAACCTAGGATGTGTAGGATTTGTACATAATATACTACAAAACATTGCTAAGAGACATCAAAGAAAACCTAAATAACAGTGGTTTTTAAGGTATTCATCATTTTTTGTTCTTATAATTGTTATATTTGAGCCCATGTTAAAATTTGTAGCTTCCACCACAAACCCAAAATATGAAAGAAAAGAAAATATACATATATTCTGGCATTTACATAAACAAAAAATGAAAACTAATATGATAGCACACTGGAAAATCATGATACAGAAGATATGATACTACAAAATATAAAGAAAACTCAGTGAGCATTTGACTCATAAAAGAGAGAAAAAACACCAAGAAAACAAATTTTTTTCCAAAAAACAGAATTAAGAGAAAAATAAGAAAATGACTTCAAATTAGGTATATTTTGCATGTGTAGAAAGACAAAAGAGAAAATATTCAGAGAAAAATAAGAAAATGACTTCAAATTAAGTTTATTTTTTATGTGTAGAAAGATAAAGGAGAAAAATTCATGAGACAAGAAGCCAGTTACTATAAATAAAGTCTAAAAGTTTTTGAAATGAAAAATATCATTACTGATATAAAAATAGGTAAATTTAGACTAACAATTGGATACTAGTAAAATGCAAATCAATGGTCTTAATAATCAAGCTGAAAAAATATGCCAAAATGCAGTAAAGTGAATTTTAATTGTAGAAATATTAAGCAAAATGGAGAAAATCACTTTTATTTAGTAGTAATTTCTTAAGAAGAATATAATAGAATGTAGGGAAGGAAATGTTTAAAGAAAGCAATTTTAAAGAGTAAAATAGTAAAATTAAAACCTCTTCCAAAGAAAAAATAATTCCTTGCACTTTCATTCCTCCAAAAGGTAAAATGGATTCAGAAGGATACAAGGAAAAATGATAAGCATAAACATAACTAAAATGATTGTTAAATCTTAGTAAGTGTAAAATGGAAATAGAGGAGAGCAGATGTAGCTCAGTGGTTGAGTGCCTGCTTCCAATGTAAAAGGTCCAACGTTCAATCCCTGGTACCGCCTCAAAAAAAAAAAAAAAAAAAAAGAAATTGCAAGTAGAAGGAGATGGAAGAAAAGGAAGAAGAAAGAAGAACAGGTTGAAGGAGATAAAGAAAACAAAGAATAAAGGAAGTTAACAATTTTAAAAAAAATAATCCAAAAATAAAATTGCAGATGACTGACACAGTGGAGCTGGGACAAAGGTAAGGTATTTAGAGAGAAGGAGGGAAGGGAAAAGGGAAAGGAAGATACTGACAAACTAGAAAATTTTAGAAAAACATAAGTTTAAATATGTGTGTTGAAAATTAATTAAGTATAACAACTCAAAGAATAGAAACATAATGTAAAGTAATCAAAATAGGGAACAGGTGAAACTCAAGCAACTCAATAGAAGCTAGAGAAACTTGAAGAACACTTGGCAAGTAGAAAATACAAAGTAAAATGACAAACGTCAATAATGACTGATCACAATGACTGTGAATGAGTTAAATTTTCCTATTTCCAGACAGAGATGGTTTGATTCATCAAATAATAGAAACCAATATATTTTGCCCATTTTATCTTTAGCTCTTCTTTTGAATTCCCATGAAAGAATAAGTATGCAAAAATAGTGAAGACCATTTTAAATCAGTACACACCACTCAGAACTGAGTAGGAGAGAGTGTGGTCTACAGTGTGAACTGTGGTCTATGGTTGGTGGCAAGGCTCCAGGATGTGTAAGTTCATTGAGGGTGGTGGGCCACACTTGTGGGAGATGTTTGTGTGGGATGTGGTGGGAGGTGTGGGAGGTGGGCAACATGGGAATCCCAGTGGGTTCCGTGTAATATTTTGGGTAATCTAAGCACCTCTTGAAATATATGTATATATATATATATATATAAATAACATTTTTGTAAGCAAATACACATATATGCATATATATTTATATATCATTTTGCAAATGTTTGTATGTATTGTGAGAATTTTGATTTTTACCCACAATAAAAATAAATTAAAAAAAAATAGTGAAGAAAATTTTATGAAAAATAAAAAATTAAAATATTTTCCTACTACATATATAGACATATGCAAAGCTATAAATAAGGACAACCATGAGGTATTGGGACACTAAAAGTTAAATAGATCAATGTTACAGAATTAAACCATACACAAACACACACATGAATATAGTAAATAATACAATTTCAAAATATTGGGAAAATAAAAATTATGTCTTTAATTGTCTGTATTTAAGTATTCTTTAAATTTTGATTGTTAGAAAATAACATTTCTTTGGCTAAAAGTTTTGGTGTGAGAATGACAAGTTTGTTGGGGAAAAAAGGGGACATTAATAATAGATACATATACCCTCATTCACTAATATAACCCCAAGTGATAACAACATGGCAAAATCATATAACTAAAATATTATTTGTTTCTAAATATTAGGTGAATTATGCAGGAGTTGCATAATGCTGACAAGAGGTATAGCAAATCATAACAATAAAAATATTGCTAATTATATTTCTATAATAATGGCATAATAAAATGTTATTAGCTATTCTGTAGCATAGCCTGACCTTAAGGAATTGTAAGCAGAGATATTATGGTTACTAAGTATTAGTATTTATGCATAGTATTATGATGGAGAACTAGTCTGACAAATACTGGCCCAAGTGAAAGAAATGAGCTAAAATACTCTTAGATTTATTGCTATATTTTTAAAATATAGAGGCTCTGTGTCTTAAATTGTATTCATGTCAGTAGCAGACAACATATATATAAAGAAATTAGATAAACTTGCCTCAATATTACAGCCGTTCTTTATCTCTCTCTTTTTTTTTTTTTTACTAATACATATGTACAAAGTGTAAAAATTGTTTCAGAAGGTATCTCAAAATATCCAGACATAAAAAATGAGCCCTTCAAAAATGTCAAAACAACTTTAACCTGGAAATCACTTTTGGGAAACCTTTAAATGTTTTTATACATTGCTGGCTGCCTACAAAAGCTTCTTGATACATTTTTTTTTTTAAATATATATTTTTAAAGATTTTATTTATTTATTCATTTATCCCCCCCTTGCTGCTTGTGCTCGCTGGGTCAGCTAACCACGCCGCACGGGCGGGCTTGCCTTCACCAGGAGGCCCCGGGAACCGAACCTGGGGCCTCCCATATGGTAAACGGGAGCCCTACTGATTGAGCCACAGCCGCTTCCCATCTTGATACATTTTTAATGAACCATATTTATTATCAGATACAGCATTTTGTATTCTATCAGCAGGGTAGTTAAGTTGGTAAAACAAAAACAATTTTCTTAAAATAATATATAGACTCTCATATTCATTATTATAACTTCAGAAGTCACAGAATTAGATACGCAGTAGCTTTGCCTTTTAAAAGCTTTGGCGTGGACACCCTGACTTTTCTATCTAAACAAATATACTGGCTGCCTTAACTCTTGAATCTTTGGAATAATATTTATAAACCTTGATCCAATGAAAATCTTATAAGCAAGAGGGTACTGTCGGAATGAAAATCCAAACCATTTGCTGCTAATTCATCACTCTTGACCAAATTATCCTGATTCTGACATGTTGAGGGGAGCAAATATAAGAAAAATCTTTCATTTGACAATCAAAAGCACAATGATGAGGTTATTTCTAGGTACTTATATTAGACTCCTTTACGTCACTTTCTATTGTTATATTATATTGTTATATTATATTCCATTGTTTTATTAAGTAAAATTCCATCTAAAGCAAGGCATTCTAATCTTTACCCAAATCTACATTTACTCCCACCCCCCCAAAAAAAAAAAAAAAAAACACTTCATACTTTTCTCCAGAGAGTACCTACAAAGGGTTAAACAAAATCCACCCTGACAATACTAGAAACAGTTCTCTCTCGGTGTGTGTTGGTTCACTGCTCCACAGGGCATAGCAGATGTTGTGTCTGGTAGTAAGAAGGGCCCAGGAGGTGTGGGCTGTCAATCACTTTTTTTCCCCTAACTACAGGCTACGCTATGGATATGAAGCCCCACTAAAACAATCTGCCTCAGCTGGGGTGTGTGAGGTATCAATAACCCTTAGCAGAGGTGTCAAGAGCCTTGCTGGAACTGAACTACCCTGCTGACCAGATGCTTAGCAAGTTAACGAGATAGCACTGAGCATTCACCACTTTTCCAACGGAACAATTAACACAACTGGAAATTCACTGCACTGATATTCTGAGGAAAGCATTTCATCAAAGTTGCCTTGAATGGAACAGAGGCAAGTAATAAATACTGGGCCAAAGTGGGGGAGGTATATTTTTAAGGTTCAACTTGGCACGTACTTTGGTTAAAATAAATAAAAAATAAGAGAAACTGAAAAATAGAATCATTATCAAAAGTATTTTCTCAGTACATTCATATAAATATTTTCTGAGAACACTGAAACTATGTTCGGTTTCACTCTCACAAATAGTGATGTTGTATCTTTGAAAACTTAGACTAACAAATTCCCTCATAATAGATCAAAACTAAAACTTGGTTTAAGAAGAGAACCTAAATAGGCAAAGTTTTAGTAAAGTGAATAATCTTAGTCAGCCTCTATAGATAAGTTATAAGAGCATATTCAAAAGTTATTTAGTAAACAACATTTAGATATCTATAAAACTTGAAAGGAATAAAGCAATCAAGTTATTTCACTAAAAAAGTAAATTTCTTCTCTTTAAAAATAGCATATCAGGTTGGTATATGCCCTGATTTGAATATATTTTGTGTTAGTTTTTTCAAGTTATATTACTATAGGTTACGTCCTATCTTCTCATTCATGATATCATTAGATAGCCATTATATGTTTAAAAATAGATATATAATAGTTTCTGAAAAATACTTGGTTTGTGGGAAAACATGAATATTAGCTTTAAACAATTTAATTTTGTCTTTGCTTTGAAATTCAATAATGCCATCAGCTTGTAAGACCTCTTAGAGCCGTGCATTTCACACAGTGAAAGCTGCTTTCTGTTACAAAAGCACAGCAGCTGTGGCTCCCGCAGATACCCTTAAAGACAGATATAATAAAACACTGGGAGGGAGTAGGTCGACACAGGAGCATGAAATGGACGAGATGAAGCCCCTTTGTCACAGCCAAACAGGCTATAAAGTTACTATAGTAACATACAGTATTAAACTCCAGGTGGATTGACTTAATCTTCCTCAAACAAAAAATAAAGGTTAACAAAAACCCTACTGATAATGATTACAATCACTCTACCCAAATATTTTCAAGAAGTTGTTATTTTTTATTTAGTCTGGAAAAATGTGGGAGAGGGAATACTGGTTCATGTTCTGATTTGAAGAAACAAAGCTCTAGAAGTTCAGGGTGTGAAGGAAGAAATGCAGTTTCTAAATATTTTGTATAAATCCAATGACTCAAGTAGCAAGAAAACCAAAGTGACAATGGAAGAACAATTAGACAACATTGATTCTGTAGCCCAGCTGTTTCCACATTCATCACATCATTGTAGAATGGTGTGAATTTAAACTATAATACCTCTGGGTCTGGCCCTAAATTCATTGATAATTCAGCAGCCTTTTCTGAAGAGTTTCAGGCACCATTTGTTTTAGTCTATATTCCCAGAAAGAAAATAACGACTTAAAATATAAGGTACAGTAGCTATGAAATAACAGGTGAGGATCTAGCCTGAGAAACATGGGACAAAAAGTAGAAACAAAAAGACAAGGAAATGAAAAAAAATCACAAAACAAACTCTAATTCTTAAATTTCATAAAGGAAGTAAATCTAAGTGTTTAGGAGACATAATAACCTCTTGAGTAGATGTCAAGTCCTGCTTATTTCCTTATTTGCAGGTACAGTATTTAATATTCTTATTTCACTGTGATCCTTAACCATATCATCTATAAACCACTCTTGTGGGCAAAACCTCACAAATTCTTTATTCTACCCAAACTATGACACACATACACAGGCACACACACACACAATCAAAAATCTTATCTGTTTTGCTTCAGTAAATACCCATTTTTGTGTCTCTATTTTCAAATGTTAAATTTTATCTCTTAAATGTAGGTGAAAACTTGCCAGGAAAATAAACTTTAAGATGTACAAGTTTGCCTATGGGAATAATCCAATGATCACTTGAATTGCTCATTTTGAATACTATTCTAATGACCTGAAAGAGTTAAGAGACTTTTCTGAACCTTAATTTATGCCATGGAATTAGGCACCAGGACGAGCTGGACGCAATAAGAATATTTTTAGTAGGATTTAGCTAACAGGGTGAGACATACCTTTAATGGATTTAGTTTGGGTAAACAACCTTTGTCTAGACAGTCCAAATGTCACAGGTATTGGTGCTCATTTTAAGTGGTAACTTCTATGCAAATAATTGCAAAGTTGCATTTGTTCTTTGCACTGACATTTTATGAATTAAGGTTTTTGATAGCATCAAAAGCTGAATGTATACTCATAAGTGGTGGTTTTAGTCATAAGTCTTTCTTACTGGTCACCTGTTTGACAACATGGGAATTATTGGAATCTCAGATTTATGATGTGCTATTATTGCTGCTTAGGATTTCTAGTTGTATTAAGGACTAGAACAGAGATGTGGAAAAATTGTCAGCAGACTGTTGGGGGAGGGGAAGGGCAGAATTAGGGGTAAGAGATGAGGAAATACAGTTATACAGAGAAACATAAGGACTCTTATGGTAAGTATATATTCATTTCATTAAGCTTCTGTAATATATTCATACACATAAAAACTATGAAATTTTGAGAATTAGAACACAGCTGTGTCCCTTCTCATAGCTGTTTTAAATTTAAACTTCCTTGTAATATATAATTGAGTATGATACCCTATATCAAATATATCTTTTCTTAATTAATTTAAAAATCATACGAACTTTACTAGCTAGTTATGCTTAGATTCATCCATAAAGTGTTGAAGAATCATAGTGAAAGGAAATGAAAAAAATTAAAAATAGTCCTTCCCTTGTGGAGACACTCAAACTTGTCACATGGATTCTGATATTAGAACTACAAATGTAATTCACCTCTATCTAGAGGCCTAATGTTTGAACACTTCACAAAACTGTCTCTAAGAGTAGTTCAATGCAACCTCAAAATTTTGGCTCATTTAATAATAGGTTCATCCTACTTATTTTGTGTTCTCCATCATTCCTAAAATCTAGGAAAGAAAGAGCAATAAAGTTAATTTATTCCTTATCTATAAAGTAGTAAATTCATAATTTTCTATCAGTTGAAAGAACAATTCAAAACATTAACAGTAAATTCTGACAAATACAGTTCTGCAATGTGATAGAAGTTATGGAACGAAGAGTAGAATCAAGTAAATTATTTCTTTATAGCCATAAAATTTCATTCCAAGGGGAAACACAATTCAAACTTTTAGTGTATGATAAAGTTTCTGATTTCCCATAAAATCATTCATTTATTTATGCCTGCAACTTTTCTATAGTCACCATTTTAATTTTGTTAAGAACAATGTATCACCTGAGGTTGCAATTTATTATACTGGATGATAACATCAGAACCAAAAACAGACAAAAATCTAATCCATAACAACAAGGATATGGGTTCCAGAGCAACTCCCATTGCACTAAATGTTGTATTAGATGAGAATGAGTCACTGCTATCCTATTTATAGACCGTATAATCTATTACTTCTTTTTCTCTCTGCCTGCCTTGTACAGTCCACATTCTACCAGAAAGGCTGTGAGGTTCAAAACAGTAATTAAAAACCCAGGGCTCTAATAACTTTGATGAATATAGTGGATCTGCTCCATAGAAGGAAAAATAAATGGAGTTTTAAAAGATAAATTAGTTTAATTTATAAAAAAATAGTTCACATAATGGGTAATAGTTCTCACAAAGCAGTCCTGCCATCTTCATTCAAAGAAGTAAATAAAGGAAAGGAAAGGAAACTTCCAGTCATGTTTTTAGTACTATCAGCTGGAAAGTGTCAGACTCTTAAAATTGCTGTAATTTTCACCTCAGGCATCCCAAACACTTAGTGAAGCATCCAGGATGAAATCCACAACAATCTGAAAACTCTAGCACCCTCCTTACAGACCGGGCAGGACACCTCAAACTCCTCCAGACTTTTCTGACATCCTCAACTTGATTCCGACCTCACTGAGGATTCCATCAGAACAACAGAGCCACCTTCATCTGATTCGCTATCGAAATAGGAAAGAAGAACCAGGAACAAATGACAAAAGCCATTACAGACAGTTTATATACAGAACAGAATTTTAATGAAACTGTAGATCACACCCCAAGTTCCCTAACTTCAGAAAGAATGGTATGAACTGAAGTATCTAGTTTGTGAATGGACTTAAGGTAATCTTCACATGGGCTTATCTGTGCTAACTCTGTACAATAGCTATCTTGTGAATCAGCAGCAAAAAGCAGTTGACTATGATTTATTTCTGTATTTATAATATTTAGCAAGACCAGTAATTAATTAATTTTTCATGGAATATATGCTCTTCCAAAGGCTTTTGGTGCTCTCTAACTATATCCACATCAGAAGGAAAACCTAGAAAGCTCATAATGACGGAAGCTGTAATTAGTGTCTATTTATTTGTTTATTTGTTTATTGCAGACTCCCAGTCCACAATAGAAATGGGTTTTACAATGACTTCTCTACAAAATATGGAGTCAGATTCTCTCAGTGAGCAAGTAGCTCCCGAGGTACTTTTAAGCTGACTTAACCTTTTAAAAAAAATTATGTCCGTAGCTCACTTTGAATGGACTTTCTCTAATGCCAAAAATGTTTTCATGAAATACTGTAAACTATTTCCTTAATCACTTTCATTGCTGGACTGTTCTATTTTTCAATCTTTTCTTAAAATATTAACATTTAAAAATAGGCCTCTGCCATCTTAACAACCATGAGTTTCAAAGAGGAAAACCAAATATTTTTCCTCCTTGTGTGATAGAGCCTCTACGTCAGAGTTTGTCTATCAAGAGATGGTCAGTAAATATTAAATGATGATATAAAAATTACCCCAAAATACATGAAAATAGTAGGATAATAATTTATGAATAATTTGAAGCCCCAATTGCTTAGCTTTGTATGCACTATATAAAAATTAATTATCTTTAATATCACATGTAATTTATGATGTGCTAATAGTATACTAGAATGTGAGTTCCATGGGGGCAGAGACTGCATCTATTTTATTCATTCCTTTATCTTGTGTCAAAAATAGTACCTGGCACATAATAGATACTACTGTTTCTTGAATAAACTAACAAATGAAGAAATGATTGCATTCGACCTAGTTTTCTTCAGGTGCCTAAATATATGGAAAGGAATAGATTATTTTATTTTACTAAACATTTCAACCGAGTGAAGTAAATTGGGATACACTAGGGAAACAGGTTTGAATTATTAGCCTTCCTTAATGAGCGTAAAATGTATAGTAAGGTTATACCAAGCTGGTAATTATCTTTGTTTGTTTATAAATTAATGGCCTCTGAATATATGTCACTAGGTTAGTGTCAAAGGCAAACTCAGGGACAAAATCATTAAGAAAAGAAAGGAATATTTACATACAAAAGAAATATGTTTACAAGGGAGTTTGCTGAAACACAGATCAAAGCAGGTATTTAAAAGAAAATTAATGCCCCAAATACAAGGTTACCAAGGTTGCCTGTTCACAGAGGAAGAAAAACAGTAGCTTTTTCAAGTGATTATCATATCTGCAAGAGTCTTCACATATCTGCAGGTGTCAGTACTGCAAAGTTAGGAATAATCTTGTTTTCCTAGGAAGTTGGCAACTGTAGAGAAAGGACAAAAATCTTCATTGATTTGGGGGACTGGTGCTAGACAGAGGTGCTGTTTTGTTTAGTTTATATCACAATGCAAGCAGTTTTCTCATTTCTGTGTGTTTCGTTTTTATTTCTGACTGAGATAGGATGGGCTTAGTCATAATGGAGGCAGGACAAGATGTCAATGTGACTTTTTCACTAGAATTTGTGACCAGAAAATGATTTCTTCAAGACATATTTATTTCAGGTCTCATGCAAATCTATTTACAATACTAGAGATAGTTAACCCAGCCCCTTAGCCATGCGGATTTCCATCAAGAAGAATAAATTGGGGGTGCTTTAGTTTTGTTCCCTAGCAGTCACCCAGGGCTCTTCTCAGTACACTAGAAGCTTTCTGCCCACCCTGCATCTCACCCCCCATTTCATTTCCAAACAACCCCTGACTCCTGGTTTTGAGGCAGGAGGGAGAGCAGTATTGAACTTGGACAGTTTTGGTTAGAATCCCAAATCTGCCACATACTGGGTCTGTTTCCTGGAGCAAATCTGTTAACCTTTGTGAGCCTCAGTTTCCTCATTTATAAGACTGTGATAATAAAACCTGTTAACAACAGGATTTGGTGAGAATTTCAGATAAGACACATAAAGAATTACAGCTGTGACTGCCTATCCCCAAAGCTAACCAGTTAATGCATAGAGTTATTAGAATTACCACCACTATCATTTTCCTCATTTTTGCCCTGTTATTGCACTTTTGACATGAAATTTAGACAGGTTTATAGATCATGAAGTCCTTGTTTCTCTCAAAAGAATTCGGCCCACACTCACCTTTTAACTCTTTTGCATCTCACTGACTTGGAAGAAGACTTTGGCCTAAAACCAAGCCCCAGGACTCCTGCTGGCCACTACCCTCCAGGCCTAAGAAAAGCAGATCTGACCTGACACACTGTCTTCTTTTATGGTTGAGGTTTTCTCCCTTTTTCAGTCTTAGAGTCAGATTCTGACCCTGGCATTACCTATCTGTGCACTGGTTTCCTCATCCAGAGCAATCAGATGACAAAATCCTCTGTTAACATTATAAGGAAGAAGTTAAGTAATGAGCAGAGGCTATTTAGCACAATGTGTGTGTGTATTTAAAGTGTAATAAAAAGAGTTCCCCTTTTGATTTACTGAAGAAATATAAATTAGTGTCCAGAACAGTTTGAACTTATATAATATACTCCTTTCAACTATTCCACAAGGCAAGTGATACAAGTCTATAGGAAACACACTGGATTTTAAAATATTTTGTTTTGTTTCTATGAAAACCAAAAGAATATAATTATTAGGCTCATAAAAGTTAATGATTTTTAACTTTGATGCTTTGAGATTTACAGGGCATTGTTTGCTATAATGCATGCCTGTTGATTTCCAAATCCATTATATAACATGTTAGGCAGGACTGGGGTTTTCTAAACAATATATATTGACAGTATCAAGGAAAAAAGATTTGGACGAATTTTCCATAATACCATGAGTTATTATAAAATGATAAGAAATGGCTATATATTGTAATAGCTTTAGTCAGTTTCTAATAATAATAATTATTATTATTATAGTGAACTTGAAAATTATTTTATTATTTGGTTTATTAAGAAAGGAATTTAAATTAGTGCCTAGCCTACTGCCAGGCTTATATTACCCACTCAACAAAAGTTTGTTGAATGAACAAAATTGTATGGAATGCTTATGTGGAAACTTCTGGAGGATAGGGTTATTCCAAGGATTTAAACAGGAGTATTTATCCAAGGATATTCTTCCATATAAAGTACTTCCACTACTTAAGGTATTGACTGCCAAAATGTCTTGGATCTAAAGGAACACTACCCATTGGATACGAGGACTTTCCATCCAGGTTGTGATGTCAACCTTCAGAAAGAAGTAGCAAACCAAACAAAGGAAGAACACTAGCATCTTAGCACCCTAGGGAGATTTTGAGACACAACTGGACTTCACCTGCATAGGGACACTGGGAAATAGAACCTTCTTGTAGTGTTTCACGTAAGATGTAACAAAAGCTGCCTTCTTTGCGTTAGCATGAATTTATTTGTAACTAATAATTCTTTATGTTGTGGAAAGTGAATGAGTGGTAAGTGTATGTGTGTAGGAATACAACTTTGTGATGTATAACTTTGCTAAAAATCAAATATCATGTCAGACAGTAAATTTACCGTGAACTTTATTTCCTGAGCTTTCACATTACAAAGGCTATCAATTGTTTGTTTGCTTAAGGTTGGCTGAAAAGCAAATGAGACTACTAAAGGAAACTGTACCTTAATATATACAGAGAGGAAACTCAACCCTTGTGTCTGTGAAGAGAACCAGTGGATATCTTTCAGATAGGCCAAAGGACCTGGGCCATAAAAGCCAGTAGTTATTATCACACCAAAGATGGCCATGGAAACCTGTGGGGTTACTTCTTGGTTATCATATGATTGAGGGCACTTTTGCCCTTTAATGGATGGAGGCTAGGGATGTCCTGCAAAGAATAATCCTAAATCCTAAAAAGATTTTAAGTGTTTTGCCAATATATGTACATAGGTATGGTGGCACCTAGAACCTAACTTAATTTTATAAATAAACACAAGGTATTATGTGCATAGTTTTCATATACCTTATTTGAAACTTTGCCGAAATTCAGCCATTGTATAAAACGATGGAAATACACATTTCATTATTTTCAGATGGATTAAAAGTTGTTTAACATTTAGGAACACATGTGGCCCCTAAGGCAATGCCATTCATACTTGCATTGCTAATACAACACACCTGGATGGATCTGCCTTTGGTAACTGCTACTTCATAATAAATCTTCACATGGGTGCAGGTATCTAACCAAGAACCACTGACAAAGCCTTATAAGGATACGACAAAGTAATGCACAGAGAAAATTAGAGAATGATTCTCAGCATAGCTGAAATTCTGTGTTATGTGTTTCTTACCCTACATTCCAATATAGACACAGCAATGGGAGACCATATTTTCAGAATACAGCATGTTGTAGTTCCTGGTGCTCTGATATTTTCACCAACAACCTCCAGATCTTTCCTGGAACTTTTGTTGTAGTGGCCTCTCTGGTCCTTCTCTTGTCTTTATACCATACTCTAGCAGAGTTGAGGCTCAGGTTTCTGCTTTCAGTGCCTTTCAACTTCCTTCTTTGAGCAACATACATAGGCTATTCTCACTGCTTCTCCAAATTCAGGAAGTAGTCTAAGCTAAAGTCTATAATAATGGGAAAGTTAGTCTCAGTAGAATCTCAGTGAGTGTAGGTTGCCTAAGTTTGCATGTGTTTGCAAGAAAAACTATGCCAGTCAAATAATTAACCATTGTTACACTGGATACAGTCTAACTACAGGATGTTAAGAAAAGGAATGTTTGGCCAAAGAAATGGTTTGTGATTTAAAAATATATATATATGCAGAAAGAGATTTGATATCAGTTGGGAAATATTGGTAGCAGAGAGCATGAATTGTGGAATTTTGGAGACCAGAACCCACTTTCTGCTATACCCTTCACTAGATATGTAGTCTTTTGTTTTATCGCCTGTGTTATGCAATGCATTAATGCACATATGTTGCTAAGCAAAGGGCCTAGTTCAGGGTAAAAGCTCAAACTTGTCAATTATTGTCACTCATTATTAACAATTATTTCTTGTTGCTCATTTAGATATTTAAGATAAAAGCACCTTGCAACTTGGTGCTGAGAAAGGATTATCTTTTAGTTTCTGCAAGTCTCATAGGGGAATGAAAGTTCTTTTAGAAGGAAAGCATGGAATGACAGTTGATAATATTTGTAGGTTTTACTCATGAAGGGTTGTAACTATAAAGTGGGAATCAAAACTATGCAGTATTTTCTCTTTTATTCTGAATGCAAACATTTTTTTCTCTGTAAATAAAAAGTGGAAGGAAATTTTCAAAGTACCCATATTTTTAAAAAATTATCTTAATGTACTAAATGATTCTTAAAGAAGTGTAATAAAGAATCTAAAGAAATGGAGATTATAGTGTGATTTTTTTTGTCCTGATATAAGGACTTGGGTTCTGGTTTTGATTTTTGTCTTAACTTACAATGTGATTCAGAGACATGGCTAGAAAAAAAAAAATTTCTTTTTGCAATGGTTAGACTTCTTGGTGGTAATTGTCCTGAATCTCATGTGCCAGCCTCAGCAGAAGGATAAGGTAAAGTTCTCTTTTTCACTAATGTAACCCAGGAGGGGTTTTCAATTATGACTACTTGTTCACCAAATCAGTGTGCACAAGTAGATACTTCTCTCTGTTGAGGTATTTTCAGTGATATCTTCAGATAACCTTTAAACTAATTCTTCTTTATAGTATTTTTTTTTTGTGTGTGTGTGTGTAAAATTTCTTTAAAAACAATGATTGAAGTGATTTCAAGATGTTTCCAATAGAAATTGAAATTCCTCCTGGGGAAGATTGTGTATTCCATGGCCAGATGTGGCCCATTGCTAAGTGCAGTGGTTCTGGGAGATTCACATCCCGGGTTTACCCTTTAAAGGAGGTGGACTTTGCTTATATGTGTAAAGAAGTCTTTGAAACTTTGGCCTCAAGCTATTCCTTCAATGCAAAGCTATGAGATTCTTGAAAGACAGTTTTGGGCAAGTGCAGTGAAAGAAAACAAGCAAAATTTCCCAGGTCCTGCTGAGAATCTGAAAAATGGGTTCAACAATTTTTCAAGTCTCTGCAGGCCAAGGAAACTTTGTGTTTTTGAATTTGTAGGAAGAGAATTTTCATATGTTACAAATGACATTGTTAATATAGTTCTAAAAAGAGCTGATTAATTATGGGTGATGCATACTTGAAATATTTTTCTTTTTCAAAGAGGTATTTGCCATAATTTAAGAAAAATATGCCAACAGAAAATTTATCCACTGATTCAACTACATAAAATTGCATTTGCTTTTCAATGAATGATGTTGGGAAAACTGGATATCCAAGTGCAGAAGAATGAAGTTAGACTCTTACCTCATAGCATATACAAAGATCAATTCACAGTGGCTCAAGTACCTGAAAAATAAAAGCTAAATGTATAAAACTCTTAGAAGAAAACAGAGAAAAATCCTCATAATATGGGATTCAGCAATAGATTCTTACATATGACACCAAGAGCTTAAACAACAAAGGAAAAGACAACCTACAAAATGGAAGAAAATACTTCTAAATCATATGTCAGAGAAGTGTTTAATATCCAGAATATATAAATAATTTTTACAATGCAGAAATAAAAATACAAACAATAAATCACAATTACAAAATGGGCAAAGGAAGTAAATAGATAGTTCTTCAAAGTATACATACAAATGGCCAATGGACACATTAAAAGATGCTCCACAACGTTAGCCATTAGGGAAAGGCAAATTAAATCTACAGTGAGATACCATTTCATATTCAAAAGAATGACTTTGATGTTAAAAAAAAAAATGGAAAAAAAAACAAGTGTTGGAGAGGATGCAGAGAAATTGGAAATCTAGGGCATTGTCAGCAGGAATGAAAATGGTGCAGCCACTGTGGAAACCATTATAGAAGTCCTTAAAAAAGTTCAATTTAGAATTAACATATGACCTCACAACCCCCCTTCTAGATATATACCAAAAGAGAATGAAACAGGGTTTCAAATAGATACTTGCACACCAATATTTGTAGCAGCATTATTCACTAGAGACAAGAGCTCAAAATAACATGTGTCCATCAACAAACTGATGGATAAACAAAATGGGTACATACAGGCAGTGGATTATTAATTAGCCATAGGAAAAAATGCAGTTATGAGACTTGATTCAATGTAGAAAAACCTTGAATACATTATGCTCACTGAAATAAGAAAGACACATAAGGACAAATATTGTATGATACCACTTATAATAGATGACTAAAAATAGCAAATTCTCACAGAAAGCAGATTAGGGGTAACTGGGGAGAGGAAAGAGGAAGGGGATGTTTGTTTTCAAAAGTGAAAAATATTTTTAAAAAACACAATAAGTATTTAAAGCAAAAAAAAAAAATCTGCAAAAAGTCATTTTTTTCTTATAAATAATGGTCAAAATATAATTGGGATTATTTCCTCACAGCACTTTTTAATTATTTTTGGCCACTAATAATATTTTGATGCTTCATTTGAACCAAGATTAAATTAAAGTCTCAATCCATTTCTTGTTAAATTCAATTTCCACTAGTAGGAGTTAAGAACAGCTGTATGAAGCTGTTTTAACAATGAAGATTTCCTTTAAAAATATGAAGTATGTACACTTTTCATGGAATAAACATGATAGGTATCCAGACTTTATTGGAATCCACTGACTATAACTCTTAAAAGATCATTTTGTTATGCTAATGAGATGTGCCAAATTTTCAATAGTTATATCATTTTAAAGTATAAAATGTACATTTTATATAAATTAAATACAGATTAGCAGTTTAATAATGATAACTTAGAATCTTGATATATTTCATAATTTACAAAGCACTTGTACATTTGTAATCTAATTTTTAAAATTTGTTAATTTAGTAATGGATTAATCCTCAAATTAATAAAATTTCATGTTATGAAAACTACCATTTTTCTCTAAGTCCCATTCCAGAATTTTTTTCCAAATGCATCAAATTATCAGAAGAAACCAATTTTACATTAAATAGAGACTCTTGCAGGATGCATCACACATGCTGTCCTTTATATGTAAAATATTTGCCTCTTTTGAAGACTTCCACCATTAAAAATATGTCATATGTGAAATCTCTTATGGTATCAGGGCAAGAGAGAAATTTGTAAGATTTTTTTACATGATTACTGAAGTTTGTAAGAAGTGTAAACAGATAAAAGAAAAATGAGTCTTGTCACTATTAGCTTAAAATTTTCCTTTCCAGTTTAGGAAAATGTGTTCAGATTAAAAAAGAAAATCATAATAAATTAGCTTTACTGCAACCAGCAAAATTTGTTAGTATGTTAGGAGATTATGTTTATTCTGTCACATGTAACAACAAAGATGTGCAGATTTTGGTTGGCTTTTTCATGTCTCCGATGCCCGCTCCATTTGGGGGAAGGAGAAAACAAGAAAGGAAACATTTCTAGAAAAGCCACTTTGGTAATATCTGAGAAAACACCATTCTTATTTCACTGGGATTTTATTTCATTCTTGTAGGTTTAACATCTCACTGCATGAACAAAGAAAATATCATGTGAAAAGGGCTTCAGGCTAGCTACTTCCAAAAAGAGTCAACCTTCCCAGTGCTATCAATATCATCTATACACCCACACAGTTAGCACTTTTGAATACATTTACAGAAAACCATTAATAAAGCAACAATCTTAGTTTGGTTCTTAACCATGTGTCACAGTGAAATAAGTTCATGTAAATCTGTGAACTGCACTGCAATGATCAAATTAACAGTCATTTCAAGAAAAAGTGCCCCTCGGGCTGAAAAATAATTAGTAGTCTCTCACTATCTTTTCCTTCTAATAAAAATCAAGTTATTATTGTTGACTGTGATAATAAAACACCTCCCGTGACCCTGATATAGCTTGATGTAAAATGTAAGGACTGTTCTATTGTGCTGTCTCACACAGGTTTCATTGAACATTTCCATTTGACTCTTCATCTGGGAACACAAGGGCGCCTAGAAGCTGAAGAAGTTTTGTCACACTGTAATGCAGCTCTCACTTGTTTATTTCTGCAGTTAAACAAACACAACACCTACTTAGAAATTCCTTATATTTAAAATTTAACTTTTAACTACATAAGCTGAATATTCAGAGCTTTGGATATTAGTGGAAACAAGAGCAAGGGACAGAAAAGGTAAATGGAAATTCATATAATGAATAAAGCAGCCCAAGGTTGGTGCATACCTTGCCTGGGATTTTGAGTTTTAGAAAAACATTATGTTGAAGAAGTCGTAATGGTCACAGATTGTTTGATGTATTTTTCTTTTGGTTACTTGTACTTATTTCACAAGTTATTGAATGTTTTGTGCAAAACAATATTGTAGATCTAGGACAGGCAGAAAGAAGCAAAACCCTAATCCCTGTTCTCAAGGAGCTTCACAAAGATCTGACAGATTGAGTTTCTGAGCTGAGGTGATGAGTTGACATTGGTTACTAATGTTTTTCCAATATATAAACTGAGTGAAAAGTCAATTACCTTAAAAGAACCACAGTTACCAAAGTGTAAATTGGGACACTGAACAGCACTGACTCATGAAAAGCCTGGTTTCAGGAATCAGCCCAATTCAAAAAATGGTTTTGAAGATGGAACCATGAACAAGACATTGTCTTTTCCCTCAAATTGAAGTCCAGTGAGGGAAAATGCATGACCCTAACTAATTGTAATATAAGCCAGGACATGGTGACTTGTCCTTGGGGCCATTTACTTCTGTAGCAGAATATTTTGATCTGCTTTTCTTAAATTCTTAGAATCAGACATTTGCAGTAATGAGGAATACACAATATTCCTTCGGGAAACTAAACTATGTATGTATTTCAGGCACAAAAATAATGTTAAATTAATATCTAATTTTTAAGAATTATCAGAAGACATTCATTAATTAACAGTGGATAGTAAGAAATTGAGGGGGCAGATGTGGCTCAACTGGTTGGGCCTCCGTCTCCCATATGGAGGGACCTGGGTTCGATCCCTGAGACCTCCTGGTAAAATTAAAAAAAAAAAAAAAAAAGAAATTGAAAAAATGTCAAGTTTACAGGAAATATTATAAGATGTATATGAGAAAATATAAATTTTGTGACAGTCCTTTGAGTTTTGTTTTGCTTAATTTTTTAATATAAGAGAAATCTCAGCATACCTCTAAACCTCTGTTTCTCAAAGTGTGCTCAATAGAATATTATCATAAAAACTATTTTGCAGGTCAAATGACTCTGGAAAGACACGTTTAAGGCAAAATTAGCATCTTTAAGTCTTGAATATGGTCACCTGTATTGTGAACCTCTAGGACAGAATATTCCCATCACAGAGCATCTCAGAGGACTAGAGGTCCATGGAACAAAGTTTTGCCAGCGCCACATCTGATGGATTAGAACAACTATAGACTCTCAGGTACCATCGCTGCTTGCAGGGTGTGGTATGTATTTCCAAAATGCTCCTTATGTGATTTCAATATAATTACCTGGTATCAGCCCTTGTACAGATATTTGGGAGTCTTGCTACTAATTATGAGCCTTTATATTTATTTAGATGGTACAAGTGAATCAAGGTTCACAAATACTGGTTTTCAAATTAAGAGTAGGCATTAAAACATTGTTTCAGAAAGCCTCACATTAGGCAGAATAAAGTGAACCATTTTCATAAATGCCTTCTGTTGGAAGAGGGCAAGCATTGTACTATCTAGGCTGTGCTCTCCTCTACACATAACAAGGTTAACATCTTGTAGAGAAAAAGGACGGAAAAATGGAGAGTTGCCAAATGTCAGTTAGGGCTCAAGAGATCTGGCTAGTTATGTTGGCACATTCATTATCTACACAGCTCACTGTTACTTTCAGCATGGGCTGAGGCCATTGGTCTTTTTATTTATTTATTTTTCTAACAAGAAAAACGCCTTCTACCTCTTTTCTTCTACCTTACTTTAAGTACCCAAGTGCTCATTAAAGAGAATCAAGAGGTGTTCCTTTGCTTTAGATATAACAAGTTGCCAGTGTCCAAATACTAAAAACTCCACCCTATATCACTTCTACTTTATAAGATACAAAGGTAGTTTTGATAAAGTATGCCCATTCCTCAGTTTTGCAACTTAAGTTACAGGAGGGAACAAGGCCACAAAGATGACAAAGAAAGGCAGAGAGAACAGTCACTGAAGACTGAGGACACGAAACACAAGGAAAAATGTGTATTTGTGAAAAAGTCAAGTCCATAAATTAAATTGTTTTCATCCACTTCTCTCCCAAAAGGTGTGATTTGTGAGACCAAGCCTTTATATAGTACACAAGATGGTATTGACACTGATATTTTTAGAAAACCAAGGGTAATGCCAAAGCTAGTAGGATAAATTTATGAAAGAATTGTGGGGGAAAATTGTATTATTGTCCTATTAGCTGGTAAGAATTTTCTTTCTACTTTGCTACTTTGCCCATATTTATAAACACTGGCAAAATTATCACCTCTGTTCAGGGAATTCTTGTACTTAGGAATCAGTGTAATTTAGATTTAAGGGTAAATCATCACAGTTCAAAACCTGGCGACTCACCTTAGTTATTAAAGTGATTTGTAGCACATTTACCAAAATGCAAATTTTAACCTCAGTTTCTTCATCTGTAAAAAACGATATTTGTAACGCACACTACTAAATTAATCTACATTAAGGAATAAAAACTTCTTTTTTATAAAAATTCTTCAGAGTATATAGCAAACAAAAATTCTGGCTCATGGTAGTCAAGTGATGGATGGATGTGTGAATGAATGAATGAATGAAGAAAGCTGATACATATACATACAACTTCCACCCTTAGTTATTCAATTTTTGCCTGAAATTTTTAGCTGCCTTTGGCAGTGAATATTGTCTTGATTTCCAATTGTGATATAAAAATGTTTAACTTATTCTAATATGTTTCTTTATTGTTGTTCTAAAAATATATCTAGATAGCAAATCTCAGTTTGTTTAGTATCTCTCAAATTTTTACAGATGAGTGGATTCAGATGGCTGGTTCTTACTCAGGGCTTCTCATGGGGTTGTAAACAAATGATGGTGTCATCTAAAGATCTGATTGGACTAGACATCCAAGATATCATCCAAGATGGCAGGTGAGTCATGCAAATGTCCTGTGGGAACTGGGTAGGGGCTGTCAAACAGAACATCCACATGTGGCCTCTTCATGTGAATCATGCTTCTTACAGGTTCTAAGAAGAAGCAAGTGTGCAAGGGCTCCAATATTCCAGGGGGAGGGGAGTTGCAAGGTTCCTTTTGACCTAAGCTCAAATGTTCCAGAGTATCACTTCTTATGGATTCTTTTGGAAAAGGCAAGTCAATAAGACTAGGCCTGTTTCAAAAAGATGGAAACTAGATTCCTTTACTTCTTGATGAGAGCAGCTGTGTGCAGTGTCAACCTTTGGATGACACCGACACAATCAACACAGGGAGGGAAAGAATTGATGGTGACCATCTTTGACTATCACAGCTTGTTAGTGGTTCTTCTCTATCAAAAATATAAATATATATCATATTTAAAATGACATATTCCAGCAAAATCTCTTCTCCCTTCTGGTATAGAGAGGTCTATCACCATTCAAACTCTTTCCAGGTTTATTTTTCCTGGAAGAAGAGGAAAAGAGCAAAACTCTTAAATGAGAGAGACATACCTCATTTCAATTGTGTATAAGCACTGCCAACAACTTTATGCCCTGCCATAGACATGCCAAATATTTTATAAACTGAAGTACTAAGAGTAACAGACTGTTATGTTAAGAAAATGGAGGCTCATGTTACTTATTTCATTTACATCTCTATGGAGCAAATGTTAGTAACCCTACTTTGCAAATGAGGCTCTAAAGGTTGAGCAGGGTTTTTTTTTTTTTAGCCTAAAATTGTACAATTAATAAACAGTGTGGCAGTTTGAAATTATTTTATGAATCCCAAAAAGAGAAATATTATGTTTTAACCTAATCCATTCCTGTGGGTGTGAGACCCATTTGACTGGATTACATCAGTGGGGTGATTCGTGTTGAGTCTCTGCCCTCTTGCTGGGTCTGATATAAAGGGAGACACAGAGACCCAGACAGACAGGAAAAACAAAGCTGGAATATTTGATTCTGCAATGTGGGAGATAGGATTGCTTAAGATGAAGCCTCCAAGAGGCTGGTGCCCCAGAGCAGCTCAAGGAGACCATCCCTGCTATATGCCTGATAGCTTACAGCTGAACTTATGAAGAGCATAGAACAGCTGAGACTGATACATGAGGCCCAGAAAGAGACAAGCCCTATGCCTATTTGCTCAAAGCTGAGCTCCAAGAGATGATAGATTCTGGAAGGGAAGGCAGAGATTTATGCAGAGATTGGTGGCCATCTTGCTTTACCCTGTGGCAACAATGCCAGCATCAACAGTTGCGGATTTTGGTGAGAAAGCACCTCTTATGGTGCTTGAGTTGGGCTTTTCACAGCCTTGAAGCTGTGAGCTTTTACCCTAAATAAACATCCTTTATAAAAACCAATCCATTTCTGGTACTTGGCATCGGCAGCCTTTGGCAAACTAAAACAAATAGTAAAACTGAAATTCCAGCCCAAGTTTTGTGCTCTTTTCACTATACCTGTTCCTTCAGCGAAAAGTTAATAAATATCATGAACACCTATGGAGAAATTGTAGATGAAAGAATGGAAGTAGGGCAAGGGCAAGATATAGTAGGAGCCAGGGATCATTGTAAGGAGAAGCATTAATTTTTCTCTTAGTTGTTCCAACCAATATTTCCCACAACCTTATATGGCCAGAGTGACAGAATCCTGTAGCAACCAGTCTGTGAAAAACAAACAAACAAACAAACAAACAAACCAATAGCAAACACTCACACACACACAAAGGCAAATATTGTATGATATCGTTTTTACGAAATATCTGGAATAAGCAAATCCATAGAGACAGATAGTCGATTAAAGGTTACCAGGGGCTAGCAGGTGAAAGAATACAGAGTTTTCTGTTTGAGGGGATGCAAAAGTTTGGGTAAAGGATTTTGGTGATGGTAGCACAATATTGTGAATGCTATTAATACCACTCAACTGCGTACTTAAAATGGTTAAAATGGGAAATTTTGAGTTGAGTTGTATATATGTCTATATATTACTATGATAAAAAGTAAAAAAACAAACAAAATACAGCTGTGAATGTGGGGAGCGAAGGAAGAGAGAATAAATCATGGAAGACATGGAGACTAAGAGGCACAGCAGGCTGGAGGTGGCGTGTGGGAAAAACATTGACAAATGATGAACAATGAGACACAGGGAGGGATGGGAGAGGCCACCCCTTTCCTCCCTTGGTGGCTCCCATCGTTGCTGCTGAATAGCCTTTTGGGCTTGTACAAAGCTTGAGGTATTCTGTGAAGGAAATGATGAGAACATCCATGCTGCCGGCTGCATAGCCCTCTCAATTTTTTTTCTTTTTCCAGCGTTTGAAAACAAAACAAAACAGCATGCCAATAGCAAAATGAAATAATTTAAAATTTCAACAACAGCAAAGAAATATAATGTAACCAATGAAATGCACTACTACGGCCTAATTATATAGTAGTATGTTTCTCCTCCACAACCGTTTGCAGTTCAATCTTAAAAACAAGGAAAATAGTATGAACAGTGGTAACTTTATTGGACTCATTTCATTTTTCTAAACAGTACATAACTGTGTTAAAATGGAGTTAATATTTTTCCTCAACAAAGCATTCTGACATAAAATTACAAAAAAAGAAATTAGGAATATAATGAAAGTGTTAAACATCTCCTATAATGTTATTATTTTTTACAACTAAATTATATATATTACTAATTGGAAAACTGATCTAGGTAAACTATTGTACATAAGGTTTACAATTTCAGCAAAACCTCCCTCAAAGTGAAAATCAGGCCAAATAAGCAACTTTTTGGTTATGTAAGTGATTCATATCTTTTAGGGGTTAAGTGGTCTTAAGTTATTTATATATCATTGATTTATGTTACAATCTACAAGAGAAAGCTGCATTGCTTAAAAGGATACCAAATTGTAATGCTATCCTTTAACCGTCTCTAATTTTTATCTGTGCATTCATCTCTATCCATGCCAACTTATTATGAATAATAATTTCAAACTATTTTATGACCCATATTTTTGCTGCAAAATGTACAAGAGTAATTAAGTCAAATTGAAACAATTATAGAAATACACTATTCAATAACTGAGTTGCCAAAAAAGTTTTACTGTACCCTAGGAGGCAAAAAAAAAAAAAAGCCCATACAGCAGTAATATCATTCCACATGTTACATTTATTCCTGCAAGCCAGCCAAGCTCAAATTAATTGTACTGCCTAAACTTTTCTTCTTAGAGAAAATTAAAGATATGCTGTTGTCAACACTTGAGCACAACCTTGCCGACACTTAAACGCAGAGAAGGGTGTGACATCCTGCCCCGGCTGCCTTGCGTTAATTAATCACTCTGGTATTTAGGACCATTCAAGCAGACAAATTAATGGGGAATAATTAGTGTATCTTTGTTCCAGCTCAGCTTTGCACACCAGACACTCTCAGGGAGAGAGGGGAGTTTGCAGAACGCAAGCCATTAGCATGTGCATAGTTTCACTTCTGTTCAGCAAGTTCTTCGGAGATTAAGAGAAAGGCCAAATTAGCAGACGTGTGACTGGGGTTAGGACACCCTTCTGGAAAGAAAGCCCTCTGTTTGGGTATCAGTTTTCAGAAGCAACTTGCCAATCCTGATACTGAATTTCATGAAACACAATTAAATGTCGAGGAAAAATAATTTCAGAAACCAAAAACAAGTCTTAAAAATATAGTGAAAATATTATTTTTTTATTTACACCATTTTCATTTATTTACTTAAGCAGACAAATTCAGCCCTCAGAAATTTTATCTTTTCCCTTATTATTATTGGCTTTTGTGAATTTTTATTGAAAATGGAATTTTATCAACTAATAGTATTTATAATTTTTGTAATTAAAGAGAGTAGACCATTTAACCTCTGTCCAGTTAGTAAGAACTTTTCCACAGATATTCCCTAAGGCCATAAAACTTAATTTGTTTCTTCTGATAGGAATCACAGAGTAGAAAATTCAGACAAAGTCTCTATACACAGTCAGTGTGACCAGCCCAGTATTGCTTAAACTCTGTCTCATTTCTACATTGATGACTGATTCTAATGTGAATGTGCATTCAGTTAAGGCACAATTTCTCATCCAAATATATTTAAAACAAAAGAAATTAAATGTTGATGGTTACTAGAACGAGACAATATCATGATTTAGCCTCACTGCTGAAATAAAACAAAGATGAAAGCAATTGACTCATAAGAATTCAGATTCTCCTGAGTTAAAAGCATCAGTTTTATTTTGATATGTAGATTCCTTTCTTCCACAGACACAAACATCCGATTTTCCACAAATAATACTTCAAACACCAGATTTTATTCTGATGATAAATTATTTCTGACTAACAGTTTGCTATATAAAGAACTTCTCTAAAAATGCTGAAAATAATTGTGTGAATATATGTATATACACTCACATATTCACACTGATATTAATAGCATATGCATGAGGGATCTTTGATTACTTCCTTCATTTTTCTGCGGGTTATGTACAGGAGGAGTCTTTTCTAAGTTTGACTACTTAACGTTTCTATCTTTTCTGTGTTCACTGACTATTTCCTACATTTTACTATCTAACTTTCCAGGTTTGAGTGATTGTTGTCGCAGTGCAGAGAGCATTCCTGCAAATCCCAAACCTGCTGTAGGAAGGTTCACACTCCTGATCACTCCATTCTGAGAGCAAGGGTACCCTGTGGGAAGGGGCAGGCCAGGGGTGGGGAGCTGATATAAAAGGAGACCACACAGTGAGAAAAACAGACCACACTCCAGTCAGGTTATCAATCCTTTTGTACAGAAATTCCACCAACACAAACTACAAAGATGAATTAAGTGTGAGGCATCTGTGAATGGATTTAGTCCTGTTAGTAGCATATAACATAAAAATACCATAAAAGATGAATTTATCCCAATTTCCCCACCTAAGATATGCCAATATTTGGAAAACTGTTTTACCCCATCCAGTTTCTATTGTTAGGCATAATGATCTTGAATTTGTGCTGGCACAGAGGGAACAGGAAAAAAGTCAATCACAAAACCACACATTCTTGCAATTTCTTAGAGGCGAAAAATAATTCTCTCTGCAGTGTCCTCTGAGATACTAAATTACTGCCTACAATAAGCCCAGTTGCCATTAGAAAGACTTCCATCCTGGGAGTGGGTCCTCCTAGATCTTTGAAGGTGCCTAATCCTCATTAAAGGCAAACCCTGGGCGTAGGAGGGGCTGCGCTGGCATCAAGGCACCTGGCGATGACTAAAAGCGCTGGCCCCATGTGCGGCTGCCGCTGAGCAGCAGAATGTAATTTAGTCGCACCAGCGGGAGCAGGGGTCAATGATTTTATATTAATGGGGATCACGACAGTTCTAAGCTGTGGCGTGCTTTGAAATAAGTGTTGTACAAGGCAGCAAAGAGAGCTCGGCTGAGGAAATGAGCTGTGTCACTGTCTCCTCATGCCTTGCAGCAAACACTGGAACGTTTTTAGTTGCTACAGACTCTGTGCCATCACAATATTTTATAAACAACAATTACCTATTTCACTTTGAAAAATTCAAACTCCTAAAGAAATGCTGCTAAGGATGAGAAAATTCCTTTCTAATCAGACTGGAGTCCAAGTGTGTGGCAGAATAAACAAACGGACTATGGATAAGATCTTCGGGTCTGAAAATGAGCTTATGCAAAATAAGCCTAAGCATATTTGGAGTATTTGTCGTCACACTAGTGAAAGATGGTCTATCATTACACACCTTGACACATTGTCATGGTATCCAAACTAAAACAAAAGAGATGGAGAGGGAGTTAGAGGCAATAGTTTTAATTTGTGTTCAGTAGTCAATCTGTGCCTGCAGATGAAATCAGTTACCACATCTTATCCAAAATTTCTCTGAAAATATAAAATTGTTTTCTTATTTATTTTGAGGGAAAATCAGGATTAGACTGTGACTAAATATTCAGCAGATGAATTTCAGTTTTTCAAATTTGTAATTCGACAAGGGGATGAGGATAAGAATTTATTTGTCAGCAGCTCTGAGAGTCAGGAAAAGAAACAAATGAAAGAGTTCTGCCAGGCCTCAGGGATGGTCATAGGAGAAAGGGTGCACTGTATGTGGAAAATATTAGAGGCATAACAGGGAGAGATTTCAGTTTTCAAAGGGTCTTTTGAAGTAAATAGGCCAGAAGTACCAGAGGTAATAGGGGTAAGCATATAAACAGCTCCAAAAGTGATTCATTAGGGGCAACTCTCTCATTAAGTGGATAACAGTTATGAGAGGTAGGAAAAAATTTTGACTGTAAAATGGTAGATTTCTTGGCCAGAAAAATGTAATCTCTTCTTATAAATTGTCATTTGGTAGAACAATTGATTCATTTCTAATGTTTCTCCCATGCACAGGAGTCCTAGGTGGACTTTAGGATTAGTGAGCCATTCCTAGGGAACATAGTGATATTGCTGGACATTTTATTAACACATAATCTGGAAAACACTCAATAAAACAAATCCATGCTTGACCAGTCTAATAGAGATGTGTTTTCCAAGGATGATCTGTGCAACAATAGTGCCATGACATTTTATTAAAAAGCTCACATACATACGAGCATATACATATAGAGTCTGCAATCAGATATGTTTAGGAAACACTGTTTTCTAATATATATATTCCTGAAGAACATTAACATATCAAAGGCTCTGAGAAGTCCTGAAATGAAGAGCTACTTTAGTTTCTTTCAAATCTTTATCTATCCAACTAATTTTATTTTGGCATTCTTCCCCCTGAACCCATTAACATCCCCTTTTCTGAAACACAATTTGGAAATTGCCATATTAGGATTCACTGAGCTGGTGAATGTGCATTTTCCTGAGGTGGAATTAGAAGATATAATCTGAGCCCCATGCTTATTCCCTTGCACATTGGACCCAGTTAATGGAAGATTTGGGTTGTTAATTATAATGTAAAATTTCAGACCTTTAGGAAGTGTGCAAAAAAACTACATGGTATTTGTAAATTAATATACCAAAGAATGGCAGAGGCACTTTATTATTCCCAGAATTAAAGTGGCAGAGAATAGTAGGTAATTTTCTAGGTAGACAAATGTGAAGGATGAGGGTAACCAAAGGTCTCCTTTTGATGTGGGCACTTGATTAATTCATCATGATTTCAAATAATTTGGAATATGGAATGGTTTGGATATGCCAAGACGGGATAGTCAGGGCCAAGGATAGGGTGAGGTTAATGAGACACTCTTTTGAGCATAAAATATAAGGGGGCAACAAAATCTCAGTAACCAATATAAATAATATTTTAATGCAATATTTTAAAATCAATTTTTTTGCAAAGAAATCCATGATAAACAACATAGCAAACTTTTAAATAAAGGCAGGATCAGTGTCTCTGATGTCCTTTGCCCAGGCTTAATTATGGCTCAGTACTATATTGGGGATAAGAAAGTACTAGGAGACAAACTGAAAGAAGAAAGCACTTAACTGGAAGTCCAAATTAGTTCATATATTTTCTGCCATTAAATAAATAACTACCTATAAATATACCATATCTCTGTTTACTCATTGATATAGAGGATAGCATTTCTCAAACTGTTCTGAGAAACATTCATTCAATGAAGTGTATAAATGTTTAGGGAAAAAGAAAGAGAGGTAGTAATTTTAAAATCAAATACATCTGGAAAAAGTTAAATTGAATCTGATCAGGTTTCTTTACTACAGGACTTCCCAGAATTTTTACATGCTAATATAGTTCACGACTGTCATATAAGAAAACTGAGTATGAAACAATCACAACATTTATTAACATTTCACACAGTTTTTTGCAAAATGCTGAACTAAATAATCTCTAAATTTCCTCCTCACTGTAAGACTATAAAATTCTAAAGAGATTTTGAGAAGCCATGTGCATAACACAAATAGGAATTTCATTACAAATTGAAATTTTATAGAAAAATGATTTAAATTATGCTTACAGAAATATATATTTCAATAGATCATTTATAGCATAGTAAAGTGACTTCATATTCAGGTTCCCTAAAAACAGAGGACCTACATGTTATTTCCAAAGCCAAAAATAAATGTTAGATTAAGGTTGCAATTCTGGTCTTGAAGCCATACAAAAGACAAGAGGAGGCTAGAAAATGAATACAGGAAAAAAAAAAAAAAAAAAAAAAAAAAAGAAAGAACCACCATAAGTAGAAGGAAATAGGTGGTAAAGGGTTATTTTATACAGGCATATATTTTAAAAGATGCTTTAGTATAAGAATATGAAATTTGAGAATCAATATTAGCAGGGTTTAACAATCATGAAAGGCATATCATGTACACATCCATAGACAAATGTATATGGACAAGTGGATATAGAAGCTTGAAAGAGGTACTTTTAAGGTATAAAATGTACTCAGAAGTGCGAAATGACATCACCTTCAAGAAATTATATCAATGGCTTCCAAAATGCTTTAGAGAAAATTATGAAAAACTGATCTATGGTAGGTTAATAATACATCTAGCATTTTGGGGGGAGGATCTTGATATTAAGTAGCATAATCATGTACTATATAAGGCATCTCTTGGAATCTGTGTCAAAAACAAAATACTGAATTGGAATTTTCATGAATCTCAATATAGATATTTTTAAAATTTTCTCTTTAAACTTTGTGACACTTAATTCCAATTAGGTTTCTCTCCATAACCCCATCTCAATTTTCTAAACACCAATCTATAACCACCACCTCCAATGTTTTCAGCTCACTCTCTAAAACCCCATCTCCAACAATCCTTGACCCCAAAGGACCTATAATCTATTGATTATACCAGTTTTTCATGGTCCTCACCTTCATGCCCTCATTTTCCTCCTTACATAGCTTAATTTCATCCGTCAATTGTTATACTCCTTCACTCACATACATTGCCGACTCCCTTGGCCCGCTTTCAATTCATTATAATTGAACTGGCAAAACAACCAACCTGGTTGAACCCAACTCTGCCTGCTCTGACTTATATGTTTGCCCTGAATGAAGCTAGAGAAACACACACACAAACATGCTTCCTGAATTCACTTTACTTTCATTATCACAAACCTCAATTGTCTTAGTGCTCAATTGTGCTATAATATCCAATCACCTAAAAGGATGACTGATTCATAACGCTTCCTCTCTCAATTCTCTAGTACCTCCTCCCTCATGTTCACTGCCCGCTAATGGCCTTTCTTTCTATTTAACTGAGAAAATAGAAACCTCTAGAAGAGAATTTCCACAAACTCTTCCCCTATTTTTCACATTCCTAACCAATCTGCACTTGTGACTATATATCCTGCCTTTTTTTCTGTAGCTGCAGATGAATTGTCCTTACTCCTACATAAGGCCAACTCCTCCATTTGTCCACTGGATTGCATCACATGTGGCCTACTCAAGCATATTATTCAAGAAATTCTTCCCTCTCTCTCCTGTACTACTCATTTTCTCCTCTCTGCAGCAATTCTATGGCTTGTCTCCAATCTCCCCTCCAGCTACTGACCAATTCCTATGCTTCCTTTTATGTCAAAACTCCTTTGAAGACATGTAAATCTCACTTTATCCTCCCACTTCCATTTTAACCCCTTCCAGTGGGGGTTTTTCCACTACCCACTCTACCAAAAATCTTTTTTCAGGGTCACCAAAGAACTCCATTTTGCCAAACCTAATGGTCAACACTTGTTAGCCTTTATATTTCAACTACCAGTACTATAGGACATAATTTTCATTTCTATTGCCACTCTTATCCCCTCCCTAGTTTATTACAAAACCAGTTAATTTTTCTCTCTGCTCTCACATTTTCCCCTTACAGTGTATGCCCAACTGCAGCCAGGAATACTGTTAATATGTAAAGTATACTAACACATTTTTATACTCAAATTTCTCTATCTTACCCAGAGGAAATGCCAAAGACTTCATAATGTAGATAGTCTTATCTGATCTAGGCCCCTACAATTTATTTGGCATTATCACCACTCACCACCCACCACCCACCCATCTCCAGCTCATTCTGCTATAATCACATTCATCTTTCTATTGTTCCTTGAACAAACCAGGCATTTTTCTGAATCAGGGCTTTCAAAGTTGCTGCTCATCTGCCTCTAATAATCTCACCTTTAATATCCACATGACTTGTTATCTCCTTTCCTTCAATTCTTAAGGCAATAGTCACCTTCTCAACAAGCTCTTTCCGGGGTACCCTATTGAAAATTGTGCTCGCACACACACATTACACACAGAGTTACACTCTTACAACATAGACTATGTTTTCTGTATCACTGCTCTACCTTTTTTCTACAGCATCTATCATTACCATACTGTGTATTTTACTTATTTTCTGCATATTTTGTTATTTGTCATTTATAAAAGATCATTTTATTATTATGTTGTTCATTGTATATTTTACTAATAATCTATTCATTTTAGTTTTTAGAATGTGAGCTGCATGAAGACAAGTTTCTCTTTGGTCCTGTTCTCTGCTATACCCCAAGCACCTAAAAGGACTGGCATATAGTGGGTACCCAAAATATATTTGTTGAATAAATCAAATGAATGGATAATGTCTTCCTTTCAGCTGAAAGCATTCATCTGATTATAATATTTAAATAGTTCATTAAAAGTTAATATATAAATTCTAGTGATCATGATTGGAAAGGATGTAAATGATCGTCATTTCTTGTTCTCAAATCTTTGGAATACCTGATATTTTGTTATACAAAATTTTCCATTTTTATACTGTCAAGCTTGTCTATCTTTTGTTTGTGGCAACTGGATTTCCATTCTTGGTTAAGAAGGCCTCTCATAGACCCCAGGTTGTGTATGTAATCTCCAAGATATTTGTACAGGCTCTGAAAAAAACTTGGAATTTATTTTTGTACATTTTGTATTTTGAGTCCAATTTATTAATTACTCTTATTTTATTGACTTCAATTATCTTTGTTTTATATCAAGATTTCATATATACTATATATATTAATTCCAGATCCTATATTTATTCCACTGAAGTATTTGAATATTCTCAAGTTAATATCATTTTTATTTAATTTCAGTATTTGTATAAACCTCCTGATAATTGGTAAGGGTGTGACATTCTTCTGTTTCAACACATCCTGGCTATTCTCTAATGTTAATATTCCACATATAGTTTAAGATCACTTTACCCAATATCCATAATAGTTATATTTGGATTCTAATTGGAATTTCATTAAGTTTAATAATCAATTTTGGAAGAATTAACACATCCACTGTATTAACACAAGTCTATTAAATGAGACAAGGGTTCATAGTCCTCTAATTTGTACTCTTGGGAGAGATTGCTATTATTTCTTAAGATTTTATAACAATTTTAACAACAATGGAATTGCATTCCTTGAATTTGAATAAAACTCAGCTGTGAAACAACCTTGCTCTGGTGACTTTTCCCCAAATTTTTAAATTATTCAATATTTTAGACATGTAAAAAATGTAAAGAACCATGGATCCATCACCAAGCTTAAAAATGAACATTTCCATAACTTTTGAAGCCCACTATGTTTCTTTATATACACAATCTCTCCCTTCCAATCCAGAGGAAACCACTATCTTGAAGTTTGGATTTACCATTTTGGTCTCTCTTCTTTGTAGTTATTTGTATGTGGTTTTATTATGCCTGCATTAGTCAGCCAAAGAGGTGCTGATGCAAAATACCAGAAATCGTTGTTTTGTTTTTGTTTTTGTTTTTGTTTTGCAGGCAGAAACTTTATTGGGAAGCTCTCCCAACAGAGGGGGTCTGAAGAATAGACTTCAACCCTGGTTGGTTTTTATAAAGGGTATTTATTTGGGGTAGAAGCTTACAGTTACCAGGCCATAAAGCATATGTTACTTCCCTCACCAAAGTCTATTGCCACATGTTGGAGCAAGATGTCTGCCAGGGTTCAGGCTTCCTGGGTTCCTCTCTTCCTGGGGCTCATTTCTCTCTGGGATCAGCTCCTCTGTTTTCTTCACAAAGTCAACTGTAGACTATGAGGCTTTCTAGGCTTTGCCTCTCTCCACAAGGCCAGCTGTAGACTATCAGGTGACCGGCTCTTTCTCCCTGGGGCTCGATCTCTCCTGGTTCAGATGCTTTGCTTTGTTCCTCTTCCCGGGCTCCAGCTCAAGATTCCCAACTCTGTATTTTGCCATGTCTTTTATCTGTGAGTCCCCATCCACCAAGGGGTGGGGACTCAAAGCCCTACTGACATGGCCCAATCAAAGCCATTATAATAATTTAATTACGTAAAAGTGAAACTTCAGACAGACCAGTTTACAAACAATATCCAATAACTACTTTTGGAACTCATATAAAATGAAAAACTGCTACAATGCCTAAGATATATTACTTAGTTTGGCATGGATTCAAACATTATAAGAGGAATAATATTGCATGCTGTTTTAGTTTTTAGTTTCCTGGGCTGCTCAAGCTATTATCATGAATTGAGTCTGGTTAAACAATGGAAATTTATTAACTCATGGTTTGAGGCTGGGGGAAAAGCCCAAATCAGAGCGTCATCAAGACAATACTTTCTTCCAGTAACTGTGCCTTTCTGGGCTTTCTGGCTGCTGACTATCTCTGGTCCTTAGTTTGTCACATGGAAAGGCACATGGCAGCAAATCCGGGTCTCTCCTTCTCTTCGGGTTCCATTCAGCTTCTTGCTTCTTGCTTCTTGCTTTCTCTCTGTCTGTCTGAATTTCATTCCACTTTTAAAGGATGCCCAGTAATAGGATTAAGACCCATTCTAATTGGGCTGGGCCACACCTTAACTGAAGTAATCGCATCAAAATTTCCTACTTTCAATAGGTTCACACCCACAGGAATGGATTAGATATAAGAACATGTCTGGAATACATACAGTTTCAAACCACCACACACGCATTTTTCTATAACAAGCTATTTTCATTCTGCATTGTGTTTGTGAAAATCACCCATACTGTTTGTATGCCTGCAATTTATTAATTTTCACTGATTTGTAGTATTGCCTTGTAGTATTATACAAGTTTCTTTAGCCATTATTTAACCATTCTCTTTTGAAGGATATCTGGTATATTTCTAGATTTTGCTTTTAATGATAATGATTTTTTCTTGCTTTTCTCAACAATCATTTGATGAATATTGTTTTACATATAAAAGTTTCTTGAAGGTAGATAGACAGGAGTAATATTTCTGGATTGTGATATATGCACAGTGGTAAATTTATAAATTAGAGAAAATTGTTCCTAAAATAGTTTAAAATTTTAAATTGTATTAGAATTTACAATCCCACCATTAGTGCATAGAGTTCCCACTGTTCTGTATCTTTCCAAAATTTATCATTGTCTTTTTTTTTTTTTTTGAGGTACCAGGCCAGGGATTGAACCTTGTGTGTGGGAAGCTGGCGCTCACTGAGTCACACTGGCTCCCCTGAGTTGGTTTTCTTGTTTGTTTGCTTGTTGTTTGTTTTGTTTTGTTTTGTTTTGTTGAGACACTGGAACCAAACCTGGGACCTCCCATGTGGGAAGCAGGTGCTCAACTACTTGAGCTACACCTGCTCCCCAATTGTCTGAAATTTTAAATTCTGGTAGATATAAAATGGTCTTTTATTGAAGTTGGGGAGTGTTATTTCCTTGACTGAAAATTTCATATGTCAACTCACCATTCAGGTTTTTTTTAATCTTTAAAGTGTTTGTACATGTACTAGTTTTTATATTGCTTGTTTGTCTTGCATGAATTAATTTTTAAATATTTTATGTATTGAATTCTAAATACTAATACTTTCTTGTTTAAATATGAGGCAAATATATTTTCATTCTCTGTTTTGTCTTTTAATTTTTATTTATGGTGTCTTCTATGGACATAAGTTTTAATTTCAATGTTAAAATTTTCAATCTTTTACTATCTGAATTTTTCTTTCTCTAGTATCTTTAAGAAATCCTTCTTTACACAAAGGTCAAAAGACACTCTTTTATGTTTGCTTCTAACATTTTTAACTATTGTTTTTTAACTATTAATTTTTCATCCATCTGTTATTAATTTTGCATATGAGGTGAGGTATAAATCCAGTTTTCCTATTCTTCATGTGAATAATAAATTTCCTCAGTCTATTTATTAAATAGTCCATCATTTCCTCACAGATCTACATATTTTAACATATTTTATATGTTAAGCTTTCATATGAGTAGTTTTATTTCTGGGATTTTCATACTGTTTTATTGGTCTCTTTGTCTATTTTTGAGCCTAAGCCATGCATTCTTATTACAATATCTTTGCAATGATGCCTGAAATTTGGTAGAAAAATTCTCACACCAGAATCTTGCTTTTTCATCTGGAAGATCTTCCTTTAGCTTTTTATGTAGCACAGAACTGATAACAAATAACTCTCAATATTTATTTATCTAAAAATGTCTTTTGATAGTTTTTTTTAGGACATAGAATTTTTGGTTGACAGTTATTTAATTGCCACTTCTAAGGATACCATTCTATTGTCTTCTAGTCTTCACTATTTCAATCATCAGTCAGCTTATCACTGTTCCTTACTAGGTAATTCATGAGTTTTCTTTTGTTGCTTTTAAGATTTTTTTCTTTTACATTGGTTTTATTTTCTTGGTTTTCTTTGTATTTATCCATTTTGAAGTTTGTATATGTAAATTGATATGTAAATAATTTGAGGGAACTCTTTCCTAAAATATTTTTCTGCCATATTGTTTTTCTTCTCTTTTTCTAGGACTCCAATTACATGTATAGTATTGTCTCACTGGTTACTGGAACTCTATATTTTCTACCCTGTTTTTTCTCTCTTTTCTAGGTTGAATATTTCTATTCACTTCTCTTCAAACTCTCTGAGACTTTCTCTAATTTGCATTTATGTGCATCCTGTGTAAATTTTATTCCCAACATTATCTTTTTCATTTGGTTCTATTTGTGTAGCTTCTTTTCTCTGTTGACTTCCTACATCTGTTCATACATTATAATCCTGTTTCCTTTAAGTCATTGAACATATTTTAATAGTGTCTTAAAATCTTTGTCTGCTAATTCCAACATCTGGATTCTCTCAGAAAATGTTTCTGTTCAGTTTATTATTTCTTAATATTTTTCAGTTTTTTTCATGTGTAGATTTTTATTGTATATGACATTGCGACTATGTAGAGACCCCGTGTTTAGTTGTATTCCTCCAGAGAGCATTGGTTTTTGTTTTATTGAGCTTTAAAATTACTGGTTGATATTCTTAAGCTTGTACAGGTGTTGTTGTTGTTGTTGTTTTAATTTTGTTAAACCCTGAAATTTTTACCAAACCCTCTAACTTGCAAAACTCAAATTCCAAAATGTATATTCCCTGTGGTGAGCAGCAACTCAAATCTCTGTTCAGCTGTGGTATGCCTCAGGACCTTTGGAGTCTCTCCCACATGTGCAGATTGGGATATGACAACAGTTAACAAAGGTTTGTATATACATTTGGGAGATCCTTGCACTCTTGACTTTTCTTCTCAGTTTCCAACTACCATGGCAGCTCTGATTTCCATCTTATGACTTCTTAAGCCAGTAAATTACTGCTTGAGTTTTAGTACCCAGTACTGCATCTACATCACTGCCTTCAGGGGAAAAGGCATGTAAATGTATATACCTCCATTGCATCCCTTCTTTCAAGGGGAAAATGTCCACCAATTTCTCCTTGCTTTAAGTTTTTCTCCAGTGCCTATCAGTAGTTGTGCTTTTTAAAATATGTTTGACTAGAGTTTATAATTATTATCTAAAGGCAGGCTAATTTGAGATAAGACACTCTACCATTACTGAAGTATAATAATTATTTTTTATTTAAATATTAAATATTTATTTAAGTATGCTAGCATGTTTATCATTTTACTTTGCTCATAATTGTATCTTACATCTCAGATGATCCATCAGGGATAATTTTACTTCATCATGAAACATACTCTTTAAGCTTAGGAAATTCTGAAGTGGTGAAATCTTTTACTTTTGATAACATGTCTTTATTTCATACTCACCTTTGGAAGATAGTTTATTGGGTTTACAATTTGAGATTAATAGTATCTCTCAGTACCTTGAGACTTTTGTTCACTATATTCTTCATTCTATACTTACTGTTATGAAATTATAAGTGTAATCCTTGTTCCTTTGTAGTAATCTGTCTTTTCTCTTTGCCTACTTTAAAGTACATGTAAGTATTCTGAAGTTTCATTAAAATGTGTTGATATGTGTTTATCTTTTAAATCATTCTACTTTGAATTCGTTGAGCTGCCTAAATTTTAGGATTTGTGACTTTCAATATATTTGGAAAATTTTCACCATGGGGTCTTCAAATTTTTTCTTTATATCTCCTTTTATTCATCATCTTCTTCTGAAATTATGCATGCTGACATGCTTCACTATACCTCTCATGTCTCTTAATCTTTATTTCATATTCTTCATCTTTTTTTCTCTATTTGCATTCTCAGTTATTTCTTCAGGTCTCCCTTCCATTTCCCTGTGTCTATATAATTTGTTCTTTCAACTATTCACTTAGTTTTAAACTTAAATTATAGTATTTTTAATTTCCAGAAACTGCAATAGATTTGATTATTTTTCAAATATATGCCAGTTCCCTATTTTTATTTTCTATAACCTCTTCTTTTCTTTAAAAGTAGTACAATTATTAAAATAATTTATAGTTCCAGAATGGGTTTAATTCTGTTGAATAATTTTTGTGTTTGCTTGCATTATGCCATTATTGTTTTAGCTGACTTTGGTTTAAGGTGCTTTATATGTCTTGAAACTAACTGTGATGGATAGGCTAATGTGTCACCTCAGCCAAGTAATGGTGCATAGTTGTTTGGTCAAGCAAGCACTGACCTTTTATGGACTTAAATCTTCAGTGAGTTGATTGCATAGATGGCTGATAGAACGGTGGAAAGGCCTTTGGAATACTCAATTACAGCACCAACTAGGTGACAATACATTGCAGGGGTGGAGCAATGTTCTCCAGACAGCTTTGTATGCTCTAAATCAACATCCACTCTATGTTGCTCTTTCTCCCATAGCCAGGATTCATGGGTCCAGGAATCAAGGGGTGGAAATGGGAGTGGCACTGCTCACTGTTACCCCTAGTGACCCAGTAGGAAAATTTTTGCTAACTTTCCCTACAACCTTAAGCTCTGCTGGTCTAAAAAGCTTAATTCCAAAAGGAGGAGTGTTTCCACCAGGGAACACAACAACAATTCCATTGAACTTGAAGTTAAGACTGCCACCTGGCCACTTTGGGCTTGTCATACCTCTGAATCAACAAGCAAAGAATGGAATTACTCTACTGGCTGGGGTGATTGGTCCTGACTATCAAGGGCAAATAGGACTGCATCTACACTGTGGAGGTAAAGAAGAGTTTGCCTGGAATATAGGAGAGATCCCCTAGGGTGTCTCTTAGCAGTACCATACCCTGTAATTAAAGTCAATGGAAAACTGCAACAACGCAATCCAGGCAAGACTAACAATGGCCCAGAATCTTCAGAAATAAAGGTTTGGATCACCTCACCAGGCAAAGAACCATGGCCAGCTGAGGTGCTTGCTCAGGGTAAAGGGAACATGGAATGGGTAATAGAAGATAGTGATAAACACAAACATTGACCTGACCAGTTACAGAAATGAGAACTGTAATGGTCATGAATATTTCTTCCTTGTTTTGTTATGAGTATGCTTGTATATGTACATAAAACAAATATCTTTGTTTTCTTCCCTATACTTTCCTCTTATCATGACATAAGTTATATTAGTTTTTGTCATAGTATTTAAGGATATCAAGTTTAAGAAGACTTACACCCTATTATACCCTATTCTGGAGAGATTTAGTGCATTTCTGCTTGGATGCAGGACAGTTGAGTATTGTTAGGTGGAAATATATATATATATATATATATATATATATATATGTCTGTTATTGTTTTTATTTGGCGACTAAGTATGATTTAAGTTGATGTGTCTGGCTGCCAAGTTGACAAGTTGTGGACTGTGTTGGTTAGGCTAATGTGTGAACTGAGTCAGGTAATGGTGCCCTGTTATTTGGTCAAGCAAGCACTGGGTTACTTAGAATACAAAGATATTTCATGGACTTCAGTCATCAATAAATTGATTGCATAGGTGTATGGTTACATCTACAGTCAATTGAGGAGATTGCAGTCAGCAATTGAATGATATTTTGTCCAATCAGTTGAAGGCCTTAAAAGAAGTGATTTCAGCATTCAGAGAAAGAATTCCCATCTCTACTTCAAATAGCCAACATATGCAGTATGCCCTATGGAATTTGGACTTGTGCATCCCCAAGTTTGTGTGAGACAAATTTTATAAAATCTCATACTATTTATAGATACCTCTTTTCAGTTCTGTTTCCCTAGAGAACCCTGACTAATACACTATCTGAATTCTTTAGGACCTGGGTTCAAATATATTCCTCTTTAGCAATCTGTGCTTCTGCTCAAGGACCAAGATTATTTGAAGATGATGTTTAAGGTTTTAAATTGTGAAAATGATGTTTAAGGTGTGAATTGGACCCATAATTTTAAGGAGATTATGTATGAATGCATGTGTCCCACTGTCTCAAGACTGACACCATCTAGTTCCTTTACTGTATCATTATGCAGATATTCTTTCTTCTTTGTTTACTCTTTCACTAAGAGCGTAACTCTTTGGATTCTTGCTTTAAGTAGGTGCATTCAATCCAAATTCCCACTTGTATAGACCCAAGTCTCTCCCTATTGACCCCATCTGATCTTTAAACTGAAGCTTCATTTATTGGAAATCAGTTGCTACAGCTAGGGCAGCTTACCTTGCTGGATATATGCATTTACTTTATTGATTTTCTAACATTTATGGACAGCTCAGGAATAATTTTGTTATTTTATCACAGTGTTTTTGTGTTTTGTAGTGGGAATGTCCATGACGCCAGAAATGAAAGTACCTGGTAAAGTTTTCAACAGTAGAAATTTAAATACCTTTTCAAACTCTTCTCTAGTGATTAGTTTTGAATAATTTTTGGAAATTTTATATTTGCAGAGACATTAATCATCTATTTCTGTCAGAGTTTTATATATTTTTCCATGGACCTACACCTGGTTTTATCTCATAATTTTACATCTATGCTATATATGTTTTACATTTTTTGCTTTTTTTTCCCTTCACCTTCATTCCCAATAAATCTCATGAGGTGCTAAATTGTACGTATTAATGCAATAGCTTTTGGTTATATTTGCCTTTTAATATTTTTCCTATTCTACTTTATAAATTTCAGATTTTAACTTTACTATGCCCTCTTCCTACTTATTTTTACATTATTTTGTTATTGGTTTTCTAATTTCATACTCAATAACTATGTTATAATTACTAAAGTTTTTATTGTTCCTTTTATTAATTAATAAATTTATGGTGCATTTTCCTCTGAATAGAACTTTTGCTGCATCCTTACATTTTGGCATAAAGTAATTATTTTTGCTTGGTAGAGCTATTATAATTTCTCTATTTTTCCTAATTTGATCCAATGGTAATCTAATTTCCAAATATCCTCAAATATTTTTATCTTTTAAACTATGTTTATTTATTTATTTATTCAGTAATAAAACATGCAATCTATAAAAATTCTCATTTCCTAAGGTTTCCTTAGTGGCAAAATACTGATAGTTTTGCCAATCCTCCATGGATATGCCAAAATAAGTATATTTCCTTTTCCAGAGATATAAAATTGTATGTACAACTAATAATTCAAGATTACTGATTTCATTATCCAGTCAATTTCTTTTATGACTTTTTTTGGTCCCTCTCCATACCTGAAAAGGATAATTGAAATATCCTTCTATTCTGTGCTTTGTTGTATTCAAATTTATGGCATATCTTCTTTATAAAGCTTGCTTTTTAATCATTATTTTATATCTTGCCTCATCTTTAGCTTTTTAAAATTGATTGCACCAAGTCTTATATTACCACTGATACATCTATTTTCTTTACTTTTGCCTGGTGTTCCTTTGCCCTTATTATCTTTAAACTTTATTTATTGCATTGATTTAAGTGAATCTCTTTTGAACTCTCTTGTGTGTTTTAACTCAACCTAATAATCGCTGTCTTGTAATGAAAAAATTCAGTCTATTCATATTTAATGTAATAGCTTATAAATTTGACTTTGTTATTTCTATCTTAATTATATATTTCTTATATATTTAAATTTTCTCTTTTCCTCATTTGATTAGATTGTTTTCATTCCATTTTACCCTTGTAAATTTAAAAGTAATACTATAATTTCATTTTTTATTGATAATGATCCTCTTTTTCCTATTCACATAATCAGCCCCATATACCTCTATCATATTTAGAAAATAAAATATTATTTACTTTCTCTATTCAGATGTACTCTTATGTACCTCAAAATGCTCTACCTCCTTTTTTCCTTTCCTGCACCGCAGGAAGGATAGCAAAGAGGAATAACTTCTTTTCTTCCTTTTCCACTCCTGTTGCCCCATTCCTCATGAGGAAGACAATTGAAAGAATTTTATTTCTTCACTATCTTCCCCTCCCCATTCTTACTGCCAGCCCAATCTCAGGTTTTGTTGAAATAGCTACATACTTTTAATTCAAGATGTTTATTACAATTTTCTTTGCAGGATATCCTTTCTGTTACAAGTGTTGTAATTTACCATTTTTACACATTCCAAGAGAGTTTATTTATCCATTGAATGTAATTATATATTGCAAGTTTTAGTGATACCAGCTGTTGCCTCTCCTTATCTTCTCCCATCTTGAGATCTCTCTTTTGTTCATCTTGTTAAGAGCTCCTAAGTACTTCCCAGAGAAGTAGTACATGCGTATGTTAGTGCTATCCTTGGATATCTTGCATATCTCCACATACCTTTCTCCCATCATGACATGTGAATAATAGAATTATTGGGATGGTATACAGTTTTTCCAGAAACATGCATTTTTCCAAAGTCAGAATTCATAATCTGGTTACATTTGAATCAAAAGTCTAAGCTTTTTGGTGCCATTTCCCCCTTTTAATCACTCTCCTAATACAATTAATTATCACTACAAAATTTATGTAAAATAGAATTTCAATGTCAACAAAATAATAAAACACTAATAAACAATTTAAATCAAAACATGAGTTCTTTTCATAAATAATTCATGAAACATTACCATACTCTTTAAAATATTATTTGATTAAGAGACATAGGTTGATCTTGGATAGCAGAGTAAAATTTCAAATGATATAAATTCTTTTTACATTAATGTATATAGCTAATGCAATTCTAATCAAAATGCAAAAAAAAAAAAAATTTCCACAGCTTAATATCCTGATTTTTTATTTATTTTTTATTTTTTTTATTTTTATTTTTATTTTTTTTACTTGTAGCTTCAAGTTTCATAGTACTCTTTTTTATTATTATTATTATGGGTAAAAATCAAAATTCTCACAACACATACAAACATTTGCAAAATGATATATAAATATATATGCATATATGTATATTTGCTTACAAAAAAGTTATTTTTATATATATATACATATATTTCAAGAGATGTTTAGATTACCCAAAATATTACACGGAACCCACTGGGATTCCCATGTTGCCCACCTCCCACACCTCCCACCAAATCCCACACAAACATCTCCCACAGTGTGGCCCACCACCCTCAATGAACTTACACATCCTGGAGCCTTGCCACCAACCATAGACCACAGTTCACACTGTAGACCACACTCCCTCCCACTCAGTTCTGAGTGGTGTGCGCTGATTAAAATGGCCTACATCCGTTGCCACAACAGTACTCAGGACAACCTCCAACTCCCAAAGAAGCCCCTGTATTTCAACTGCTCATCCCCTCCCTACCCCAAAAGTGTCAAGTGGCCACTGGCTCCACCTCATTGTTATAATTTCTTGAGTTGCTAGAATCACCATATGTGAACAAGAGAATACCATCAAGTCCACTCTAGTCCATAGTTCTTCCCCCAATCCTGAGGGGACTGGGATGGTGATGTTCACTCCAACTCCAAGTGAGAGAGGGCTTATATCCCATGGATATGGTGGGTGGGATGATCCTGCCTGCAGATGCAGGCCCTCTTCATTCCCTGGGATGGCCATTGCCCATCGTTGTCTCCTCACCAGGTGACTTGGATGAGTCCATTGAGCTGTAGGGTAGGAGTTGCAGCTCCACCTAGATTTCATGCATACCTGGCACATAGGTAGGCGGGAGTCTCCAGTCTCTGGAAGTATACCTAAAAACTCCAGCATCACATATAGGTTTGAATAGAAGGGACTGGTGAACCATGTGCAGGGAGGACTTATTTGAGTCTAATTCTGTCACTCTCAGGAGCACAGATTCCAAAATAGAACCCACTGATAAGGCATCAGTCTCTGGGGCTATCCCCCCTTATATAGGACCAGGGTGTCTCCGGAGCTCTCAGGAACCCCACTGAGTGGGGTGATAGGCACTTAGATGTTCTATGAGCTCCTACTGAGGTGTGTGTAAGAGTTACCTCTGGGATGACCTTTTTTTTTTTTCAGAAGAAAGAGATCTTAAATTCCACCTGCAAAAGTCACTAGTAAGGATATATGTATTAAAACTCTTAACCTCATAACATAATCCAAATTTATTTCACAAGGGTTAAGGTATTAAGTGATAAAGTAAACACTGGGGGGAAATTCTACCATTTTACCTTTCTATTCCCTAGATAGGGAAAGTCTCTTGAAGCATAATTACAAATAAAGAAATCATGATGGAAAAGACCAAGGACTTGAGTATGGTCAAAATTCAGTAAGGCAAGATAAATAAAAAATTAAAAGGCAAACAATACTTGGGAAATTGTGTTATAAATATAAAAGGAAGTTTATAATATTAATATATAATGAATTCTTACAAATCAATGGGAAAAACACTTGTGGTGCAATAGAGATATTATGATATTAGAAGAACCACCTAACATAGAAGAACATATGAAAAATATTCCACTACACATGTAATAGTGGAAATTCAAATTAAAAGAAAATACTCTGTTTCATCCACCATATTAGAAAAGCTTTCTGTAGCAATGCCTTTTTCTTTCTTCTTTTTCTTTTTATACCTAGTAGGGTGGCAAGGAACCAAGAACTAAGTACATTCTCAAACTACCAGTGGACATTTAAATTGAAATAAGTTTTCTGTATGTCAGTTTTATACCGATGATTACACTTGCAAGAATTTATCTTATGGAAGTAATTGGAGAAGCAAACGCAAGTTGTATGAGTAAGAAAATGGATTATAATATTACTTAAAGCAACAAACTGCTATGAACAATCTAAATGTCTAGAGTAGGGGAAGGATTAAATGAATTTTGGCACACACATTGGTTGAAATATCATAGTCATTTAAAATCACATTTTTCATAGTTAATATAATGGAAAAATGATGACAAAATAATGTTATCTTTAAAATAGAAGTAAATTCTGCTCAATATTCAAATTTTCAATTCAGTAAAAACAGTATGCATAAAAAAGACAATATACCAGATTTTAGCAATGCTTCACACTCAATATAAGAATTAAAGACTTTAAAACTTTTTTCCCTTTAAGTATTTTTCTGTTAGAAATTTTCTACAATATACATCAATTGTTTTTATTATCAGAAAAATATTGTTACTATTATTTGTTCATACAAAGTATTTGGTGGCATATCATAGCTATAGATCAGTATCTAGAACATAGTATCTGTTATAATAAATAGTTACTGAATGAATGATTAGCACTCAATATTAATCATTTTACATTATATTGTCCTTATGAGTTTCTCTTCCTTTTTTTTCCTTATGCTTTGTTTCTGTACCCTAGTTTCCTGGATGGAATGCTCTACAATCTCTCTCTTTTTTTTTTGAGGTACTGGGGGCTGGGGATTGAACCCGGACCTTGTATGAGGGAAGCCAGTGCACAACCACTGAGCCACATCTGCTTCTCTGAGTTGGTTTTTCCATTTGTTTTGCTTATTTGTTCAGGAAGCACCAGAACCAAACCCGGGAACTCAGCCTCTTGAACAACACCCACTCCAGCTTTTTTATATTAACTTGTCCACTGTTTTTCATCATGTCTGTAAGTGATCCAGCAGACTACAGCATCCTGGAGAATTTTATATATCATGGTCATATTTTTTCAAAGAAATTAATATTACAGCCCACTTTTATTTCCATATTATGCATATTCTAAGAAAAAAAAATTCATTAGCAGAAGCTACTAAACAGAAAACAGAGAAATACTAAGGACCAAGTTTATGGTCAGAGAATAGAGAGGTGTTTGGGAAGCTCTGTTGAAGGGAGATGGGATGGACAGTTGGGATAAGAAGTCCTGAAGCTGCTAAATTCCTGTTCTTAATAATAAAATAAAGTGCTCAAAGAAATAACAATGAAGAGGTGTTTTCATTTTTTAATATAATTGATTAGAACTAGTTTGCTTTAATGACAAGCTAGAGCACCAGATTCAAGTGAATTATACAAAGGCATATATTTTCAGTCTTTTCTGTTTTTTTTTATTTAAGAATGACAGCATATTAGACTTCCTGGTTTTTTAGAACAATAGATTAAATATATTCGTAGAAGCAAGTCTCCTACCTGTGGCTAAACACAAAGCAGTTTGGACAAAATAATTGTAGGTGATGTTTCATAAGTGTCTTGAGTAAAATCATAGATAAATCATGAACATTGGAGTATAATGTAGTTTCTGTAAATTTATAAAATATTTTCTGTACCACTCACCAAACACAGATAACTGATTTCAATACAGATGTGGTTCTTGGCACAGCTGAAACTCCAGGTTCTTGATCACATTAGGAGAGTTAAGCCTGAAAAGTAAAACAAAGATATGTGTACAAACTTAATATTAAATGTGAAAGTAAAACCCGTTTTTGTGAAAAACAATCAGTTGTTCTCATTTTATCCAAAAAGAAGCAAGCTTACAAACTGACTCATATAACTTGTCTTTATAAATATAAAAAGAACTCAATTGTTTCTTTTAGGTTTTCCTTTAGCTGTTCAAGTCTGAATCTGACAGATGTGTACTAAAGGGTCGGATGTGGCTCAACTGGTTGGGCATCTGCCTCCCATATGGAGGGACCCGGGTTCGATCCCCGGGACCTCCCGGTAAAAAAAAAAAAAACAAAAAAAAAAAACCATTGACAAAAAGTAGAGTCTTTTAATTGCTAGAATATACCAACATATATTCATAGCATTACCATTCCATCACAGTATATTGTAGTATTTCTTTTTACCATTTGCATCTTGATACACTCTCAAACATTTTTTTTCTGATTGTGCTAAAACTTCACTGGCAATGAATATGCTCTAGTGGCTTTTAACTCAATACTTGGTAAATTAATTACCAGTTGTCTTCATAAATACTCTAGAGAATGAAGAGGATACTGACTATCTAAGCTGTAAAATATTATTAGGAGTTTCTAGTTAAATATCTGCTCTTTCATGGTATTTTACAGAATTCTTTAATGTTATTTAATTCTTCCTAATGGCATCTTTATAAAGGATTGCTGTTTTAGAAGAAATTTAAAAATACAGTAAAAAGCAGGAGTATTTTAAATTTGTGTAGTAGGCATCAGATAGAAAGATGACTTACAGCTATTTTTCAAGGAATATTTGAAAATTTCTCAACATTCATCCGTTAATAAATGTTATTGAAATAAAGGCTTGAAATATGTTATAAAGCCTTCCCCTTTTTCGAAAGAGAGAAATGCAATTCCGGATGTGTGTGTGTGTGTGTGTTTGTGTTTGTGTGTATATAAAAGCAAATTGGAGGGTGAAAGATTGAGTGAAATGGAGAATGGGAGAAATGGAAATAAGAAGAAAATGAAAGATACCAATTCAATAGAAAATAAAATATTATATCCACTTTATTTTTTCAGGCAAATTAAAATGAGAGTATAACTTATTGTCTCTAATTCATCTGTATGGGTATTTTATTTATATTGCTTGGCAGAAATCTGAAATTATCAAGTTACCCTAGCACTGGCCAATAGCTTTTTGTCTTGTCTTGAAATGTCAAAATTCTACAGGTGTCTTTTGACTTGAGCCGTTCTAGGGCACAGAAGCCACATACATTCACCATGTTACCAGTGAAGAAACATGTTCAACGTGAATTGAAAAGGAAACAAACGCAAAAGGGAAGGCAAAGAATGTCAAATGTACAGCTTGCCATGGTTGTTGGGCCTATTTTCCTTCTGTTGAGTCTGTGACCCAATTGCTCATGACTGCCAAGTAAAATGGTCTGAAAGACACCTGTTCTGCCAGAACTCTTGGCTTTGACTCAGCCAGTAACACTGATATGCCCCCATGAAGAGCATAGCAATGGAGTAATGGGAATGGACAGTTGTGAGCAAATTTTTCCATACCTTTTTGACTAACCACTTATCTCAACCTCATTTGAAATGAAGACAAATGCATATTTTAAAATTGAAGAGCAGTATTGATTAGTTTAAGAGCTTTGAATTGGGTTTCAAGGTATCAGAGTTTTATTCACTGTCACTTGTCAACAATGTGCCCTTGTAAAATATTCTAAGCATTTCTGCAAAAACCTTTCAGGCTTTTGCACTTCCATTTTTATACATATCCCAGAAGGAGCCAGTTTTTTCTCATAGTTTTATTAATCTGCATAAAAATTCTAAAGTTTATTAAGATCGGAAGTTACCAAACTCAATTCAAGGGATGCAAAAGAATAAATGTGGCTTCTTAAATTGAAACATAAATGAAATATTGAGATGCTGTCCCACAATCATTTCAGTTGCTCCAATATTTTCATTTACTGTTTCTGACTCATCTTTGCTAAAACCAGCCAGTCTGTGTATGTGGCATGTGGATTTAGTTCTTATGATGGTAAAACTATCAAGATGACAAAATACTTTGGTTGTAGACATGGTTTTAATACTTGGAGTAATTTATAAGTTACTTATACTTATATAAGGTATAGGAAATAATTTAATTCTCCAATTAGTATAAAATAAGAGGCTTCTCTTCCAGGAAAGCAGTATTTCAAAAGAAATCACAATAATTTTACATTAAACAACTGCCCTCAAATTGTGAGTAAAGAGAATTGGAAATGGAGAAACAGGGAAAGACCATAAAGAAATTGAGAATGGTCTGAAAGTTGATCTGTAAAGAAAGTCTTCCAGCTCCATTTCATGGCATGGGAAAAAGAGCCTTCCCCACATAGTAAGGGAAGGTGTCAGAGTCAGAACAGATGTGCAGAAATACAGAGGCTAGCAGTAGACAAATCTCTGGTCATGGAGCCAGACCATCAGCCAGCACTCTGGTCATTATAGATTGCTTGATTAGAAAGACCCAAAATGTGTTCAGTAAGGCTCAAGACCTGCCCATTTGAGCAATGAGAAAGCTTGACTTTAAGACGCATATGCAAAGAAGAGCAGTAAATGAAGGAATTATGGCCTCATGCTTGATGCTGCATTAGGAAAAACAAGACAGGGCAACTTATGGCAGAGCAGCATATTAAAAGTACAGCCACTGTCACCACCACCACCACAAAATAGTTCTGTGTCTTCTTAATATTTGTTATGCACTAACTGTCAGAGTGGAAGTGAATTTATCAAAAGACCAAACTGGATGACAGAAGACAGTAATGGTTAAAAAAAAAAAAAAAAAAAAAAGTAGAGGTAATAATCAAGGCAAAATGTCTTGCATTTAAGCATTTAGAAACTGGACTTCAATAAATGTGGAGAGATCAGAGATGATTTGAGCTCTAAGATCATCTCAAACCAGGAATATCTTAGAGATAACACTAACGTAAGGATATTTAAAGAAAAAGAAAAGAACGTTTAAAAAGCCCTGGCATTTTGCCTTTAATTGATCGCACTAGTGCACTATTAATAGAAATCATCAGTTAAAAATGAATCATAAGTCTCTAATACACATTAATTATTGAAAATTGTGCTTTTGCTAACTTTTGAAAACCCATATATAGTATTTTTGTCTTTTCTCCCAAGATAAAAGCTTCTGACAAGTGACTCAAGAGCCTCTGACATTTTTTAAATGGCATTTTAGTTCCTGGAGTTTTTCTTAAAATTTCTCAAAAAATACAAAGGTTTTGTCAAAAGATGTTCTTCACAACATTGTTTATGACTCATTCATTCATTCAACAAAATTTTTGTGCCTAGTGTTTAGAAAAAAACACTAAATGCCATTAAGAGAGTAATCGTTAATTATGGTACAAGCATATGATGAGCTATTAAGCCATTATTAAAATGATGTTTATGGAATGTTTAATGACTTGGGAAAATGCTAATGATTTAGCATTGAGTGAAAAACACACTTACAAAATAGCACTTACCATATTATCTGAGACATGTAAAAATTGCATTAAATTAAAAATGAAGGAATACTCCAAAACATGAACAATAATTATCTTTAGGTGATGACTGGATGCTCTTTCCCCTTGCCTTACTTTTTACAAAGAATATGCATTAATTTTACTATCATTAAAAAATATTGACATTCTGGTAAACTAGACATGGCAGAATCTGACCCAACTGAACATGTGATCAGAATTTCCCTCTCTAAGTGAGGACTTGATTTATTGACAGAACATAGGACATTCAGACAGCTTTTACAGAGATGCTTGCGGGGAACAATGCCTGACTCTATGGTTTCACTGTCCCCTTGTTTCACATTCTTAGAACATTTCACATCCTCAAGAACACAAAGCAGATATGTTTGAGCTTTTTTGTTAATGACCAAAAGCAGGTTTGACATTTTTCATATTATATCAATTTTCTTGATGTATAATTTACATACAATTAAATGCACCCATTTTAAGTGTGCAGTTTTATGAGTTCTGACAAATTTATATACTGCTGCAACCACCATCCTAATAAAAATACAGGGCGGTTCCATGAACCCCGGAAGATTTCTTGTGTTGTTCCCATTAGCAGGCATTCTTTTAACCCATTCATGGCACCAGGCCATTGCTGATCTGCTTTCTGTCACTATAGATTGGATTTACCTTCTGGAATTGCACATAAATATAATCATACAGTATATACTCTTATATCTGATTTATTTTACTCAGCTTAAACTTTTTGAGATGTATCCATGTTGTTGCATGTATCTGTAAAAGATGCCACTACATGTACTCTAGAATGGCTAAAAATAAAAAGACATATTACAAGTGTTGAGGAGGATGTGGAGGAACTTGAACTCTCATACACTGCTGGTGGAAATGTAAGATGATTTAGCCACTTTAGGAAACAATATAGAGTTTCTAATAAAGTTAAACATAAACTTCCCATATGATCTAGCAATTCTACTCCTGGGTATTTATCCAAGAGAAATGAAAACATATGTCCACAAAAAGATATGTACACCACTGATCATGGCAGCCGAACCAGAAGCCTAACTTTCTAAAAGTCACAACTGGAAACAAGCCAAATATCAACAACAAGTAAAGGGAAAAATAAAATCTGGCATATTCTTATAATGAACTACTACTCAGCAGTAGAAAGGTTGCCTTTTGTAAGCATAATTGTTTTAAAAACTAGTTCTAAAAAAATGTGTTATCTCAAGGAAATGGGTTTAACATAAAGAAAATCTAGTAGACTCACTACAATTATATTCATACTACTATTCAGTAAAGATGTTTTTAAAAAACTTTATTCATTTTCAAAGCAGCAGTCAGAGTTTAAATTAATAAATACTGTTATCAATTCAAAGGAACATCGGTCCATTACTCATTTTTAAGACGAATAAAAATTTTATTACATTTTTATATATTTCAAGGTAGGTATTAACACTTGTTAAACCAATCAAGAAACTGAAGTGATGAGTTATTACACAAAAACTCATACTTTTAAAATTAAGTCCCAGGCTCCTACTGTGTAGTCTTCTACTAAGCTCTGGTGAAAATTTTGTTTTTCTCAAAATGAGAAACTCCAATAGTCAGAAATGAAATAGTTTCATTTAATAATCAAGTACTGAACATAGAATTAGACATGATCTCTGCTCAGTGGATTTCACAATCTACAATGCTTGCCTGGTTTTCTTTCTGGCCAACCTCTATATTAGAGCACACACTTGATAGGAACTTGTTTGCTATTGCTAAGATATACTCTTTTGCCCTCTTACACTACTGAAAGAAAGTTCACAGTCCTTTGAAAAAACCAGGGCCTTGTGCATGTTGGAAGGCAGGCACAGTAACATTCACTTGTATCAAATAAAGGAGAGAACTCTATCAAGAAAAGAATTTGAATAATGAGTAGTCTTTTTCTAGTTTACTATTTAAGAAAGCTTGCCAGAAATAGACTCAACTTTATTTCTGAATGTGTGCAAGTTTGTAAATCATGCACAGCCCCTGGAAATAAAATATTGTATGTCTGAAATAATTCTGATGTTCATTCATAGTCTAAAATTACAAAGTGATTAAATTCTAACACAAATAACCCCAAACTGTGACTTTTCCATATCCATGACTTTTGCATCCTCATTCAAATGGTCTCAGAAATCCTTGTTCACCATGGAGACTTCTTTCACCATTTTTTGGCTATTTTTTTTATCAGGGAAATGATTCTTCTCTTGTACATAGGGGGTAATATAATGTAAAGCAAAAAAAAAGTTTATTTTGGTTGGACTAAGAGGAAAGAATGAGTGTCTTAGTTTGCCAAAGGGCTGCTGGTACAAAGTATCAGAAATGAGTTGGCTTTTATAAAGGGGATTTATTTGGGGTAAAAGCTTACCAAGACCATGGAAAGTCCAATTCAAGGCATCATAAGAGATGAGTTGTCACCAAAGTCAGCTACCACGTGGGGAAGGAAGATGGCCGCTGTTCCCTGCTAAGGTCTCCACCTCTCTGCACCTGTAGGCAACACTGGCATAGGGCTTGTCTCCTATCAAGCCTCTTCTCTCAGTCTCAGTGACTTTGCTTTCTTCCTAAGTTTAACTGTAGGCTTTAAGGCATATGGCTCATTTCTCCCTGGGCCTCAGCTCTTTGAGACTCTTGGGGGCTTCTCTCCTTGCAGCTCAGCTGTGGGTGAAACCTTTCTCTCATATGCAAGATTAAATACGGAAGCTTCCTTTATCTGTGTCTGTGTTTATATCAGACCCAGTAAGAGGGCTGAGACTCATTCATACCTCACTGATGTAGTTGAGTTGAAACTGTATCACATCCACAGGAATGGATTAGTTCCTTTTCTGTGATTCATAAAATTATTTCAAACTGCCACAATGAGAAATTTCACATACTGAAGATATATACCCCAATTATCGAGCTAAGTAAGTTAATTCATACACTCAACAGATATTGTTTAAGTACCTATTATGTGACAGGCTGGGTGCTGTTGATATACCAGTAAACAATTCAGAAAGGTCCCTTGGGCACATGGATCTTAAATCCTAGTGGAAGGCATGTGGACCTGGGAAGAGACAAGAAACAAATAAATGATTATATAATAGGATTTCCAGTTACAAACCTGGTATCATTTCATTCTCAACATGATCTTATCATAGCATCTTTTTTAAATGAGGAAATTGCAGACTACAAATGTCATCTAACTTCTTTTAAAATCAGGCTGTACTGTGGTAGTAATTTAACCTAGGCACTTCTTATTGGAAATATCCTACTTTTTTCCACTTAATTATAGTAGGAAAAATAATCAGAAGACAATTACTAAGCTTGTAATTTATGACCAACAAGGAGGAAAATGGAGAGAAAAAGAGAAAGGACTTTAGAAGAAAGTGCTTCTCACTGTGTATAGGCCAGGAGAAGGTACCTCATGTACCTCCCAAGGGCCCCAGCTACCACACTATAAAATCCACTGTGGCATTTGCACCATGGTCACCCTTCCCTTATGCTGCTCCTAGCCAATGACTGAGCAGGGCAGGGATATTAAGGATGCTCTTTCCTGGGAGTCACGGGACTCCTCTGATGACTGACTTTGGCTTGAGGATCCTTGAAAGCCTTGCTGAAACTTTCATAAACAACATTACTGTCTAGGACATTTTTGCATTTTTGCTCCCCCTCTCCTACACCAACATTGCATTTTGAAGGCTCTCGGAGTCTTATCTAGCTCCCTCTCCATTTTATCTCACAGGATGTTTTCTGTAATTTAATCTGCTTCTTGGAGAAACCAGACAAGTGGTACCAAGAGTGGTCTGAGCAAACAGGTGATAAAAGGGAGTTTGGGACTAGTTCAGCCACCATCTGACACCATCCTGGTTAATCCACAAGGCATGGGTAGTCCTTGGCATAATGTGACAGTTCAATTACTAAAGATATCACCAATAGTGATGTGGAGAAATGTTCCAGTGGTATGGAAAACTACAGAAAGAATGATGATGCAGACATTTGAAAAATTGGGGGAAAACAATGCCTACAATGACAGCAGAGTTGGATCCCTACAGAAAGATAAAAAGAGATGAGGGCTGTTAATAAGCAGTTGATAGCTGTGAGAGCTAGAAATCCTGGGTTATACCTTACAAAGAGGCCCTTATCACTGGCAGTGGAAGTGGAAGGATAAACACAATTAAGTGATAGGCTGAAGACTCAATAGTCAGAGTCTAGGAGCTCCAGAGATGTTTGAATGCTTGGCCAAGAAATGTTTGTTATGCAAAGATGATGATACTGGTAGGGTAAACCTGAGGTCCTGAGTAATGGGACAGGGAAATCTGGATGAATGGCTCTGAGGATGATGACTTTATAGTCCAGCCTTGTTCATGGACCCTACTGGCTTGCAAAGGTAGCTCACCCTTCCCTTGTGATGTTAGAATTTTGATGGTGCTGGAAGATGCTGCAGAAGTTTTCCCTCACAAGGAAGCAGGCACCCTCTCAGGAACTTTCCCCACCTCCTTTTATGTCACCAGACCAATAACTAAGGTTAAATCCCAGCATAACCTGGGTGTGATGTGCTGGGCCTGGTGAGGTAGGGAAGAGGCTATATTCTTAAAGAACTGCAAGAACTAGTTTATGTGTACTGGCAGGAATGAAAGGAGGACTCCTTGGATTGGATTTTGAATGTGTCTGATCAAGAGGGTCAGAATGTAATTCTGGACAAGCAATTCATTCCCTTTGATGCACTTCTAAAGACATAGGATTTAACACCTTAGCAAGGATTCCAAGGGACGAGGCAGACTTGCTGCTGCATAGCGTGTGAAAATGATGGCCAATTCCCAGTGAAACAAAAGTGCCAATATTTCCCTAGCAGATACTAGCAGAAGGAATAATGAGGCTGATGGAAAATGGCATGAGGGAATGGACACATTATATAAAGCTAGAAGACTCAACAGAGTATACCATTCTCCAAGGCCATCAGGAACGTGTTGGTGAAAGGGGCACAAGAATCACTAAGAAGTTCAGATATTGTCCTTTCTGGAACAAGAAGACATGGTTACAGAGCTGGGCTTTTTAACATCCTGGTGATAATGCCCCTCCTCCCAAGTACTAGAGTCCAGGGGAAGGCACTTAACTGCCAGAAGCTAGCAGGCTTCCATGAGCATAAGGAAGGGCAAAGATGGAAAAATAGTCAAGGGGCTTAACCTGTGGGGAGTTCTGGAGATGGGAAATAGAACATGGCATCATTATTGGCAGGATAGATGGGCAGCCAGCAAGAGTGCTTTTTAACATCTAAAATTCTAAAAAAAGGAGGAACAAGATAGGGCACTGCAGCTAGTCTAGGCTGTGATGCAATCAGCCTTGCTGTCTGGGCATATGGTTCTCTATATTGTTGGAGAATCCATCAGACACTACAGTGTTGGGAAAAGAGCAATGTGGACCTTATGGCAAGCTCCAGTGGGAGAATCATAGCACAGGTTCCTGGGATTCTGGAAAAAGACCATGCCATCTATAGTAGAGAATTATACGCCCTTTCAGAAACAGTGTTACTGGATTCTGGTAGAAATAGAATACTTGACCATGGAACACATAGTAGAAATGTACCTGAAACTGCCAATCATGAGTTGGATTGTGTTGAACCAATTGAGTCATAAACTCAGACCAGACCCATCAGTGTCCTTCCCCTGGTTTGCTCCTATGGTTTTATAGGGCTTCCCACACTACCAGCTGAAAAAGCAGAAAAAAGCCTGAACTTGATTTATTAATTGGTTGGCCTGTATGTTGGTGTAAGCCAAATATGGACATTGTTGCATTGCAACCACATTCAGGATGGACTTAGGAAAACAGTGGAATGGAAAAATCTTCCCAATGGGCAGTGCTGCAAGCAGGGCACTTGGTGATAATTTTGCGTGGAAGGAAAAGTAGCCTGAGATAAGAATACATATAGATTTTCAGGCAATGTTCAATGGCCTGCCCTCTGTTCAGGAGCCTGGAAGGAAAAGAACAGGAAGAGCAGACACAAAAAAGCCTAGAGCAGAAGCATGTTGATGGACATATAGAAGTGGGCACAGGTGTGAAGATTTTTGCGTCACCCAATGTCTATGAGAAGGCATCCTCCATGGAAAAGCACTGAACAACCAAGTAGACAAAACTGGCATAATGGGTACCCAAACAAATTGACCATAGCAGAGATGGAAGCTGCACACAGATTCAACAACATGGACTCCTACTTACCAAAGCTGATCTAGCTACTGCTGCATCTGAATGTTCAACTTGTCAGCAACAGAGCCCAATGCTGAATCTCTGATATGACACTATTACCTGGGAAAATCAATTGGTTAGTTGACTACATCCCTCTGCTTCCATTCTAGTTCATCTTACTGGGATAGTAATCATTCTGGGCATGGGTTTACATTTTGTACCTGCAGAAATTCAGCCAGAACTACTACCCTGAGACTGACAAAGACTGATGCACAGGCATAGAATCTCACACAGCAAAGCAACTAACTCAGGGTTCCACTTTGCAGTGAAATAAGTACAGGAGTGGGTCCGTGACCATGGAATCCACTAGTTATAGCATATACTGTACCACTCAGATGCAACCAGACTCATACAAGGCTGGATCAGCCTTTTAAATATGCAACTGAAGTGCCACCATGGAGTAAACACTCTTACAGTGGATGGGGGAGGGGAGCAGGCATCCTTCAGACAGAGTGTATTTATTAAGCCAATCATCCCTATAGGGTACTTTTTTTTGGTCCCCATTAGGAGTTATTCATGGATCCAAGAACCAAGGTGTGGCCACCGGTAAGCAAGGATCACATCAAACTACAAATTATGGCTACCGTCTGGACACTTTTGATTCCTGATGCCAGGGACCAACAGGAAATAAACAGGAAAAAAACAGGAGTCACTGCACTTGCAGTGGTAATTGATTCGGATCAGCAGAATGATGCCTTTGCACAGTGGAGGTGTGGAGGAACCCACGTGGAACCCAGGTGAACGACTTGGATGGCTCCTACTACTCTCTAGCTCCATTCTAAATATAAAAATGTATGAAGCAACCCAGACTGTTGAAGATATGAAAGTAAAGAGTCCCATTAATTCCCCTTAACCAGGAATGGAGGTTTAGGTCATACCAGGTAAGCCAATCTCTGAAGGTGGACAGAAATGAGAATGGATAGTAGAGGAAGAAAAGGAGGTATACCACTTACAGACCAGAGAGCAAGTGTAGCAAGAGGAGTTGTAGGTCAGCCTACTAAGCTCTCTTTTCTGAGTTTTCCCTCAGGAAGAAAGGCCCATGGGAACCATGGAGGAGCTGCTTTCTGAACCTGTATAGAGAAGTATGTCTGAACGATGCAAGGAGTTCAATGTGGTGGTCCTGGGAATGTACTTTGCAGAGCTCCCACTTTGGGGAGTATAAATCCTCAGGGATCCAAAGATCTCAGTTATTATGCTGTGAAATCTGTAACTCTTTTGGTGCTGAAGTCACACTTTCCAAGATCTGCTCCCAGTTAACAACTGAGGGCAGCAGGAATATTAAGGTAGGTGCATTCTAAAAGACATGGGACTCCTCTGATGAGCTCAAGGACTCTCTGCTGACCTTGTCAACCCTTCCTCACCTGTAGGACACTTCTAACCAACCTCCCCTCCCTCTTTCCTTCACTTGGGGTCAGATTTGTATTATGGTTTTATGGCATTTCCAGCTCTACCCAGCTGCCTTGTTTTCTCACACATGGATATTTCTCTTAACAAAATCCTTGCATGTTCAACCATGTATTGTAATATGATTTTGGAAGGCCTCTGTGACATCCTTGTATATTATTAAGTTTTAGTTGTATCCATCAGTTCCAGGGCTTTACTAAACATCACAAGGTAACTGCAGCAAAGTAGTGACATGGCTATCTTAAAGGCACATGGCAACTAAGTGAGTGTAGCATTGTGTGACCGTACAACAATGCATTTTAAAAAACAAACTTTGTTTGTTTGCCTGAATGGCATCACTAAGAGTTTAGAGAGTAAGTATTTTGCTTATTTATAAAAGACATTCAAATTAAAGAGTAAGGCTGGACAGGTTTCATTCTGCAGGGAGTTGCAAAGTAGGGAAAATTGCTATCCAGTCTTTTCCATCTCTTTAAAATAATGAAGAGAAATTGAATTCACATTCTCCATCAATACTTGGAAAATCTCCCATTCCTCCAGTTCCTTACCATTACCACGTAGGTCTCATTTTTACACAAGCCCTCCTTCCATACCCTCCATACCTACCTTACAAGGGCTTCCTCCCACCTACTTTCTAACAGATTTTCCACTTTTCTCTTTACCCTTATTTACCCATTTTCCTCACTTTCATGACAACAGTTGCCTGACCAAAAATATTTCCAAAAATTTAATTTTACCCTTATCAAGATATTACTAAGATTATTAAAGACTTTTATAATGGTCAAAAACTGCGATGGGGTGCTTTGCGAAGCTGTATGTTTTTATCTCTGGGAGTCCTCAAGTGAAGGTAACCAACCCAGTTTTCTTTAACCCTACTTTCTACAATTCTAAGTCTTCCCTACTTGAAATCCTTAGGAAATCCCCACTTTATAAAGAGGTAAAACGGGTTAACAACAAGTGTTTCTATAGCAATGCAAAGAATCTGTACTTTTTGAAAGTTCCTTAATCAGGCTATGATTTTATTTACATTTCCTTATTTCCTTCTTCTAAAAAAAGGCTAAAAATAAACTTCAGTCTGTCAGGATTGTCATAAACTCTAAATCATCAGTGTCAAAATAATGTTATTTTTCCACACTTAGAAAGCTGTTTCTCTTTTGGTTGTTCTTCTATTTTCTGAAATGAGAGATATCCATGATTCAGAATTCACAAAGTTTAGCATAACTTGTTTTGAATTAAATAACTGTTTTCAATGGTTTCCAATGCTAATATTTTTCTGTCAGTCAAGAAAGGTAAAGTTATTGAGAAACATTAATTTATAATTTTAGTTGTTCATCAATATGAGTAGGAAACATGTTGACTAGGATATGTTACCTTTTCCTTCTTTGTGCATAACTTTTTCTTCATGATTTCTTTATGGTTGCACTTACCGTTTAAAGTTCCATTTAAGGTCTAATGGAAAAGTCTCCATTCAATAAACTAAGAACTCTGGAACTTGGCCATAATTCAATTATTTTATCAGATAACATTTTACAAGATAAGCTATAAGTCAAAATAATTTCATGTTTACTGAAGTTGTTGTTGTGATTACAAGAATTACTTCAACCACTTTAAATTACTTCATTCTACATAAATATGTTACATGCCTTTTTCTTTCTTAACCAAACTTATCAACCATTGTTTCAATGCAGCAGAGGTTTCTACTGAATGCTATATTTTTAATACAAATATCAGAGATGACAAAAGATATTTTAAAAACTTATATCAATATTATTCAAGTTTATGGAAATATAGTTTCCTAGATCAAGTTGGATAGTGTATATAGGTAATATGTATATAGATATTTATATACTTATTAAATATATATCATTACACATACCTAGATCTATTTATACATATCTATATTTATTTATGATTTTAAGGTGTCAAACTATGGTATCCATTACAACATAAGGATATATATTCTGGAATTCTCATTTGATATGACAGATGGGTAACTTGTGTTTTTTCCATCCATTATTTTTCCAAGAGATGTAAATACTTTAGGTACAAAGTTTCTAGCATAATGTCAATTTCCTTTGCATTGCCTTCTTGATTTCCCCATGAAATCAAGGCTTATGTCCCTTCCAGAACATCCCTAAAATTCCTTGACATTTTGTGTGGTTTTGATTGTTTCTGAAATAAATCTCTGGGCCCAAAATATATCTGTGTTTCTCATCTAAAGACACATTGTATATATTGCAGTTGATATGAACACTTTCCAACAAAAACTGCAATGTGCATTGTGATAAAACTATATTATAACTGTTTTTATATTTTGCTTGCATTTCTACTACATAAGTCAAAATTTTTTGAAAGGCAAAATATTTCAGTCGAAGAATGATTCATTCAATGTTCCTAAAATTACTTCTGTTTTCTGAAAACTAACATCATTATATTTTTACATAGAGGGTGAGTAAAGACCCTAATGGAACACTCCCCTTTCTGCCCCCTCCAAAACACACACACAGCACAGATCTTATAGTTACAAGTGGAAATTAAATAAATAAAGTTCCATCCCCTTTTCTCTGAGACCCCATTAAAATGATAAAAGGAAACAAAAAATTGGTAGAACTCATAAAATGAAGGAATTCGATCAAAAATTTGTAACAAATTCTGGAAAATGTAGTGCAAGTAATAAAAGGAAATAAAGGAAACATAACCTAGAGAATGGGAAGAGGGGACAGAGGCCAAAAGGGAGTCAAGATCCTCTGCAGAATCTCTGAGCAGTGCAAGCTGAGAAATGTCGGTACGATGTGAGCAGATGGGAGAGTGGGCGCTAAAAATAGGTTAATAAAAGTCTATATAAGGAAGAGTCAATAGGCCAAACACAAATCCTTCTGCCTTTCTAGGTACAGACAACCAAGCAAACAAGAGTCTACTCTTTGACAATAAACAAATTAACAACTTAAATTAAATCTATGATGTCTGTTCTGTAAAAATAAAATATCTGAGGTAAAACATTTCTGCATTTTGGCAACTTCAGAGAGTTGGCTGATTCTTTGCATCAACACCACGAAGCAAATCTGATTTTTAATAAAACCAAAGACTTGGCTATTCTCATTGTTTCCACATCCTCACTTCCCCTTCTCTCTTGAACTTATGCCATGAAACACTTTTGACAAGGTCACCAAAGACCTCCATATTTTCAAATCTGATGGTCAATGTTCTGTTTTCCACCTTTTTGCTTTCTCATGGACCTTGATAGTTCATCTCTTCTTTCATGAAATGCCTTCACCGTTTAGCTTTCAGGACTCCACACTTTTCTTGCTAATCTCCTGTCTCCCTGGCTAGTCCTTTGCAGTATCTTTTGCTGGATTCTCCTATTCTCAATTACTAACCATTGGTGTGTCTCGGGGCTCAGTTCTAAGACCTTGTCTTCTCTCTAACTATACCCTCTGCAATGGGGACCTCATTTGGCCCCAAAAAACGAATTGAATTGTAAGAAAAAAATTAATGTTTCTTGTTTTAAGCCACAAAGTTTCAAGGCAGTTAGCTTTGGAGTAATACACAAATGAAATACACACACATATATATTTGGGTATCTATTTATATGCATACAAACGTTTAAATGCAGCATACTATATGTGTTATTCAAATTGTACTTTGGTTTTTTTACTTTTAGTCAAAATGTTTTAAGGCATTCGATATCCTTCAACATTTCCAGTAGATACATATATTATTTTAATATGTCGACATTTATGTGAACATTGCTTTATTATTAGGCGTTAAAGCCTCTGGTAGCCTCTAAGTACCCTAGAAAACATGTTCTTAAACTTAATCTACTCCTGTGGGTGTGAAGTTATTTCAGTTAAAGTGTGGCCCAGCCCAATCAGGATGGGTCTTAATTCTATTAGTGGAGTCCTTTACAGGCAGAATGAAATTCAGATGGAGAGAGAGAAAGTCACAGGAAGCAAGAGGCTGGACATCGACGGAAAGTGGAAGAGTCAGGAGAGACCAAGAGATGCTGCCATGAGCCTTGCATGTGACAGATCATTGGCAGCCAGCCTCAAAATGCTGATCTTAGGGAAGAAAGAATTACTTTGATGACACCTTGATTTGCACTTTCTTTTAGACTCAAAAAATTCCCATCGTTTAACTCGACTCATTTCATGATATTGGCTTGAGCAGCCTAGGAAACTAAACCAAAGCTTTATTCTATTTTTCATTATTATAAACATTTATTCAATGAGCATTCTTATAGCTAATTTTTGTGTACCTTCATAATGATTTATTCATGATAAAACTTTGGAAGCATGGTTGTTAAATCAATTAAGTTCAGTAAATACTTTGCCAAGTTCCTGAGAAAAAACTTTATAACTGATTTACGTAACTATCAGCAATGTATAAAAACTATACCATTGTTATAGATAAATTTTTGTTATCTAGTTTTAATAATGTATAAGAAAATAAATATATTTGAAAATTGAACATGTGCAGTTGAAAATATCATTAAAAGGCAAGAAATTTCATCTTTATGATGAATTTTAGAATATTCATTAAAATTTTTTTTATCTCAGAAACTGAAAAGAATGGTACTTGAAAATTAGTTCAAAGTTAAAATTTGGATGGGAAAAGAACTATAACACAAGAAAAAATTCTGGCTATATCATTTTCATTTCATTATAATTTCTTTTGAAGTCTGGATTCACTCTTTTTACAGAAAGAAAAATATCAGTATGTGTTTAGGGATCGGTTCAGCTGCTTTGCTGACATACATTAACTGTTTCGCTTATATGTTAGCTAAAGAGCAACTTATGCTTGCTGAATTATGTTTAGTAGATTGACAAACAAGATTTCAAAAGCATGTGGCCTTTTTAATACTATTTTTTTAAATTTTATTGAGATATTCTTCATACAATAAACTGCACATATTTAAAATGTACAATTTGTTATATTTTGACATATGTATAAACCTGTGAAAATGTCATCAAAATCAAGATTATGAGGGGAACGGATGTGGCTCAAGCAGTTGAGCACCAGCCTTGCACATGGGAGGTCCCAGGTTCAGTTCCCAGTGCCTCCTAAAAAGAAAAAACAGACAGCGAGCAGACAAAAAACAAAACAAAACAAAACCAACAAAAATGAACAGACGAGCAAAAAGATCAACGCACAGCCAGTGAGTGCGAACAATGAGCAAAAAAAAAAAAAACAAGCAAAAACAACAAGGAGACAAGGGAGCCATCTCAGGGAGGGGGGGTGGAATCAAGATAATGAACATCTCCATCACCCTTTAAAATGTCCCCCTTTTCCTGTAGTGTTTCTCCATCCCTTTCAGCACACTTCCCTCTCCCATCCCCAGGCAACCACCTATCTGCTGTCGCCATAGATTAGTTTGCATTTTCTAGTGCTTTACATCACTGAAATAATATACCATGCACCCTTTTCTTCCTGGCTTCATTCCTTTAGAATAATTACGCTGTTATTCTTCCACATTGTTTTCCATATCAATAGTCATGCCATTAACTTCTCACAGTATATTTTAAGTGATATACCATTTCATCCATAATATAAGACATTTCCAACAGTGTACTTCCAGTTTTTACCTTCCCAGCCTTTATCCTGGTGTTATATTTCCTGATCCATATATTATAAATTCCACATGATATTAAAATTATATCTGTTTAAACTTTTGGGGCAGGGAGGTGACGAGTAGTTGAAATACAGGGGTTTCTTTGGGATTTGGAGGTTGTCCTGAGTACCGTTGTGGCAACGGATGTAGGCCATTTTAAATCAGCACACACCACTCAGAACTGTGTGGTAGAGAGTGTGGTCTACGATGTGAACTGTGGTCTATGGTTGGTGGCAAGGCCCCAGGATGTGTAAGTCCATTGAGGGTGGTGGGCCACACTTGTAGGAGATGGTTTGTGTGGGATGTGGTAGGAGGTGTGGGAGGTGGGCAACATGGGAATCCCAGGGGGTTCCGTGTAATATTTTCGGTAATCTAAGCACCTCTTAAAATATATTTATATATATATATAAATAACATTTTTGTAAGCAGATGCACATATATGCATATATATTTATATATCATTTTATAAATAGTGGTATGTATTGTGAAAATTTTGATTTTTACCCACAATAAAATATAAATAATTTTTAAAAAAAATAAAGAGATTGAAATAAAATTAAAAGTATTTTATGATTACTAGAGTAGTTACCATTTCTGATGTTCTGTATTCCTGTGGGTAGATACCTATTTTTTATAATATAATTTTCCTTCTGCCTGAAAAACTTCCTTTAACATTTCTTTTAGTGTAGGTCTGCTGCTAATGAATTCTTTCCTCCTGTAAGAGACTTTATTTTGTTTTCATATTTTAGGGTTTTTTTTGTTGTTGTTGTTATTGATTTTGTTTTTGTTTTTAGAAGGTACAGGGGATTGAGTGTGTTTATCTAGGATGAATTATTCTCAAGATTTTTCTGACTACTCTACCCAGTTATGAACTTCTCCAGTCCAGCTGGTTAGTGGTATTAGGCTCTACTGCAGGTATTATTTGAGGACCAGATGCCATTTCCTCTAATTCTTTTGGATGGCTGTTTCCCAAGACAGGAGGCGTGTTCTCAAATCTACACTGATCTGTACTCTAATATTTGAGGGGGCCCTCTGCAGATCTCTAGAGTTTATGTGCAGTTCTCTTGTTTTCAGGTCTCTATTTTGTGAACTTTAACAGCTTTGGTCTCCCTGGAAAATAAGACTGCCTAGATTTCTCCTCTGCTCCCACCACTTGGAAGCTCTCTTGAGATGACAGGCTGGGGCAACCACTGGGATCACCTCACTTGTTTCTTATCTCAGGAATGAGTGGAATCAGTGTCCTTCATTGACTGATGTTCAGTGTCTTAAAACTATTGTTTCAAAGATGTTTTTCCAGGATTTGACTGTTTGAGGCAGAAGGGTAAATTCAATCCCTCTGACTCCATCTTGACCAAAAGTGGAAGTTTACACTAATTTTTAACCAGTTTTTTCTTGGCTAATTTTTCAAAAGCTGCTAATTACATGAAGCTGCTAATTACATGATGGCAGGAAAAAATGTGACAAAGTCTTCTTTACAATATACTGGTTACATCGTGTCACTCCCTGCTCCAGCAACTAAAACAGCACTTTATTGCTCACTAAGTTAAATATAAACACAAGTGTAAGCTAGTAAAAGTAGTTGTATAAGGGACTAAGACAGTGTTTTCAGTGTTTACAGCTTTCTTGTGGTCTAGTTTGATTGAAGGATATACACTCCATGTCAGGAAATGGCTTGACTACATGGCCTTTATTCAGTCATCCACAACTAATAGTACTCACAAGCAAAATTTCTATAAGAATTACAAAAAAAGTTGTGCGTTCTGTTCTCTGAAAACAACCTGTACTCCAGATAACCCATGTAGCAGATGAAAGGATAACAGTCCCCTTAGCATATAAAATTTAAGGAGCCTAACCAAGATATATGTCTAAATATTTGGCCACCTCATATACACAGATTGGAAAACTGTTTTAAGTCTGGTAAAAATAGAAGAACATTTCTTTGCATTTACAATACAAATTGGGATTTTCTCTGCAATGTTTACATATATTTGTAGACTTGCACCCTACCTCCAAATACCATATATACACATTATTATAGAGTGGCAAGCTTTTGGAATTATCACTTATCTTAACACTTTTCAAAAAAGAATAACTTTTAAGTGAGAAACACCTTGCTGAAAGTTTGCTAATTTTGCTTTTAAATTTTTTGCGCCTGATGCTGATTTCTAAAAATGTTGTATTTAATTGTACTATTTATATTTTACATATCAAATTTTTGTCATTTTCTACTTCCATCCCTCATTCTATTTAGGCTTATTCATTATTTTGAGGAACAGATACTACAGGGAAAAAGGGGGTTTAAGCAAGATGATTCTTAGTTTTAGTTCTCCAAAGCTTAAACTCATCAAAGAGATTAAGGCTACATGTCTCTGGGAAAATACTGAGCATAGAGTGTTCTATGCTCAGCACTCTATGATGAATGCACAACATTGTGAGTGCACAACATTGTGATTTTACTAAAATCCATTGATTATACACTTTAGATAGATTATATGGAATGTGAATATATCTCAATAAAACTGCTTAATAAATAAATAAATAGTTGTGTAAGATAGCCAGAAACAGTAGGGAAAACATAAAGAGATTGAGAGGTGAAGCATTTTCTTGTTGTTTGTCTGTTTTTTGTTTATTATTATTGAAATAATGAAAATGCTCTAATAATGATTGAAATGTTGAATGCACAACTATGTATTATACCAAATACTATTGATCATACACTTTGGATGAATTCCATGCTTTATTAATGTGTACCAATAAAATTGATTTTTTTTTTTTTTTAAAAAGAGTGTTCCTGTTAAAAAACATCAAGAATGAAAAGAAAAGAGAGAAGGAGCACTCTCTGTAATATCCAGCAGTCAACTTGAATTTAAATCTGATATCCCTCTGTAATATGATAAAATTGAAAGCCATCTAAATGGGAGGTTGGGTAAATATATTAAGGTCTTATCATAGACTGTGATGGTTACACTAATGTGTCAACTCGGCCAGGTTGTTGTATCAAGGTGTTTGGTCCAGCAAGCAATGGGCTAATTGTAATACAAGAACATATATGGACTTTGGTCACCAGTGAGTTTACTGAGTGGATGGCTACTTACATCTGCATCAATCAGGGAGATTACATCATCAATGGATGATGCTTTTATCCAATCAGTAAATGCCTTAAAAGGGGAAGTGATTTCAATATTCAGAAAGAATTTCCCAGCTAGTCTTTAGACAGCCAACTTCTCCCGGAAACTCACCAAGGACCTTCAATGGACTTTCATCGGAGTCCCTGGTTTGCAGCCTGCTTGCGCAACCTGGACTTGTGCATCCCCACAGTCACGTGAGAGACTCTTACAAAATCTCATATTATTGACAGATATCTCCTGTTGAGTCTGTTTCCCTAGAGAACTCTGAGTAATACATAGACCTTAGAATAACATGAAAACAAAAAAAACATATTTTCAGGCAAATTTTAGGAGCATGAGAAAATGTTCAGGACACAGTTTACATAAGTAAAACAGAAGTATAGTAGAATGCATAATCTAAGAAAATAAAATACCTGTATGCACATACTCATAAAGAATAATTAAATCTCATTTGTGGGCTTTGATATACTTTTTTATTATTCTGCATATATTTCTGTATTTTCAAATATCTACAATGAATATATACTCAATTCCTAATAATTTTTTTAACATGGCAATAGAACTGTGATTGAACATTAAATTTTCTTCAGAGTATCGCAGTCAAAGCAAAAGAACATAAAAATGGTTTGTATTAAAATTACATTGGTGGATGATGATGTTCATAGCAGCATTATTCATGATTGCCAAAAGTTGGAAGCAACCAAGGTGTCCATCAACTGATGAATGGATAAACAAATTGAGGAGTGTACACACGATGGAATATTATGCAGTGGTAAGAAGAAATGAAGTCATGAAACATATGACAACATGGATGAACCTGAAGGACATTATGTTGAGTCAAGCAAGCCAGACACAAAAGGACAAACACTGTGTGATTGCCTTATTATTAACTAAATATATTATGTGAAATATAAATATATTATGTGAAATATGAATATGGGTAGAATTGCATATATAAGACCGTTTCTTTTTGAAACTGAACACATATAAGTTAATAGCACAAAATGTTAATATCAGACAAAAAAAATCCATTATATTAAGTGAAGGAGACCAGACACAGAGTACTAAATATGGTATGATTCCATTTATGGAAAATGTAAATATAAATCAGTTTATAAAGATGAAAGATTAGTGGCTATATAAGTCTGAAGAAAGACTGCTAAGGGATGTGGAGCCTTTCTTTCTGGAGTAATGAAATTGTTCTAAAATTTTTGAGTTTATGAATGTACAACACTGTTATTGTACTAAAAGCCACTGAGTTTACACTTTGGATAGAATAGCCAGAAACAGCAGCTATGTACAGTGGGGGAAGCATAAAGAGATTGAGAGGTGAGGAATTTTCTTGTTTGTCTGTTTTTTTGTTTATTATTATTATTACTGAAATAATGAAAATGCTCTAATAATGATTGAAGTGATGAATTCACAACTATGTGATTATAGCAAATACCATTGATTGTATACTTTGGATGAATTGTATGTTTATTAATATATATCAATTGATTTGTTAGAAAAAAAAGTTAAAGGGGAATGGGTGTAGTTCAGTGGTTTAAACACCTGCCTCCCATGTACAAAGTCCTGGATTTAATCCCCGGTACCTAAAAAATAAATTTAAAAAATAAAAAATAATTACATTGGTGGAACATGATACAAGAGAAAAGGGCATGGCCTGAATTGTGCCGAACACTCTACTGTAGAGCAGTGGCTCCCACTTCCAAATTCCAAGCACCTCTTAAATGGGCACAATGACCTTCACCTACTCAAAAGGCCAATGTACTCACTTAACCAAGAATGATAAACAGAATGGGTACAATACAAAGGACAGGTATGATGAAAAGCATAGCTCTTCAGCTGCTGGACTACCTCTTGGACATTTAGAGTTCTACTAAGTAATGATTTCATGAAATTATTAGATTTAACACAATTGAATTCAATTCATGCTAGATCAATTTTATATCTATTTTGTATATTCTCACCAGAGTAATAAGGTAGAAAACACTGAAAAACAGAACATATGTTCATGTTTCCACATATAGCATTAATATGAGTGACTTTACATCAAATAGGTAATGAAGAAAATGATTGCCAAGGAATTTTAGAGAATGAAAATATTTACGTGGATTAGACTGTTCAGGGAAGAAGTGACAAAGATTACTTTAACCTTAAAGCAATAGTAGGATTCTATTAGTAGACAAAGCAGCTTTAGTGCTTTCTCAAAATTAAAGTCGCTAAAAATATAATCATTATTTAGTTGTTTATTGCTCTATGTATTATTCTTAGAAGATGAATTTTAATACAGTCTAAGTTGTCTTTATGACTACTTCATATGGAGCTACAGAACTGTTTTAGAATTCTTGTGACTCTTAGAGTATGTCCCTTCTATACAATTGTGAAACCAGCAAAGTCAATACCTTTGAATATGACTATATGGACAAACTGTACTTGATTAGTTCCATTGAAGTTTACCATCAACATGTGTTTAAATCAGCTATTTCCATTGTAGTGCTGCATAACAAGCCACTACTAAACTCCTCAGTGGCTTAAAATAACAATCATTTATCCATGCTCACTATTCTGCAAGCTGTCTGGGGCTCAGATAACCTAGGCTGGATTTGACTGAGTTTCAAACTAATCTTTAAGTTGAATTTAAGTCTGTTCTTCCTGTCTCTAGTCCTCCTTGGACCATGGTCTATTTATCATACTATATTTCTCTCTCTCTTAGTTTTACAATCTTTGTCTCTCTCATTAACAGGATAAAAGAAGCAGGACAGATGAGATTTATTATGGGTAAAGTATGTCATTTCTCTACCACAAGAAAGATTTTTTTAGAGATAATGTTATGATTGTGTTCCAGGAGCATGGGAATGTTGGTAAAATTCTTCTTGAGAACATTCCATTCATATTCATGTTGTCTTTACCTGTGTTCTTCTATGTCCCCTGAGCCTTTGCCATCTGGCACATATTGCTGAAGAGAGTGTGCACAAAACCAGGAAACTCAGTATTCATAGTTTATCACCTCCATGTTTTAACATCTGGAGAATTTTACAAAATGTAAACACCAGTATTTGCTCTTTTGTAAAGTAATATATATATTTATGTGTGTGTTTGTATGTGTACATCTAATTCATATATATAATATATTATAATTATATGAATATATATATATATATATATATATATATATATATAAAATTTACCTATAACTAAAATGGATTCCCATAAATGGATAGCAAGTCTTGGAATAACCCCTTATTCCATCATTCTTCTATTTTTCCTGTTTTGTACTCAGCAATACCATGTCTAGGAACTAGTTACCAATTGACTTATCTTGTTTGATTGCTTCTTTCTAAACTTGATACTCTTAGATAGGCTCACACTTTCTGCCATTTCTTATTATCTCATATGCAGCTATTTTGGAATTACTTGAAAACAACAGGAGTTCTCATCCATGTGACCTCTCATAACATCAATTCAGGTTAAGATAGTTGTCATATAGCCAAAGCTCTAATATCAAGTGTACATTAAGCAAGATTGCCCATTTTTGAAAGGTAAGAGAACGTTTTAACTTTATGTATTACAGTATTTTGTTTCCTGTGAGACAAATATCATGACACTTTTCCTCGAGTTGGCCAGTTGCTTCTCAAGCTAACTTAAAATATGAAACCTGTTCACTAGAAGGTACATTTCATACTTTATAGCCTATAAACAGATTTACATTAGAATATCTCATTTTAAGCATGAAATTTGCAAATACCTGCCAAGAATATGCAACCTAGGGACAAAGACATTTTTTTGTCTATTGGATAAAGGAGTAAGAAACAGTAAATAATGGTTTGGGCGGTTAGTGACTTATCAATAACTGACTGAGCTCATTAAGTAATCTGTCTTCAGTCTTATTTAGTGCTAGGAAGTTCCATAATAGCTATTAAACTAGAACACAAACCTAACAGTTTCACCATTCTCTTGTTTTTCTCAGCCACATCATTAGTAAAAAGATTCTTCTTTACCTCACCTAATCAAGATGGCAGGGTGAGATGCTTCAGGGCCCCATCCCCTCATAGAAGCTTTGAACAACCAGTAAGAACTGGAAGAGACATTTTTCTCAGGGCTCTAGAAAACTGTTAAAAGACTATAGTAAGAGGGCCTGTGGCGAATCAAGAAAGTAGGGGGATCCTAAAAGTGGTAGGATCTCATGGTGTTCTCTCTGGCTGGCTAGATGTGGAGCTAGCTGCACTCCCAGTGCAGGTCCCTGGTTCTGGTTCCGAGGCCACAGAGTGGCCCTTGTGAATGAGAGCACGCATATCTGGCCCAACCTGTCAGGTAGTGGCTGGAGGGATTTGCCATCCCTGAACTTGCCCTGTGTGTAGAAGGCTGCTCACACAGTAATCCTACAGAATGCTGCCTGGGGCAAGGAATTTCTGGCTGTAGGGCAAACAGTGCAGTGCCAGGGAAACTTTTGTAAGGAAGAGGGGACATTTGTATCTATGAAAACAAGTTAATTCCTAGGGCCACAGAATCATGCCCCAAATAAGACACAGGCACAGAAGGGATCAGGGAGGTCACTACACTTTGGGCTGGAGCTATTCTCATACAATACATTGTATGAATAAGCTCTGAGGAGAGCACTTGCACAGGTTAATCTGCTTAGATGGAGATAAATGTTTTCTTTTATTTCTTCTTTTCCTCCTTTTTCTCCTCCTTCTCCTTCTCCTTCTTCTTCTTCTTCATCTCCTCCTCCTCCTCCTCCTTCTCCTTCTTCTTCTTCTCTTTCTTCTTCTATTTGTTGTTGTTACCTCCCACAGGATCTAAAACGAAAACTCAGTCATGACACTAGCTGTACACAAGCTTAAGGAACAGATGTCACAAAGTCTAAATTTTAGCAATAATATATTAAAATATTAAAATGCCCAGGTTTCAACAAAAGGTTACGAAAATAGAAACAGGAAGCAACTGCTCAGGCAAAGGAGATTAAAGCATTAGAAACCATCAACGAGACGAGGGCTAGACCTCACACAGACAAAGACTTCAAAATAATGGTCCTAAATATGCTCAAACAGCTAAAGGAAAACATGGACAAAGACCTAAAAACATCAGAAAGACAACTGATGAACACAAAGAGAATATCAATAAAAAGATGGAAATTATGAAAAAGAACCCACAGAGCTATAAACCATAGTAATAGAAATTAAAAAAAAAAAAACCTTAGAGGGAATCAATAGCTGTTTGAAGCTAGCAGAATCAAAAATAAGTGAAATAAGACAACAGCTGAAATTATTCAGACTGAGGAGACCAAAGTATAAACAATGAAAAAAAGTATATATGTGGGACATCATCGAGTTTACCAATATACCCATTGTGGTAGTCCCAGAAGAAGACGAAGGAGAGAGAGAAAGGGGCAGAGAGAATATTCAAGAAAATAATGGATGAAAACATCCCAAATTAAATGAAAGACAAGAATATAAATGTTCAAGATGTTCAATGAACTCTAAAAAGAATAAACCCAAATAGACACATGCCATGGCATATTATAATAGGACTGTCAAGTTCCAAAGATAAAAAGGGAATCCTGAAAGCTACAAGAGAGAAGCAACATGCCCCATACAAGGGAGGCTCAATAAGATTAAGGGATGATTTCTTTTCAGAAACCATGGAGGAAAGAAAACAGTGGTATGACATATGTAAAGAGCTGAAAGCAAAGAAAATTGCCTCTCAAGAATTATATATGTGACAAAATTGTCTTTTGAAAGTGAAGGAGAGATTAGGACATTCCGAGATAGGCAAGAGCTGAGATTGTTCATCACCACTGGAGTGGCCCTAAAAGAGAGGTTGAAGAGAGTGCTGCAGGTTGAAAGGAAAGGGGACAGCGGACAATAGATCAGATCAAGGTTTCATGAAGAAGTAAAGATCTCCAGTGAGGGTAACATCGTGCATAAATTTAAATGCCAGTACTATTGTATTTTTGGTTTGTAACTCCACTTTTTACATCCTACAGGATCTAAATGGCAAATACATAAAATGTAATGATGAATTAATGATTTGGGACTCAAAGTACAGCATGTAACTTGTGACAAGAACTACATACAGATGGGGAACAGAGGGTATAGGAACACAGTTTTTGTATACTATTGAAGTTAAATTGATATCAAAATTGATATCAAAGCAGGCAATATTGTAAGATTTAAGATGCTAAATTTATGTCCCATGGGATATACAAAGAAAATATCAGTGCATATGCAAGCTCATAAAGACAGAAATTATGGTACCTGTTGCTAGGTGAAGGGGGCAGAGAAAATGGAGAATTAATGTATAATGGGTGTAGGGTTTCTGTTTGGGGGATGGGAAGGTTTTAGTAATGGGAGGTGGTGAATATACTGTAATGTTGTGAGTGTAATTAATCCCATTGAATGGTATGCTTGGGAGTGGTTGAGATAGAAAAATTTATATTATATATATATGTATTTCCACAATTTCCACAATTAAGAAAAATGAAAGAACAACCAGAAACAATGACAATTAAAATGCAATACATGATCCTGGATGGGCTCTAGCAAGGGAGGAGAAAAGGCTCAAGAGACATTTTGGGGACATGTGGAACTTGTTAATATGTTAATATGCTTTATGTCAACGTTAAATTGCTTGAACTTGATAAGTACACTTAAATTGGTTACATAAGTGAATATCCTTGTTCTTTAGGAATGTACTTGGCAATATTATCTGTTCAAGAAGCATAATGTATACAATATACATTCAAGTGTTCAGAAAATGGATAGATAGAATGATATGGAAAATCTGGTAAAATGTTAAAATTGGTGGATCTGGGTGTCTGGGGGTGGGGGTGGGGGTGCTGGAGTTCTCTGTATGGGATTCATATTGTTTTGTAATGGTCCTGTGAGTTTGAATGTATTCCAAATAGAAAGTTAAAAGGAAAACACTGTTTCTTTATACAAGGATCAAAATCATAAAGTGGCCACTGCTTGGTTTAAGCTTCTTTAGAATAACTATCTGCTATTAAAGTTTAGTCAAATTCTTCATAAACACTGTTAATAAAATGTAGGGAATTTGCAGATCTTTTTTATTAGTATGTGTTTTGTTATTTTTTTCAGCAATGAAGGATAAAAAATCATTTTTTCAAAATTGCCTACTATATAAATTTTCTGCTCTTCAACCCTGGCTTGTACTCATACAAGAAAGCATGGTATTCATACAAGAAAGTAGATCTACCTACTCCTGTAATTGTGGTTGCCACTTGAAGGTAATCAAAACTTTCTTGGGGTATATAATAAATTTAGAGTCTGAATGACATAGAAAACATAGAGACACCTGGGGCAGAAAATAAAGAGCACTGTTTTCCAGGGGATGCAAGGCTGCTTCATTCTGGTCATCTCATTGCTTTACGTGGTTGACCAGTTCCCTGGCCTTGTTAGGCATCCTCTGTAAAATGATTTATAATTCTGCCTAAGCATGGCTTTTGAAAATATCTTTTTTACTTCTTCAAGTCTTAGCATTTCCTACTGATTTTTATTTTTTTTTCTAAATATTGCCTTTTCCTGAGGGAAGACTATCTTAACTAGCATACTGGAGAATTTTGACTATGGCTGTAAGGACTCTGACTTGTTCTAAACAATGTCACATGGTTTTATTGAGTATTTTTAATAACCTTGGTAAAATATTAGAAACTTGGATTTCCTTCTCTCTAATAGTGATTGCTACATTTCCCAAAAAGCCTGTACATAAAGTTGCAGTTTCATGTGGCAGTTGTGAATATCCCTCCATTGGATTCTAATAGCTATGAATGTCCATGTTGGTACAAAATTGTCATAATGTCTTAAGTTCTTGTGACTCACACACCCATGTCTTCATTTATACAGCAAGCATCTATTGAAAGCTTATTACGTTTCAGGCACAGGACTACAGATGAAAAATCAGAATTAAAAAGAGGAGGTATTGCTCTAAGAGAATAAGAAACGGGGAAAAACAAAAAGGAAGAAAGGAACATAAGGAAATGAACGAACACATTGTGGGCCACACCGACATCAGCTGCGAAGATCCCCTTTGCTGCAAAATCTCCATGACCCTGTTGGCACCTGCCCTGACACTGTGTTGCCCAGTGCCTCTCCCATGCTCAGTGTCTCCTTCCTGGACTGTCACAGCACAGAGCATTGAGTCCGGCAACCCCCATGGCCACAGGTTAAGTTGCAGCACAGTCCAAGCAGCTGCGATGTGGAGCAAGTTTGCACACAGTTCATAGGCATGCCACATCAACAGCGGTAGTCACAGGCCAGTAATGCAATGCTTACGAGTCCTGCCCCTTGTTGAGGGCCTGGAATGATCAAGGGAAAGACCACTGCACTGTGAAAACATTACTGTCTACACGGCATTAGTTCACATTCTCAAGACATACATACCAGGCACAAGTAGATAAATAGGAACCCCAAATATATACATTTGAAAAAAAAAAAAAGTAATAGGTAAGCATGTGGGTATTCTTAAGTGAATTTTTAAGTTTAAGGAGCTTCTTATTCTATTAGATCAAGAAACATTTATAGATCTCTGGACTGCTACCACATTGAATAATTTTTATTTTATTTTATTTTTAAAGAAGCTTGAGATTTAATAAATGTTACATCAGAAATATAGGGGATTCTCACCTCCTCCTCCTCCCACCCTTTTACCCATTAACAATATCTTTCATCAGTGTGGTACATTTGTTTCAACTGATGAACACACATTGAAGCATTGCTACTAACCCTGGTTAGTTTACATTATGGTTTACACTTTGGACCACACAATTTTATAGGTTTTGATAAAATGTATAATAGCTTGTATCCGCCATTACAATGTCATGCAGAACAATTCCAATGTTCCAAAAATGCCCCATGCTACACTTATTGTTCCCTCAGAACCTCTGGTGACCACTGTCTTTATATCAATGTTACAAGTTCTTCCATTACTAGAAGAATAATAAGTCTACATTAGTCCATAGTTGAATTCCCCCTTATGTTTGTTCATTCCTCAATCTTGAGGATTTGGGGATGGTGATGCCTATTCTGCCTTCATTTGAGAGGGGGCTTAGATCCCATGGGGCAGATGGGTAGAACTGTTTTGCTTGCAGTTGTTGATACTCTCTGATTTTTTAGATGGGCGTTGTCCATTATCACCCTTTTTTTAGTTGTCCTACTCTCAGATGAACTGGAGACTTTAAGATATAAGTCTCTGGGACATATATTTAATGGGTATAGTGCTAATTATAGGTTCATATAAAAGGGGCAGAAGAACCATGTGTAGGAAAATTATAAATGAGTCCAACTCCAATACATTGGGGGGATAGGCTATCATATATTCCAAGGTAAGGCCCATTGACAGTGTGCAGAATTCCTGGGGTTGTCTGCCTTGCACAGAGTGTGAAGGTGTCTGTAGAACCCTCAGGACCCCCCTTGTTTGAGGCACTGTTTACTGTGGCAGTCAGTGAGATCTTCCTCATATGTGCATAAGAGTAATCTCTGGAATGACCTCCCGACTCACTTTGAAATCTCTTAGCCATAAAAACTCATTTGCATTTAACATTTTCCCCTTTTGGTCAAAGTCTTTTTCCAAAATGCATCACTAATTGGCACTTGGTAATAATCCCTTGGTGTCAGGGAAGTTCATCCCTGGGAGTTAAACTCGGAAAGGTAGTGAGTTTATATGCTGAGTTTGGCTTAGAGAGAGGTCATATTTGAGCGACAAGGAGGCTTTCAGGAGGCAACTCTTAGGCAATGTATAATACTAGACCAAGTTTCAATTTCACAAGAACAAGGTTCATAGGTACAACCATCAATATCAAGGGCCTGGTGTTTTGGTCTGTCCTCCATTGCTAGGCACTGCCCATGTACTCTATGGATTCTTGCCGCTCTATTAGAGAATGTAGCAGAATTCCCCAGGATGCGAATTCAATATTCTTTTGCTTATTATGTGGCTCTCCATCCACCGAGACAACACCCTATGACCACTTGAACAAATTCATATTCTGTAGAGGCATGCCCCAAGTGCCCACCGACACCCCATACCAGTGAACTTCCCCTGCTACAGTTGTGACTCTTCTGCAATCCAAAACCTCCCCAAAAACAAAGCTGAAAAATAAATAAAAATAATAATAAATAATAAATAAAAAAATAAAAATTAAATTAAAAAATATTTTTGTATTGTCTTTCATCCTTATAAGATCTGTTATCTTCTATGTACAGTGGCAATTTCTTCTGTATGTTTCCCCAGTGTCTTTTTTTTTTTCCACTTTATTTTCAAAAAACTTTAGGTTACAGAAGTCATATAGAGCATATAAGGTATTCCAGTGTACCCTACCCCCTCCCTCTCTCATATTTTCTCCTATTAATAGCATCTTACATGAGTACGGTGCATGTTACAATGATGAACAAATATTGAAGCATTGCCACCAACCATGGTTAATGGTATACATTATGGTTCACATTCTGTACCATACACTTTTATAGGTTCTAACAAAATCCCAAATGGCCTGTATACATCATCGCAATATCATGCAGAGCAATTCCAATGGCCTAAAAATGTTCCATGCTTCATCCATTCTTCCCTCTCCTCCTGTCAGAATCCATGGTAATCACTAAGTGACAATTTTTGAAGAATACGGTTCATAGATACATGCATTAATATTCGGGACTTGACATGTTGGTCCATCTTCTTTTATTAGGAGCTGCCTATGTTCTCAAGAAACTCTGGTCCCTCTACTTGGACCAACATAGGAGTACTCCTCAGGATAAGAATTGAATATTTTCTTTTTTATTGTGTGGGTCTCCACCCACTGAGTTGACACCCTATGACAAGATGAACACATTTGCTTATGCATTCATCTGTTGATGGACACTTGGGTTGCTTCCAACTTCTGGTAATAGTGAATAATACTGCTATGAACACTGATGTACATATATGTTTCTGTCTTAGTTTTCAATTCTTCTGGGAATTTGGGTATATGCCCAGCAGTGGGATTGCCGGATCATTTGGCAATTTTAATTCTATAGTTAGCTTCCTCCGGAACCACCAAACCATCTTCCACAATGGCTGCACCATTCAACATTCCCACCAGCAGTGGATGAAAGTTCCCTTTTCTCTATATCCTCTTCAACACTTGTAGATCTGTTTTTTTATTATTATTATTATTTTAAATAGCTGCCAGTCTAATAAGGTGTAAGATGATATCTCCTTATAGTTTTGATTTGTATTTCCCTAATAGCTAGTGATGTTGAGCATCTTTTCATGTGCTTTTTAGCCATTTGTATTTCCTCTTTGGAAAAGTGTCTATTCAAATCTCTTGCCCATTTTTTAAATTGGCTGTTTGTCTTTTTATTCTTGAGATGTAGGATTTCTTTATGTATGCTGGATATTAGGCCCTTACTGGATAAATGGTTACTAAATATTTTCTCCCATTGAGTAGGCTGCTTTTCACTTTCTTGATAAACTCCTTCGAAGTTCAAAAGTTTTTAATTTTGAGGAGAACCTATTTATCTATTTTTTCATTCATTGCTCATGCTTTGGATATAAACTTTATGAAATCATTTCTTATTACAACATGTTGTAGATGCTTCCCTACATTACCTTCCAAGGTCTTTATGGTATTGGCTCTTATATTTAGTTCTTTGATCTATCTAGAGTTAATTTTTGTACAGGGCATGACATGGTGATCCTCTCTCATTCTTTTGGATATGTATATCCAGTTCTCTCCAGCACCATTTGTTGAAGAGGCTATTCTGTCCCAGTTAAGTGGACTTGGTGGCCTTGTCAAATATCAGTTGACTGTTTATGTGAGGATCTATATCAGAACTCTCAATTCGTTTCCATTGGTCAGTATGTCTATCTGTGTACCAATAACATGCAGTTTTGACCACTGTAGCTTTGTAGTATGCTTTAAAATCAGGTAGCATGATTCCTCCAATTCTGTTTTTCTTTTTCAATATGTTTTTGGCTATTTGGGGCCACTTGTCTTTCCAAATAAATTTAATAATTAGCTTTTCCAATTCATTAAAAAATTGCTGTTCTAATTTTTATAGGGATTGCATTAAATCAGTAAACCAATTTGGGTAGGATAGACATCTTATTGATGTTTAGTCTTCCAATCTGTGAACAGGGAATATTCTTCAATTTCTTTAGGTCTTCTTTGATTTCCTTTAACAATGTGGTATGCTTTTCTGTGTACAAGTCCTTTACATCTTTAGTTAAGTTCATTCCTAGATATTTGATTCTTTTAGTTGCGATTGTAAATGGAATTTTTTTCATGATTTCCTTCTCAGATTGCTCATTATTGGTGTACAGAAATGCTACTGATTTTTGCATATTGATTTTATATCCTGGTGGTTTACTGAACTTGTTTATCAGCTCTAGAAGCTTTGTTGTAGATTTTCCAGGGCTTTCTATGTATAGGATCAAGTCATCTGCAAATAGAGAAATTTTTACTTCTTCCTTTCCAATTTAGATGTCTTTTATTTCTTTTTCTTGCCTAAGTGCTCAAGAAAGTACTTCTACACAATGTTAAATTAGAGCAGTGACAGTGGGCATACTTGTGTTATTCCAGATCTTTGAGGGAAATCCTTTAGCCTTTCAACATTGAATATGATGTTAGCTGTGCATTTTTCATATATACCCTTTTATCATGTTGAGGAAGTTTCCTTCTTTTCCTATCTTTTGAAGTGTTTTTATCAAGAAATGATGCTGTATTTTTTTAAATGCTTTTTCTGCATCAATAGAGATGACCCTGTGATTTTTTTTTCATTTGATCTGTTAATGTGGTGTATTTTATTGATTGATTTTCTTATGTTGAAACTTCCTTGCCTACTAGGGATGAAACCCACTTGATCATGGTGTATAATTTGTTTGATGTATTGTTGAATATGTTTAGCAAGTATTTTGTTGAGGATTTCAGCATCTAAGTTCATAAGAGAGATAGGTCTGTAGTTTTCTTTTCTTGTGGCATCTTTATGTGGCTTTGGTATTAGGGTGATGTTGGCACAATAAAATGAGTTAGGCAATTTTCCCACCAATTCTATTTTTTGGAAGAGTTTAAACAGGATTAATGTTAGTTCTTTCTGTAATGATTGGCAGAGTTCACCTGTGAATCCACCTGGTCCTGGGCTTTTCATAGTGGGGAGGTTTTTGATGACTAATTCAATCTCGTTACTTGTGTGATTGGTCTGTTGTGTTCATTAATTTCTTCTTTTGTCAATATAGGCTGCTTGTGTGTTTCTAGAAATTTGTCCATTTCATCAAAGTTATCCATCTTGTTGGCATGCAATTTTTCAAAGTATCCTTTTATGAAACTATTTAATTCTGTGGGATCAGTGCTGATATCCCCTTCCTCATTTCTTATTTTATGTATTTGCATCTTCTCTCCTCTTTTCTTGTTAGTCTAACTAAAGGTGTGTTAATTTTATTAATCTTCTCAAAGAAACAGCTTTTAGTTTTGTTAATTTTTTCTAGTACTTTCTTATTTTCAATTTTATTTAGTTTTTCTCTAATCTTTGTTATTTCCTTCTTTATTCTTGTTTTGGGAATAGTTTGTTGGTCTTTTTCTAATTCATCCAGGAGTCAGTTAGGTCTTTGGTTTTAGTTCTTTTTATTTTTTAATATAGGCATTTATGGCTATAAATTTCCCTCTCAGCACTGCTTTTGCTGCATCCCATAAGTTTTGATATGTTGTTTTCTCATTTCCATTCATTTCTAGGTAGCTACTGATTTCTTTTACAATTTCTTGCTTGACCCACTGATTTTCTAAGTGTGTGCTGTTTAATTTCCATATCTTTGTGCTTATGCTGGTTCTCTTTTCTTTATTAGTTTCCAGCTTCATTCTGTTGTGGTCAGAAAAATTACTTTGTATAATTTTAATTTTTCTGAATTTGTTGAGAGTTGTTCTGTGACCTATCGTGTGGTCTATCCTGGAGAATTATCCATGAGCACTCAAGAAGAACGTATATCCTGCTGTATTTTGGTGTATTGTTATGTATATGTCTGTTACATCTAGATCCTCTAACATATTATTCAACGTCTCTGCTTCTTTATTGATCCTCTGTCAAGATGTTCTGCCTAATGATGATAATGGTGTATTAAAGTACTTCACTATATTTGTAGAGGCATCTATTTTTCCCCTTAGTTTTTCCAGTGTTTGCCTCATGTATTTTGGAGAACCCTGGTTAGGTGCATAAATGTTTATGATGGCTCTTTCTTCTTGATAGATTACCCCACATATTAATATATAGTGTCTTTCTTTGTCTCTTGCAATAGTTTTGCATTTGAAGTCCATTTTGTCTGATATCAGTATAGCTACTCCTGCCCTTTTTTGGTTATTATTTGCATTTAAGATTGTTTTCCAAACCATTCACTTCAACCTCCTTGCATCCCTGGGTCTAAGGTGAGTTTCTTGTAGACAGCATATAGATGGGTAATATTTCCTTATCCATTCTGCCAAACTGTCTTTTGATTGGAGAATTTAATCCATTAATATTCAATGTTATTATTGTCAAAGCAGAACTTATATTAGACATTTTTTCTTTAGGTTTATATAAGTCATATTTTATTTTTATTTCTTTTTAGTTATTCTTACTAATAACCTTTCTTTCTACACTCTCATTCAACCCTCTCTCTCCTGTTCTTTCCTTTCAATCTGCAGAACTCCCATTAGTATTTATTGAAAGGCAGGTTTCTTGATGACAAACTCTCTTAATTTCTGTTTATCTGTGAATATTTTGAACTCTCCCTCATTTTTCAATGCCAGCTTTTCTGGATACAGAATTCTTGGCTGGCAGTTTTTTTTCTTTTAGCATCTTAACTATATCATACCACTGCCATCTCATCTCTATGGTTTCAGATGAGAAATCAGTGCATAATCTTATTGAGCACTCCTTGTATATGATGGATATCTTTTCTCTTGCTGTTTTCAGTATTCTCTCTTTTTTCTGGAGCATTTGACAATTTTATAAGTATATGTCTTGGGGTAGACCTGTTAGGTCTACCTAACAGTGTGCTGTGTTTTCTGGACATGTATGTCCATGTCCCTCAGAAGAGTTAAGGAATTTTCAGATATTATTTCTTCCAACACTCCTTCTACCCCCTTTCCCTTCTCTTCTCCTTACAGGATCCTATAATGCATATGTATATGCCTTTCATGTTGTTATTCAATTCTCTGAGTCCCTGTTGAATTCTTTTTATCTTTTTACCTACCTGTTTTACTATCTGTGGGATTTCAGATGTACAATCTTCAACATCACTAATTCTTTCCTCTTCCTGTTCAAATCTGCTGTTATGTGTTTCCAGCATATTTTTGATTTCTTGCATTGTTTCATTCATCACCCTAGATCTGTTATCTTTTTGTGTTTCTTTACTATTTCTTCAATATATTTCCCCAGTATATTCTTAATATCCTTTATCCCTTCTTTCACTTCATTAAGTTGATTCATGCTATTTGTTTGGACAACCTTGATTAGGTGCTCCTCATTCTGCATCTTCTGCTATTTTTTAGTTTGTTCATTAGACTGGGCCATGAATTCCTGTTTCTTAGTATGGCTTGTAATTTTTGCTGGTGTCTAGGCATCTGCTTAACTTGATGGGCTTATTCAGATGGTTAGCATCTCTTTCTACTCTAGAATTTTATTTTATTTTATTTTATTTTATTTTGTGTTAAAGTTCCTCTTTTACACTTGGCTCCACTTATTCCATATCCTTGTTGTTGTCTGTGTTCCCTTGAAAAAATATTAAGACCATTGAAAATGAAAGAGAGAAGAAGAGAAAAAGAATAATAGTAATAACAAAAATTTAAAAAAAAGAAAAGGAACCATAAAAGAGCCTGGAAAAAAATAAGTAATAAGAGTGAAAAATCATTTAAAAAATACAAAGAAATAAGAATAAAAAAGGTGGAATTTAAAAAATGAAACAAAAAATAGAATAAAATAAAATGCTGGAAAGATGAAAAGGGAAGAGAAGAAAAATGAAGATAAGCAATGGAAGAGGGAAAAAGTAAAGAAATAAAAGAAATAATAAGAAAAAAATAAGAAATAAAGAAAAAAGAAGGAAAAAGAAAAGAAAAGAAAACAAAGAGAGAGGGGGGAAAAAAAACAAAAAAAACAAGCCAGGTAAAACAGGCTTTCCTCTTAAGTCCTAGGAATTGTCTCATGCTGTTGAGGCTCATCAATTAATCACCTTGCAGCATGCCCTCCACAGATAAGGCACCCAGTTTTAGAGAATAAAATAAAGAAAAAATTTAAATTAAATAAATGATATAAAATAGCAGATCAAAAAACCTAAGGAAAAAAATCTCAGTCTATAATTTCCTTATAACAAGGTACAGCTGGGTGCCTGTTAACCCACTGGATCACTCTCTGGATCCTTTGTCTTAGGAGGTACCTGGGATTGAACCTGGGAACTAGTATATGTGAGCAGCAGTTCCCCCATTGAGCTACACCCATGCCACAGATTAGATAGGCTTCTGAAAGCCTATTAGGCTCTCCCACCCTCTTTCCCCTCAGGTGAGTTGGACTTCTAATAATTTGCCAGCTATTTCTCCTGGCTTCTTATCTCCAAGGCTGTTTGTTAGGTGCCTGTCCACAACCTACCCCCTCATTGACTTAGTTCCTCTCTCTCCCAGGGTGGGTGGGTGTGACAGCCTGCCTGATCAGATTGCCACTCTCTTCTCAGCACTGCCTGGGGTCTCTTTTCACTTTTTCCACTGTTCTACCCACCCTATCTTCCCTCACCCTTATACCTTTCTCTCTCTGAGTTTGCTGGGTGTCGGTCCTACAGCCCTTCAGCTCCCCTATGGATAGCTCTCTTCCAACCTCTACTTGCTGGCTGGGTACAGCTGAGATTCAAAGCTAGTTCAGCTGGACAAACTCACTGAAAAGAAACCACTCTCTGCCCTCTGTCAAACTCCTCTTCCTCCTAGGGAGGAGGACTCAGTTGACTGCAGTGAGTGAGGGGTTTTACCAAGTCTATTCACCTTGAGGGTGGGATATATGTGCCATTCCCAGCCACAGGGATCAGTAACTCACAGTTTTCATTTGACCTCTTTGTCTCTCTGTCTCTTTCCTTCCTGGATGATGTGTAACACTCTCTTGGTCTGCACGTCCCCAAAGCAGTTCCCTCAGATCCAAGTTTTATTTTTAAACTTATTTTTTAAAAATTAATAAGTTTTAGATTACATAAAGTTACATAGATTTAAATATAGCGGATTCCCCAAATATAAACATAAGGGGGGAATGCAACCATGGACCAAAGTAGACTTATTCTTGTTGGAGTAACAGAAGAATTTGTAATATTGAGAGAAAGACAGTGGTTACCACAAGTTCTGAGGAGAGGGAGGAGGGAAAAATAAGTGGAATATAGGGCATTTTTAGGGCATTGGAATAGTTCTGCATGACACTTGCAATGATGGACACAGGCCATTAGGCATTTTGTCAAAACCTATAAAATTGTACAGTGCAAAGAATAAGTAAGTTTTGATTAAAATAGGAGTGTTGCCACAAGTCAGCAACATTACCTTTAGCTAGAAGGGCAATTACTCAAATACCGAAAGGTCAAAATGACTTCAATTCATAGGTCACTTGGAAGAGTTCCCTTAGGGACTTGAGAAAGGAATTTGTGTATTGTACTTGGACTTAGGAGCACTTCCTCAAGAATAAATTATTAATGGAAACCTTTCCATCAAATTGGGTTACTTCTCCCAAATTAATGTGCTATTTCCAGTACTTTTTGTTTTGAATTTTGAAAAGTATTAGTAATATAGTAAAATTCACTTCTGACAGATATTGCTTTTAGTCTTTGAAGAAAGTAAGTCAAATTTAAGATTCTATTGCTGTTTATCATAATGGTTTGGCCTAGATCTGGGGACTCGAAATCACAACCTTTTCTTCACCATTTCTGTAAAAGTATCCCTTGGCCTGGGGCTGTACTGGTTTCTATACAAAGTCCCTTAGAAAATTCCAATATATTTCCCCAAGGAACTTGCAGTCCAAACGTGCCACAGATCCACAGGAAGAGTAAAACATTTCAGGAATCTTACTAAAAATTTAGGGGATGGCAATTGTTAAGATGAAACATTTTGATTGTTAAAATGAATCATTCTGAGGACTGATTTTTTTCCCTGTCATCAGAATGGTATAGTCTCATAAAGATTCAGTCAAAGAAAAAAGCAAAACAATGCACACTGAACACATGTACTATATCAAGAAAGTAAATAATAAAACTTGTAAATTTCTTGAAGCACTGAAATAAATCAAGGGAAAGGAAGTAAATGATGGTTTGTGATTTGAATCTTTTACTAACATTTCTATCTTTTAAAAGAATGGCAGCATGGGTATTGAATGCTCACTCTCTCTTATGGTTGGGAAATATACAATATCAGCATAATTAATAATGCACTAATTTGTTATCAATTTATAAATAATGCTACATTAGGCCCTGTACAAAAGAACCACTCAGGCAGAGATTCTATCCTCTAAGAGCATAAAGTCTGAATAAAAATCAGCATCAGCTCTGCTATACAATAACTGAAAAGAAGTGGACACTAATATATGATCAAAATTCCATTCAAAGATAAATGAGACAGGATGGAGGTGATTAAAAAAGTTTGGGTGAAATGCAAGTAGAAACATGGGGAGAAGGAAGGTATCTGGTCTCCTCTGGTCCCTCAAAAACACTTCTGGGAGGAAACATGGTTTCCAAAGTGAAGGCTAGATGGCCAAATGAAGTTGTCTGTGATTCCAGGGTGATGAGACTGCCTAGCACAATGAGTGGAAGTGGGAGAGGGATGACAGAATGGAGGCGATCTGAGAGATTGTGACTGAAATTCTGGGAAGGTGTACATGGCAAAATAGACAATGGAGCTGAAAGGAGAATGCCAGAATAACTTGAGAGTCTGGAAGTGAAATGAAATGATAGTTGTCCATGTGTTTCCAGGCTAAAGGAGAGGTCAGTTAGTTCTCTCTTCTTTGTTTTGCATCAAGGAACTGAATTAGAAATATTATAAATAAAAAACAAAACTGAAAATTTTTCATTAAGAAATTCCCATAGAGACAATTTGTTTTATAACCACACAATTTGGTGTGGAAAACATGAAAACCAAAGGAAGAAAGATTTCTAAATGTGAGTTATGAAGAGATGATTTGAATATAAAAACTTAGAAAAATGTAAGACAGAAAATAGTAATTTTGTACCCATTATTCAGAACTTTCACTAGAAAATGAAGAACACTATGATGTATTTAAGATGAAAAGACACAATGCATTTGTTTAACTGTTTGTTTGTTTATTGCTCTATTTTATTACTTTCCTAAACATGTCTTGGAAATACTGAGCTAACATAAGCATCCAAACCTAACAGACTTCTCCATCAACTCAAAGTGAACTATCCCATTCTGGTTTATCTTCCTGTTATCAAAACATTCAGCTTACACTGCATTTTTTATTGCACTGACATTTTGGACTTGAAAAATAATCGGTTTTCTGTTACATACAGGTTTTTCCGTTTTCTCTCACATATACACATACATAGAAACACTACACAAGTGAAAAACCAAGTGAGGTTGCCTCTCCTAAATGGTACAACACCCATTACAAAGGGCTACAACTGTTCACCCCTCGTTTTTATCTCAGGACAAGAGATATATCAAGCCCTAAAATGGCAATTGATTTGGGTCTTGAGAAAATAAACAGAACAACAATAGCAAAAACAAAAAACAAAAAAAAAAAAGGTGAAAAGAAGAATTCTGATCAATTGAATTAATTTGTATTCAATGTATGTGCACTATAACATTGTTTAGGGGAGTGATGACATTTTCTGAAGTCATGATATAAAATGCAACTCATTGTTAAGATAGCACTGTTTTAGTAGAAAACCTAATGGAATCAGCCTAGCTTAGCATTAGAAAAAGATTAAGTTTTGCTTGTGTTTTGTGTGTATAGATGATAATAGTGCAAAGGGGGCATGGATCACCTGCCCAAGGCAGTGAAAGACGATGAGCTCTCTAGTCTTTGACCCCCATGGCATTGAATTCAGGAAATAGCTGCACTGTCTTTTCCTTGTCCCCTTTTCCTTTAGTCTTTGATGGATATTTAATAATTATATTTTATAAGAATGCCAGTGGTGACGGAAGTGCTTCTCCTAATGCAGAAGCTGTAAAGCTATCAGAAGAGGTTTAAGCAAATGTTACCTGTTTTACAGAAGAAATCAATTACCCACAGATTGCTTAAACCAGTGACAGGCATGGTAAGGAATAAAATGTGTTAAGCAGAAAAGTTACAGTCATCAACATGTAAGGAATTGCATGATATATGAAAGCAATCACTTGTTCAATTTACCTTCAAAACTAAAACAAGTTCTTTTGCATTGGAAATAAACATGAAACTCTCTCTGAAAAAGGGAACAATTTCCAACTCAATAGGAAAAGTATGGTATAAATTTTAGCCAGCAATATGCTATTAGGAGCACACAACCATGTTTTCAGAGATAAAGTATGTGAACTATTTAACATATTTATTTCAAAGTAGGTATCAGTTTGTCTTCATCTTTTGGCAATTCAGCATTATATAATTTTCTAGATATGCCTGGAATAAAAGGAGTCTGCCAGAAAATGCTCCACACTTTATAAATTCCTTATATTAATATCAAACTATGAAGGATTTTACTCAATTAAAAATGTCTTTAGGATATTTAAGTTCTAATACTCATTTTTCTCTATTGTTAACACACATTTTGTTATCTATGCCACACAAGATCCAGAAGTGGGCCTTTTTTCTTTTGTAAGAAGAAAAATAAATGTTTCAAAGAAACTGTGATGGAGTACATCAGAGTTCAAAATGCTCATCAAAGCTGTTAATTTCTCATGTGTAGTTGGTATCTTGCTGGTGAAACAAGGTCACGAGTTTTAGTTCTTCTTCCTATGAGGTCTTTAGGAATTCCTGTATTGTATAATTTAATGTTTAAAACAAATTAATTCAAATCACAAGTAACATAAAAAAGTGATTTCTTAATATTGCAGATAGGAATCATTTTACCAGATGTGCTATTGGAGACAGCACAACAAAACCATCATGTTCTGTGAGTGTCATTGTGTGTGATGGCAGCCATGAAGAGGATACCTGCCTAATGAAGAACTTATGTCTTTCTTTTTTCCTTTCTTCTTTTCTAAACTGGGAAGTGTTTAGAAGAACTTGCTCACATGATCTTTTAATAGAATCAGGAGTAATATACCAGCTGGTGCATATCATTCTTTTACTATATTCCAAGGGAGAGTGCTATACTGACTTAATTTTCTTGGGAGTAAAATATGTACCTTCAGATTTCATGCAAGTCAATTGTCTTTAATGGACAAATGTTAATGATAAATTTAAAGTATTGCATTTGGGGAACATTTGTAAGTTAACATTTTTAAGCAGAGTCATACTAGTCATTATTTATCCACCCTGTCATGAAAAACAATATTGTAAGAATTCCCAAATGAAAGACAAGGCGGCAAATGGTTTTTCCTCTGCAAAATTATCTGGTTGATATAATGGTGATGTCCTACTGATTATTCACCACAGACCTTCCAGCAAGATAATGCATTCTTAAAATATGAACTTGAAGCTAAAATATTAAATATGCATTTCCTCCTCATATAGGACATGTTGAAATGCCACATGCTGTTGGAGAATGACCCAGAAGTGTTGGATTTTCTCCCCCTCGCTCTTCTTCTCCAGAAACAGTTAGTGTGGCGTGCAGTGAACCAAATCAACAATGTGATTCAAGCTGTCTCTGTAGCTTCTTGGCAAAAGAAAGGATAAACTATAAAAACTCCCCTCCTACAGCTCTCAGCTCTTGCTTACCACACTTTAACATCTCTGTCACCTCTGGTGCTGTTACTGACCCATGCGAAGCTAAACTAAAGGATGATAAGTTTGCTGCCTTTGCCCTTATCCTGAGGGGCTGCATATTATCCTATCAAGTATCAGTAGCCACTTCTGTGGGATATTTGTCACCCCACCAAGGCCTTTGGAACAAATGAAATGGGCAGCGAATTACAAAAATGTCATTCTCTAAAGGAAATGGATGAAGGCTTTTGTTCTCCAGTCATAAATAGATGCCATAGGCTTATAACACTATTTTTATATTAAATTTGACAGGGTTACTATTTCCAGTTCATTAAGGGAACAGCTTGAAAACTATTTCCTTCTGTATTTTTAAAAATAACGTTGCTTCCTTCTTTTCTTCCCAATAATAACCATACATAATACCTGACAAGAGATACTGGAAATAACAGATCATGATTAATTTCAAGATACTTTTGCTAATGAGTGTTTAAAATGTACAAAGATCATTTTAGGGAGAAACCTTGATATTCTAAAACATCCTTCAATGGGTTTTAAAAGTCTGATTTATAACTATTCTTTCTTTCTTTATAAATCACAAATATATTACTTCATTTTCTCTCTTTTCTCACGCATTATAGTTTTACAGGGCATCATGATAAATATGCCATGGACAAAGGTCAAGCAAAGGATAATAACTCAATTCCTTAAATGAAAGCTTCAAAGTAAATCCTCTGTATTTAACAGCAGTATACAGGGGTCAAGATGACAATGTCCCAGACTAGAGAATAAAATGTGTGTTAATACCTTTGAGCCTTCGTACATTTGTTAAATGGGTGTACTTGGACTGATGTACTTAGATGTTCTTTGAAGTGGAACTCGAGCAAGATATATAATACATGATAATAAATTAAAGAGCACCACATATTTTTAAATAGACTTGGACTTTGTGGTATATCAAGTTGAGCTGAACATTTACATGGTAGTTATTAAGTTATTAACTATTTATAATAGGTGTTTATCCTCAATAGCTTCACTTACCCAATGATATTGGAATTGAGTTAGCTTTTACTTATTAAGATCTACTCTCCTCTAGGGTTTATTTTGTTAAATTTTGTAACATAGAGTAGTGAAAATAATTCATGGGGATTTTTTTAGAGATAGTTAATTTGAAACATTAGTCCATTGGTGAAGATAATTAATAGATATGCTATATCATTTGTGAAAATAACTAATAGTGAAACAATTTATCTGGCCCCAGATTTTCTGAATTTTTATTTAAATCAGAGCTCCTGGATTAATATACAGTGCTGCATATCTTAAGTTTAGTCAATATATGCCTTTGTTTTGACTGAATTAATGATCAAAAACAGTAAAAAAAAAAAAATGGCCAAACCAATCTTAATTTTCAATTAGTCTTGGATGCAAATGTTTAAAAAAATTCAATTATGAGTTATGCATCTTCAGTGGACATTTGTCTTATTTTAAAAATTTATTTTTCTTTGCTTTTCAACATGGGAACATAAGCCTGGCTTTGTGAACTCCCTGGAATGTGTGATCTTTAATTGGGGCACTAAGGGGACAAAGGGTTTTAGAAAAATACCTAAGCATTGCAGTCCAAATATTTCCATTTCACACATACTGAGGCTCAAAGGTACTAACACACATTTTAATCTATAGCTGAATCACTGTCTTCTTGACCCTTGTATACTGCTGTGAGACACCTAATACCATTGCCTAATATCCTTTTCCTGACAAGTTAGTCTTTATTATTTGCAACCAAGAACTCTATATCTTTGAACATTTAAATTCTTGACCAAAAGATCTAGTTAGCTATTCTTCCATAAAGAGAAGGGAAAGTGTTTGAAAAACATATATGAGAAGAAAACCGTAAGAATAATATAGAGCTTGCAGAACTAACTTTTCTAGAACAAATAAATCTAAAGAAGAAGATACTTTTTATTCTTTACTAATGGGAAAATTATAACAAATATTCTTCATCTTTGCATCACAAATAGAACATATAGGTTAAAGAGAAGCATGGTAGATAAAAAAAGAATTTCAATAATATAAAAATTGTTAAACATTATAGTAGGTTACTCAAAGAGTTTTGAGTGATTTCTTTTTATGATGATCTATAAAAATTGAGCAGACTCCATCCTATTTGATTCTATTTTATCCTGTCTCATCCAAAGGAATAAAAATGTATGCTATATTGCAATCTTTCATCATGTAAATACTTAATGTTTAAGATTTGGCTTCTATTTTTATCTGATTTCTCAAGTAAAGAGATTTCTCAAAGTTTTCTCTTAATTATCAAATGCAAAGACCATGTCAAAATAAGTTGATATTTTTGCCTTGATTTGAATATTTACTTTAGTCAAACAGATCTAAAACTGAACTTTTTATTTCCAAAAATATTTCCCTCCTGAGTTCCTCATTATTACACTCCAGGAAACAGTAAATAGAAAGCCAGAGCTCATCAACGTACTATGGGAAAGGATGCTACACTTCCTCCTTTGGGAGTTAAAATGGTGACAAGAAAAAAGAAATAAGTCCCCCCACCTACTGGTGGAACTAAGGATTGTTCAACCACATTTGAGCGAAAGCTTCAGAGTAAGAAAGCCAAATGTAAAGCTAAACAGACCAGCAAGAACTTGGCAGCCTATGGCCCCTGTAAGGGTAGGGAGAATGGCAAACAAGTGGGTGACGTGTTCAATTCCATGGTTACCTAATGGAACATCATTCCAGACAAACCACAATGATCTCAATCTAGTTGGCAGATAGGAATTTGGCAGAGTAGGGAGTGGGGAGTGGGGGAAACTGGGAGGAGTATCATAACAATTCTTTGATAATTTATTGAACCAGTAACACCACTTTTGGGTTAGAGTATCTGTCTTTATATGCTCATCTTTGGTAGGACAGAGGGAGAGAGAGTTAACATTTGGCAACCTGAAAATATTCACTCAGGTGATTTACAAAAGAATAGTAGATCATTTACACTAGAGGCACCCGAAGCATTTAATTTGACTAAATTGAGTTAGATATTCTTCAATATAAGAGAGAGAGAAATATTTGAAAACTATATTAAGAAGAAATTATGCATTTGGAAAACTAAATTTTCGAGTATAATCAAGTCCAAAGAAGAAAATTTCATTTCTTTCCTTTTTTCCTTTCCTTTCCTTTTTCCTTTCCTTTCCTTTTTCCTTTTTCCTCTCTTTTCCTTTTTCCTTTTTCCTCTCCTTTCCTCTCCCCTCCCCTCTCCCCTCCTCTTTCCCCTCCCCTCTCCCCTCCCCTCTCCCCTCTCCTCTCTTTTCCTCTCCTTTCCTTTCCTTTCCTTTCTTTCATTATTACAAATAAGAAGCATTGTAGGTAAAATGAAGAATTTCATAACAAAAAAGTTGTTAAAACATTGTAATAGGTTACTTAAAGAGTTTGAGTAATTTCCTTTATTGTTGACCTTTAAATATAGAGCTAATCCCATTTATTTGAATTAATTCTTTTCTTTCTCGTTAAGTACACCTCCCTCTTTAATGGTGTCCAGTTAGGAGGCTGGACTTTTTGATTTTAACATTTCAGTATTTCAGGCATTCATACGTAATTTTAAACTTCAGTTGCTTCTGTTCTATTTTCAGCCCTCATTCTCTCCCCCCACCTCACACATACACATACTCTCTCCCCCTCTCATACAGATTGCTAAACACATACATACACACACGCACACAACAATTTCAACAAAAACTTAGAATTGCCTAGGCTTATCACCATTTTCTTCCCACCTCTGATTATTCTGCACATTATTTTATAACGAGACTTCATAAATCATTGTCCCTCTCTCCTCCAAAAGCCTGGAAGCAGTATAGCACAAGAATCACACTGCTACATCTCTCATTAGATCTGTGAACTTGGCCAGGTTGCTTAAATCTCTAAGACTCACTTTCCTCATTAAGAAAAGCAGGACTAATAATAGTATCTCCTTCAAACAGTTGATATTTTGAAAGCACTTAAATATTTTGTAAAATTTTCCCAAGCTAGTTGTCATAGTATGTTCCCTTCCAAGATAGGGACTTCGGGTTGGATGTGTTTGCTAGCAACATCTAAATAATATGAAATGTAAAATATGTTATCCTTTGAATTTGCTGACATTTAGAACATGTGTTAAATAGTATTTAGATGCTATTTCTATTTCCAAAATGATTTATTTTTCTTGGTAAAAAGCATTACATATATTAAATTTATCTCTTCATATTTATAAAGATATGTTATATTATAAGTGGTTCATGAGTGCAATTGGTTTAATATCCATATATACTAAAATGTATCCAAGTGAATTTTTTAGTAAAAATTGTTTTCTAAAAAGGTGGATCTAATTGGAGCTTATGGAATCTGGGAGCAGCTTTAAATAAGACACTTAAGAGTTAGTGAGATACTCTAAATCTAGCTACTTTAAAAGCCTTTTTAATAGCAGCATAATATCATGTTTTTGTTAAGAACACAACCACCACATTTACTCATTCCTGGGGAGAAATCAAGCAGTTTTATTTTTATTGCTCTTAATTTTATAGGTGACAAAATTAAAGTGGAATCACAAACTTGTGTTGTTTAAAACACTTAGTAAGGGAAATGGATATGGCTCAAGGAGTTGGGTGCCCACCTACCACATGGGAGGTCCTGGGTTTGGTTACCAGTGCCTCCTAAAAAGAAGACGAGCACACAATGAATGGACACAGAGAGCAGACAGCAAACACAAACAATGAAGGGGAGGGGAGAAATAAATAAATAAAATAAATCTTAAAAAAAAATCTAGTAAAATATTATGCAATTTAAATTCCAAATGCATGACTTTATAGGAAAGTAAACCACCTGCCTTTAAATGGCTCTGCTTGTATTGATAAAAGTTGGCATAAATGACTAATCTTTTTAAACTTTACTTTCTAAATTTAACTTTGAGCTGTCACACAGTAAGCATCTCCGTTAAAAGTTATTTTGCAAAAACAGTCATAAATGTGTATTATATACACATTTAATATAAAGAGAATTCTTCAAATCATAATATATTAATTAGCTGCATGATATAGCAAGCCATGGTTAGATTACTTATTGAACTAATTTAAGTTGCACAGTGGCAGCTAATTTAAGGAAGCATTCTCTATTCAAGCATGTTTTTTGAAATTGTTAAGTGAAAATTATTAGTCTGGGTTTTGAAAGCAATTTTTCTCCCTCTCTTTCAGAGGGATAGTTTGTGATACTTCTACCTTTGGTAGATAGAGATAGAAAGATTTAAAATGAAAAGAATAAATTCGATAATGAAAAATTACAGGAAGAAGAAAATGAACTCTAGTTCCAAGATTAACATCAGAAATGCATCTCTTTATGCTCTTTTCAGGGTCCTTCTGGAACCAACGGGAGATCTATTGATTAGGGTAAAAGAGAATATAACTACAGTTCCGTGCTGGGATATACTCAGAACAAACCAATGGAGACTGAACTCCACTTTCCACATTCCTTACTGCTTGCGTCTGTATTCTGAAGAAACAAATATGCCGCTCATCCCTAAGTAGAAAATGAGAAAAAAAAAAAAAAATATATATATATATATATATACAGGTCCTTAATGCAAATAATAAAGTGTACCTTAACCAAGTTATTATGCAGAATGACATGATGGAAGAAGTATTTATGCAATTGCAAATATACTTTGAGGATGATGTAAAAATCACCATGAAGAGGTTTGTTGAAAATAACAAGTGACTGATTGTGTTAATGCTAATTAAGGAATAAAACTTTCTCACATACTAGCGACCCAAACTTGCAGAAAGCAAAACTATTCCAATGTTGTTGCAGATATATTTTACAAGACATTCTAATTAAATAATTATATTCATAATCCAAATATACCAGTGATTCAGCAGTGGAAGTGAACAATAAAAGTGATTGAAGAAGGTAAGAAAATTCTTCTTTATTAATTTTAGTTCTGGTATACATAAGGCAAAATCTTTCTTAATTTAACCAGTATTATCTTCCTATCGATTTGTGATTTATTCATATGATTCTTATATTCTAATCACAATATATCCAAGGATAAACATACATATTGAACACTTAGACTGTTACTAAGTTAGAGGCCATGCTGTCCATGTGAGATTTGTACCTTGCATAGTTTAACCAATGAAGAAAACTAGTATTTGATGGCTGTAAAAGCAAAACTGATAAAATTTTCTGTTATCATAGATTTATTGAGCATTTATTTTGTGCCAGGCATCAACCAAAAAATGTCACCAAAATTTACCTATACACTCAGTTTCTGAAGTCTAGGGTCCTCAGTGATGACTTAAACCCAAGGTCCAAAAACACCTAAACCACTTATACCATGTAATAGAAGTATGTATGCATTCTTTACTGACCAGGATCCAACTCCAGTTAATAGAGTCAGGAATAATGAAATTCATTAATTCTATTCTGGTTTAAATTTTCATTCTCTTAAATAAAAACTGTTGCCTTAAGGGCCTCAACTTAATTAAAGAAATTATTTAAACTTCAAGTATACATTTGTATTTTCCTCTCTCTGTTCTGTGTTTTTTTACTATGATAGAGATAAACAAAATATTTTGGATTTAATTAAATGAATATAAGCATGAAGACTGGAATTGTAGGTAGAAACACTGTTACTTAGTTATCTGTTTTTTTCTTGCTGGAATTATTTCAGGTTCACACTTTGATGTCAGGGTATAGAAACTATTCAAAATAAAACATAATTAATGAAGTTGATGAATAATATAGAGCTGGTAAAATCAATTTGAACAAGCAAAAGACTTATGTTCTCATGTGACTTGTAAAACAAACTGACTTTATAGAAAAATCCTAAAGAAAATATTCCAGTAGGCTTTAGAAAATCATAGCATCTTTAAAGTACAAAGTGGTGGCTCTCATCTATAAGTTTAAATTTAGGAGTGGACATCACCATCCCAGTCGCCTCTGGATTGGGGGAAGAACTATGGACTAGAGTGGACTTGATGGTATTCTCTTGCTCACATATGGTGATTCTTGCAATGCAAGAAATTATAACAATGAGGTGGAGCCAGTGGCCACTTGACAGTTTTTGGGTAGGGAGGGGATGAGCAGTTGAAATACAGGGGCTTCTTTGGGAGTTGGAGGTTATCCTGAGTACTTTTGTGGCAATGGATATAGGCCATTTTAAATCAGCACACACCACTCAGAACTGAGTGGGAGAGAGTGTGGTCTACAGTGTGAACTGTGGTCTATGGTTGGTGGCAAGGCTCCAGGATGTGTAAGTTCATTGAGGTTGGTGGGCCACACTGTGGGAGATGTTTGTGTGGGATGTGGTGGGAGGTGTGGGAGGTGGGCAACATGGGAATCCCAGTGGGTTCCGTGTAATATTTTAGGTAATCTAAGCACCTCTTAAAATATATGTATATATATATATAAAATAAATAAATAAATTTAATATAGAGCATTTTCACCAATATCATAAACATATTGAGATATTTAATAATTTTAAGAGTGTTTTTTCTTCTATATTCTTTTAACAGAGCATAGGTTTAATTTTTGTTTTTCTTTGTCTCACCTATCTGTATTAATAGGTGAATCATATAAGAAGACAATTATATCTCCTTCATCTGTTCATATCCAGAAGAAATTTATATAGTAAAGCAAAGAAGCAAATGGAAGGAAAAAAAGAGAAACTATGCTGTGAATAAAGAAAAAAAATGAAATATAAACAAGATGCTAAAAAGCCTTCAGAAAACAAGAATCTCACTTGGGCTACCCACTTCTCATTACTCTTTTCCTTCTCTCATTTCTTTTATTGTCAAAATTATTATCTACAATCCATAGTCATCCATATCTCTTACTGTTTATTTTCTACTTTGAACCTAGCTGACTATTTGCCATGCATTAAAATTTTGCATCATATTTTTACAAAAACTTTTGCTTTTCACTTCTCTCAATTCTCAAGTCTGAGACCTTTCCTAACTCACAATCTACCCAATACAGTTGAAATAGGAATAGGATTTATAACTGTCAAAATATAAATAATAGGGAGCCGATGTGGCTCAGTGGTTGACCACTGGCTTCTCACATATGAAGTCCTGGGTTCAATCCCTGACCCTGAACCCCCACCCCTGAAAAAAAACGACAATTTGAAATATAAATAATACCCCTTCCCAAAGAAATTACCACAAGGTTTACCAAAAAATAATTGGATTTTTAAACAGTAGCCTATTGTTTTAGTTTGCTAACGGCTGCTGATGGCAAAATACCAGAATGGGTTGGCTTTTCCAATAGGAATTTATTAGGTAGAAGCTTGCAGTTCCAAGAATGTGAAAATGTTCAAATCAAGGCATCATCAAGAGATGCTGTCTCACCTAGTTGCAGCTGTGGGCAATCGGGTACATAGTAGCACCATCTAAAGATGCTTCCTCTTGGAGCTCAGCTGCAGGCAATCAGGCATATGGCTCATCTCTCCCCTTTCCTCATTGCTTCAGCTTCAGCTGCTCAGCTGATTCCAGCCTCTAGCCTCTCTCTCAGCCTCTCAGGTTTTCTCTCTTTCAGCACCTGCAGACAATCATGGAGTCCTCTCTCACATGACTGGGTAAAATGACAATTCTCTTTCTCTGTATTCTATGCATGCTTCTCACATTTATAAAGGGCTTCAAGAGGGCTGAGACCCAGCCTGGGTCAGCCTCAGTGAAGTACTCCAATCAAAAGTCTTGAACTGAATTCAATCCAAAGAGTCCCACAATCTAATCAAAGGCCCTTAACTGAAGTGATCTAATCAAAATGTCCCTTAACTTAATCTAACCAAAAGGTTCCACCACATACGATAGGTTTACAAGCACAGGAATGGGATTAAGAACAAGATTTTCTGGGATCCACAAAAGACTCAAACCAGGACACCTATGATGACCCATCTTATCCTTTTCAGAAGCAGACTCCCAGAGGCGTTATTCCATATATTATCTAGCTTCATGAATGCATTCAATAAACTAAAAAAGAATCATCTCAAGAATGGCATCAAAAGAGAGCACAATAGGAGTGAGTAGCAACATAACAAAGTAGATTCCCAAGTAAACATCTCATCTTAGAAATAGCAAAAAAAGTAAAATCAACTTTCTCAAAACTCTGGAAGATGATTGAGACTAGAGAACAATTCAATGAAAGCTGAAATGGAAAAAAAAAAAAAAAAAAACTAAAAATGGTAGGAGAGCCATTGGACTAGCTTACCATCCAGGCTTATCCCCTGCAATCAAATCTGCTCAGCAGTTTGTGCAGTGAATCTTTGAACATTGCCCCAATTGACCAGAAGACTGACTTAGTTTGAGGATTTGGGTCCCAAAATCTAGAGATTACAGAAAGCAGAAAAGAGGTCTGGAAAGGGGGAGCTGGGCTGCAGCAGGCCCAGTACTGAAAGCTGGAGTGAAAAGGTAGATCAGAGCTAATCTGACCACAACTGCTGGGAGGACAAACTGTAATTAAAACAAAGAGCACAGCACAGTGTCTCAGGAGGAGACAATAGGGAGAGAAACTTCTTTCTTGTATAGGAAACAGTTTCACATACTGGGGAGTTGTTGAAAGATACTACACATGCCCAGGGCAAGACACAGCTCAGAAAGAGCTAAGAAGAACCTAACTGTTCACCATGGACCTTGTTGAAAAAGAGCCTCAACACAGAGCCAATCTACACTAAAACCTTAGGTAAGAGAATGAATTTGACTTTCAAATCCAGCACACCAAAATTATCAAATGCCCAGACTTCAACAAAAGATTGAAAACACATATGAAGAAACAGGAAGAGATGTCCCATTCAAATGAAGAAATAAAACAAAATCAGCTCTCCTAAATAAGTTCAGTAAGCTAAAGGAAAACATGGATACAGAACTAAAGGAAATCAAGTAGATTGTGCATGAGTGAAAGGAGGAATTAAAAATTAAAAAAAAAAAAACAAGCAGAAACTTTGGGTATGAAAAATACAATAACCCTTTATGGGTTCAACAGCAGCTTTGAATAGGCAGAAGAAAGAATCAGTGAATTAGAAGTCAGGATCATTGAAATCATTCAGTCTGAAGGACAGAAGTAAAATGAATGAACAAAAGTGAGAGAGCCTCAGGGAATTATAGGACAACAGAAAGGATACCAACATATGTATTATGGGAGTTCCAGCAAAGAAGAGAAAAGGAAAGGGGCAGAAAGAATATTTGAAGAAATAATGACTGAAAACTTCCCCAAATTTGATGAAGGATATGATATACACACCCAAGAAGCCCAACAAACTTCAAAGATGATAAATATAAATAGCCCTACCCTGAGATATACCATAATCAAAACATCAAATGCCAAAGATAAAGAGAGAATTTGAAAGCAGCAACTAAGAAATGACTCATCACATACAAGGAATCCTCAGTAAGACTAAGTGCCAATTTCTCATAAGAAACAATGGAATCAAGAAGGTAGAATGATGACATATTTAAAATAATAAAAGAAAAAAAAATTGCCAGCTAAGAATTCTGTATCAGGGAAAACTGTCCTTCAAATATAAGGGATAGTGTAAGACCTTACAAGATAAACAAAAGCTGAGGAAGTTCCTCAACATGAGAATGTCCTATGAGAAATGCTAAAGGGAGTTCTTCAGGTTGAAAGGAAAGGACAGTAGATAGTAGCTTGGAGCTGTATAAAGAAATAAAAATCTTGTGTAAAGTAATCAAATGGATAAACACAAATGCCAATGTTATTGTATTCTCAATGTGTAACTCTACTTCTTATTTCTTATAAGATTTAGAATACAATTGCAAAATAAATAATCATATTTCACTTATTGGGATTGCAAAATATAAAGAGGTAATGGGTGACAAGAATAGCATAAAGAGATAGGACTGAGGAATATAGGAACAGAAATTTTGTGTGCCATTGAAATTAAGTTGTTATCATTTCAAGCTAAGTTTGTTATAGATTTATGATATTAAATATAAAACTCTTGGTAACCACAAAGAAAGTGTCTAAAATATTTACTGAAAAAGGAGAGAGAAGGGATCAACCTGTATCACTACAAAAGATCAACTATGTGCAAAAGGAAACTGCAATAGAGTAAATAAGGGGAAAAAAAGTATAAACCATACAAGAAATATGGACAAAATGACTGAAATAAGCCCTGCCATATCAGTGATTACTTTGAATGAAAATAGATTAAACTCTCCAATCGAAACACATATATTGGCAGAATGACTTTTAAAAAACCTGAACCAACTGCATTTTGTTTACAAGAAACTCACCTTGGACTCAAAGACCAAAAGGATATAAAAAAATACTCCATGAAAATAATGCATCTCTACTAAAATTGGACATAATAGACATAAAACCAAAATATGTTACAAGAGACAAAGAAGAGTGTTATATATTAACAAAGGGTCAATATATCAAGAATATATAAAGATTACAAATTATATGTACCTAATCAAAGAGCCCCAAAATACATGAAGCAAACACTGACAGTGAAGGGAGAAACAACCATTTATATAATAATAAATGGAGATGTCAATAAACCACTTTCAGTAATGGATAAAACATCTAGACAAAGGACAATAAGGAAACAGAGGACTTGAACAAAATAGTATAAATGAGCTAGACCTAACAGACATAAAACACTCCACCTAAAAACAGAAGAATACACATTCTTCTCAAGTACACATGGATCATTCTCCAAGATAGATGACATGCTAGGCCACAAAACAAGTCTCAAGTTTTAAAAGATTGAAATTATACAAAGCATCTTCTCTGACCACAATGGAATGAATTTAGAAATCAATAACAGAAGGAAAACTAGAAAACATAGGTGGAAATTAAAAAACACTCTTTTAAACAATCAATGGATCAAAGAAGAAATCACAAGGGAAAATAGGAATTTTCTTGAGTTGAATGAAAATTCAGCATACCAAGACTTATGGGATGCAGTGAAGGCAGTGCCCAGAGGGAAATCTATAGACATGAATGCCAACATTAAAAAAGAATTTCTAAATCAATAACCTAAACTTCACATCTGAAGGAAGTAGAAAAAGAATAGCAAACTAAACCTAAAGTTAACAGAAGAAAAGAAATAATAACAATTACAGTATAAATAAATGGAGAATAGTAAAAAATTGAGGGAATCAGAGAATCAATTAAGCCAAAAGTTGGTTCTTTACAAAGATCAAGAAAATTGACAAGCCTTTAGCCAGGCTTACAAGAAAAAAAAAAAGAGTGAAGATACAAATAACTAAAATCCAAAGTGAAAGGGGGCACATTACTACTTATCTGGCAGAAAGTAAAAGGGCTATAAGAACACTATGAACAATTGTACACCTAAAATTAGATAACTAGAGGAAATGGACAAATTCCTAGAAACACACAACTCACCTAAACTAACTCAAGAAGAAATAGAAGAAGTCAACAAACCTATAAAAAGGAGGCATTGAATTAGTAATCAAAAACCTCCCAACAAAGAAAAGCCTAGAACCAGGTGACTTCACTGGTAAATTCTACCAGACATTCAGGAATAATTAAGAACCATCAAACTTGTCTTTAAAAAAATTGTAGAGGCAGGAACTTTTCCTAGCTCATTCTATGAAGCCAGCTTTACACTAAAACCAAAGCCAGATAAAGACATCTTAAGAAAAGAAAACTACAGACAATTTCTCTTATGGATGCAAAGCAAATGCTCAATAAAATGCTAGCAAATCAAATCCAACAGCATATTAAAAAGATTATTCACCAGGACCAAGTGTAATTTAGTCTAGCAATTTAAGTGTGGCTCAACATAAGAAAAGTTATCAATGTAATACACCACATTAACAGAATGAAGGAAAAAATCACATGTTCATCTCAACTTATGCCGAAAAGGCATTTGACAGAATCCAACACCCTTTCAGTATAAAAACATTCATAAAAATAGGAATAGATGGTAACTTCCTCAACATGATAAAGGGCATATATGAAAGAAAATCCCACAGCTAACAATATACTCAATGGTGAAAGGCTGAAAGACTCATCCCTGAGGTCAGGAACACAACAAAGATGTCTGCTTTCACCACTCTGTTCACCATTGTACTGGAAGTCCTTGCCAGAGCAATCAGTCAAAAAAAAAAAAAAAAAAAAAAAAAAGAAATAAAAGCCATCCAAACTGAAAAGGAAGAGGTAAAACAATCTCTATTCCCATATAACATGATTCATTATATTTCTATAGCCAACAACATCTTGCTCAGTTAACTCAGTTATCTTCTTCATCACCCAGAATGCCCAGCACTAACAACTGGCATTCTATACCTTGAGAGTTTCACTAATAAACTAGGGGTGCCTTTGCCATAGCTTACTTTGTCTTTATTAGACCAGATTTTGATTCTTCACAAGAAAAAATGCATACCTAATGAACATGCTCAGGAAAAATATAGATGAAGGCGAGGTAAACATAAAATGAGGAGAAAACTGTTTTTTTTTTTTCCACTTGATCCTTGCTGCTATTTTACATGTCTTCTATTTCTCATATATTCATCTTCCTTCCAGATATACATATGTTTTCCATTTACACATAGGGAATTGAGGACTTTTACAAGTTTCCCTTACTCATCATATATTCAACAATGTTTAGGATTCTATGAGATGTCTGAGTATTCTTTGAAAAGAAAATTTTCAGGAATCCCTTCTGCTCTTCTACCAATAGATTTCCTACTGCTTTTTGTTTAGTTTCTTGGGAAGAAGCCTATCATCCTATTTCAGTCTTCTGTTTCTGTGTTATTCCAGCCATGGACTTACTAGGGTGAAGAAGAAGGTGAAAGAAGGAGTCACAGTGTTAATGCTAAAGTTAATGTTAAAGGTCAAAGAAGGAACTTTAAATTTTCCCTAATATTACGATCACTGAAATTAAAGTTATTTTTTTCCTTCTCTGAATCCCAGCTATTGTAAACTCTATTTTCCAAGTTCAGATAATTTTTTAAATCCCATTTAGACCATCAACTATTATAACTATTGTTTTTCAAGATCAGTTTAGCCATAAGCTAGATTACAGAAAATGCAAATAGAAGAAGAAGAAATGCATCCATTCCTTAGTAGTAGTAGTAGTAGTAAAACAACTTAAAAAGAAGCTGCTGAAATAAATGTATTAGTCTTTTCCCACCTAACAGGATGAGCATCTAGCGTTCCTACCCACTAATTAGCTACTTTTGACCTGACTTAAACCATTTCAGCACCCCTCTCATGGCTATTCATTCAAAAAGGCTTCCCCCACCCCATAACATTTCCATCCAATGGACTGTCTGCCTGATCTGCATGCAATATTGTTCACCAGCATGAACAATTTACAATAGGCACTTTATTTCTGTAATTTAAAGGAAAAAAAAGAATCTACTGATGCAAAATATCATTTTTTCCTTTCTAATGGATGGGTAATAACCAGGAGATTTCTGAAGGGCTGTCCAGGGTGCCTGTCAGTGCTGGCGAAATTTCTGACCCAGAGAAATATATTTACAAACGGCCCCTGTGATTATGAGTTACAGGCCCTTTTGGAGAAAGCTGTTTAAAGAAGCACAGGAGAATTTATAAAACTAGCCTCAATACTTGGCACAAAGAAATCACAATTCATACACTCGTACTATTTTGCATGAAAGGAAATATATATGAAATTACATATTCTGGATTAAACTGAAAACATCATGTATGAAATAATGCTATACAAGAACTCTACAATGAAACCCTATTTCAATAGATGCAATAGACCCCAAAGACTCGAAATCAGGAAACGGATGCAAATTAGATCAGGTTTTGGCACCATGCAAATCCATATTCCCATCAGCCGGGATCCCTGTGCTCCAATTTAACTTGATTCTGAAGATCCTCTTTGTGGTCTGATTTGGAACCTATTTCCTCTCTTTTGAGAAGAGAACAATAAAGGAGGAGAAAAGGAATCTGTGAAGAAAAGTAACAATAATTTGCTTGAATTAAGGGATCATTTTGCTTCATGTTCCCTTTCAGCCCCTCCTGCCCTTGCGTAGATCTTGGCAAGGGTCGTTGTTATGGTGCCAATTTAGAAGAGGCAGTGGGCAGCGTGCTGGAGTGGAAGAAGCAGTTCCAAACGGGAACTGCTTTCAAACACCAGAAGCCAACAGGGGGAGATGGGAAACTAGGGCCCTCTGTAAAGCTTATTTCTTTTTCTACAAGGGGATTAAAGCAACTGTGATAACATAAATCAGAGCTTTGCTCTACACGGGATTTATCTGAACAAGGTCTCTGCAGCAGCAGGCTCCTCCGGCTGGTTCCCTTGGGAAAACTCTTCATCATGGGCATAACTTCCCTCTAGGCCAAGGGTTCTTAACAAGGGAACTTGGATTGAAATTCAGAAAACGCTATGCTTATGGGGACTTGTTGGTGTGGGTGTGATATATTTATTAAATAATACATAGAATAGTGTCGACTTAGTAAGGAGTCCATGGTTTGCACCTGACTGGCAAAGGGGTCAGTGGGGAAAAAAAAAAAGGTTAAGTACCCCTGGTCTAGAAGGTTTCTCAGACTGCTGTTCACTTTGCAGAATATGAAAAATGTGTCTTCAATAAGTGAAGAGATGTGCACTTAGCAAGGTATATGGGATCTATACCAGATTATTTACATGGACTTAAAACGAAAATGATTCATATAGTGTTTATACATTCCCAATACACAGAGTAAGTTTCTTGGATAAAAATCAGTTAGAGTGGCAATTTGGCATCCTGTAGAAGAAACATCTGGTTGGTTGACTGCAATTTCATTTATGAATCAGCAATTTTGGCACTGTACAGACACAATCAGAGATCAATTTTATGATGCTATCGGAGTTATTTGTGCTTCATTTTAAAGCACAGGCAAAAGTCCAAGTGTGATTTGGGGAGAAGGGTGATATAACTTTGTCTATTGAATAAGTAACAGCATAAATCATGTAAATACTATTTTATGTCATATTTTACAGTCTACAGAGTACTCCTTATATGTGTTATATCATTTGATTCTCATAATTATCCTATCTGGTAGGTACAGGAGATATTTTTACTTTCAGAATTGGGGAAACTGAGGCCAGGGAAGTTATCTTGTCCACAGTAATTTTTCCAACCAGAACTGTAATTCAGATCACCTGATTACAATTCCAGTGCTAATTTTTAGCTCATTGTGGGAGGATGGGGGCTAAATTGAGGAAAGGGTGCTTTAATGTTTGAGTGTTAGTGTTACTTTGGTTCGGAAGTGGGAGAGTAAAAGGGAATGAAATGCATCCTCATAAATGAGCATCTAATATTGAATAATTGCAGTTTGTGGGAACTGATGATTCAATATGCATGTATGTTATGGTGCATATTTGCATTTTAAGTATGATCATGGCCCCATAGGTATTGAGCAGTATCCATATAACTTAGTCACTTTGTACATGACCTACATCCTAACAGTAAAGGTCCTGCTTAAGTTAGCTGTCACCACCCCCTTAGTATTCTTTAAGAAGATATAAAACAGAAAGGAGGAAGAAGCAGTAGCAGTAACTAACCACACCCTCATTATCAGTGTGGCTTAGGTAAGAGACAATTTTAAGTGCCTTTCATCTGAAGCTGTGAATCAGATTCTTAATTGCATATTTGAAAATGAAAGTGGAACATCTCTTTATTTCAATGTGGTTGTGAATGTACCCCAAAGCTGATTTTAAAATTTCCAAGTCATCTAACCTGATATATATTTTGAAGATGCAGTGTTTATATGGCCATTTGAAAGTAGTATGAAACTCAGCCTGTGTAGAACTTTAATTTGCTATTGGCTAATAACTTGTTCCCTAGCAGTTCTCCCTAAAATTCAGAAAATTGACTCTTCATGTGTATGTGTGCCCAGAAGCATGTATAAAGAAGCAGTACCTGAACATAACCAAAATAAGGAGGCAATGGTAAAGATGGCAAATGGCACATGGTTGGTTTTATGGACTTGGTTCTTAACTCCTGCCATATTTTTATGATTCAAGTATAAAACAAAGAACAAGCTAACAGCCAGACATTAATGCAAAAATGGTGGCTCTTCCCCAAACATTTCCCCTTTTTTATCCCACTGCCTGAAAAATGAATTGAGGTTTCCGAAACTAGCAGTGCTTGTGCATTTTTCTTCATTAGGAAGTGTATTTGTAAAACAAGCTGCAAATTTTTGCCATTCATGATTCCTGGTCACAGGGTGATATTCTTCAGTGACACAGTCTTCAATGTATAGGAGCCAACACATCATTTCTCATCCAGGGCCCACGACGGAGTTAAGGCGCTGCAGAAACCACCCCTCCCACACCCTCCACTTCAACAACAGCAGCTCATTATCAGAAGCACGTTGCAGAGGGCGGTGCAAGCACTAAAATCAATCTGATTGCCCGTATAGCTCTGCAAAACCATTCCGAGGGAGAAAAAAATGTCGGAGAGTCAGGAGAGCGGAATAGAGCAGGAATGAGGACATAAACCCTCACAGGTCCATAAGGACCGAAGTTTAATGGCTGAGTGCTTGTTTTGAACTGTGACCTGAGGTTTGGCTGGGCACTAACAGTGGCATGCCTCATCAGCCACTGACATGGCCACCCCAGGGTATACCTCCAGCAGGGAGTCAGCTCCATATCCTGAATTCTCAACTACCAGCTACCCACTGCCTCCTCCGCACGCACTGCTGAGACCCTGCCGAGAAATCAGCATGCAACCCAAGGAAGCATCCTTTCCTCTGGAATAAAAATTAATATTACTTGTCATATTTCATGTCTGAGCTCTTTTCATGCTTTATCCTCTGGTAATGAGGGCTAAATTACCAATATTAGTAGATTTTCATGGCTAGCACAGAAAGAGCTGTTACCAGAATAAATGTTTGCCTTGCTTCTGTTGGACACAGGCTTTGCTAATGCAGCTTTGCTAATTATTTCTAAATAGGCAATAATCTGCATCCCCTAGTGCTGGGTAGTGGATTGGCCACGTACCTGCTATTTCCCTTATTTACATGTTTTACAACTTTATCAACTACACTAATTACACTCTGAGCACTGTTTAAAATTTTCTGTTAATAGAGATACAATGATGCACCAGAGGATGTGTATTTATGCCATAATTACGCCTCTGTTCCTACGATGCAGTCTCCAATTAGCTGTCTACGGTGGCACAAGCAGCTGCCTGATATTCTAAAGCAGTGAAACATCTGCACGGCGGATGATACGCTCACATGGATTTTTTTTTAAGCCTAGAAATTTACACCCAAGGGAGTGCAGACAAATAGGAGCCTGTCATGTGTAGGGATGATTAGAAATCCTCACCATGGCAACATTGGAGCAGCCATGTCACAGAGTGAGGGGACACATGTCTAGATGAAGGCGCTAAAAACATTTGCCATTTTTTTTTAGCTTCAGTCTTCCAAACTTCCCTCCCTCCCCTTTCCCTTTTTCATATTCTTCTCTTTGCATCTAAAGCCAACCAAAACAGCAGGTGAAAAGGCCAAAGTCTGCAGCCATGCAAGGCATATGACACACAGGATTTCGTGTTAGGAAAAACAGTGAGCAATCAGAAATGTTAGACCCAGGAAATGTGTGGGGCCAGGATTCATGTGTGTGTGTTGTTCGAAAATTATTAGAGCACTTATTTTTTTTTAAGAGCAAGAGGTAAGAGAAAATAAATATTAGACTATAACTGTCGAGGTACCTTATTCAAAAGATGACACCTAATTTAAAATTTCCTTTTAACTCTCATTAACAGTAACAATTTCTGCATGAACAGTTGGCTCGCACACATTAGTGAGAGTAGGGGAAGGCACACAAATGTCTCCTAGTCTGATATTGAATATACTTCTTAATGGCTGCTTCGTTGTTAAGCTTGTCTGTATAAAGACGGTACCTGGATATATTTAACTATTTGTAAAAAGGTCATTAAGCCTTATAAGCAAATACAGAGGAAAGGCAAAAATGCAGTGTCTAGTTTTTTAGAATTATATTGATTTGTATATTATATTAATTATACTGTTTTTAGAAATAACATTGTACTTTGCCTGTGATTTGATCTCATAGGCTTCAAAGATGGGTCCCATGGTTTATATATGTTTTGGTCTACCTATTGCCTTGATGCCTCTATGAAAACAATGAAGTTGGTTATCAATTTAAAATTGGTTTTCCAAATAATTATTTTATCAGATGGTCATGGCGACACTTCACAATTAATAACAAAGACATGTTTAAAGGTATTCAATTAGCTGAGAGCTGAGAGGTGAAGGGGGATCCTACTAGTGAAATAATTAGAGGGAAAATCCTTTTATATAAAGAGTAATTATAGGTAGGAGCAAAAATGTAGCATATGTGCTAAATTATAAGAATACCATAAGCAATGTGGATTGCATTAGGAATCAAACCTAATCAGTTAAAATCAGCTCTTGTTCTGTGACAGAGTGATCTCTGTTGGTTAGGCACTAGCTTACCCACACCTGGGCTAGGTAACCTCACTTTGGAGTGCTACCTCAGAAGTTCTAAGATGCCAGGGTAAGTTATAGATAATTCTTTCATAACTGGGCTTCTCTAAGGAATAAATCTCAAGAGTGTATTCACGTTATAAAATCCTTTAATTCCTTCTCTTGAGGAAAAATACAATATCAGGAGATGCTCTAGTGAAAACAAATATTTAGTTCATTAATAAAGAGAGGGGAGAGGAGAGACACTGGAAGTGCTTTGAAAATAATTTTGTTATTCTATATCGATATACTATTTTGCCCATAATATAAAATCTCAAATTTGGAGTTGTTTAGAAGGAGAACATTATAATTCCTCAAAATGTTTAAAATAACTTCATGAAATTCTTTAATTTATGTTTTTACAGAAAAGATCATTTTGAGTTAGACTATGTTAGCATTATTTGGGGTTAATGGCAGATATATCTCCTAAGCCCACTTCTAATGTCCCAGCATCCAGATACCATTGGGTACATGATGCTTATCATTTCGATCAGACCCTGACACCCCCCCCCAATTTTTATCAGATCATTGTGGTAAGACACCTTATAGTGTTTACCAATGAAATAATAAAATAATAAAACAATATGCTAACACTGAAATTGTCTTTCCTTTACTTAACACTTTAAGTAACATGAGAATTAGTCACTTATGAAATTCCAAAAAGAAAAACTGAGAGTTGCCTTTATTACCACATGCCTAGGAAGCAAATTCTGAGTGCAGTTGGAGAGTAGCTACATAAACAATTCTTGTCATGGCTCTGGTCTGTGTGTCTCATAGCTCCTCGGCATACTATATTTTGTACAAGCCTTATATTACAGAAGTATGATACTGAAGATCCACCAACCACCACATCTGTCAGCATAAGGACAGAATTTATTTGATAAACAAGTCATTTTTGGAAACTGCAGATGCTCCCACTGTGAAGCATTAAATGTGGCCCCTCTTAGATACATAGAAGGGGGTTCCAGTCGACTGAACGTGGGCTGATAAGCTCTGCACAGCTCAGAATGCTGTTTGCCCACATACTAATGTTAAACAAAAGAACCGCAGACTGCAGAGAAAGGATGCGGGTCAGACCAGTAAATTGCTTAAACCCTTAGGCAGCCTTCTGAAAAGAAAAGGCATGAAAGAAGCTGATATGAGCTTTTATGCAGAATTGTTCTGTTTATTATCCCTGTTAAAGAAATGATGGCAAGTGTCTTGTTAACCTATATATTCCCAAATAAGGCAGGAGGACTGACTCTTTCTAAATAAGATGCAATATGCCACTGGTCATCACCCGATACACCATAGATCTCATGTACATTTCTAGATTATGAATACAATAAAAAAGACAATAGTAAAGGTGTACACATGATAACTATAAATGCTGTTAAACTGTAGGTGTACACATGATGACTATAAATGCTGTTAAACTGCATCCCAGTATTATGTTTCCTGATTTGTCACTGGGCATTCTAAGCTAATAACAATCTATCATGGGAGAAATCCATTTCATTTAAAAATTTCACTCTTCCATTAAAACTTTGTTACTTTTCAGTTGTGATGACTCTATTTCAAACGAATTACTGAGACAATTGAATAATAAAATCTCAACAAACTATATCATTGTGGCAACATATAAACATAACCCAAGTAAAGCAGGGGTATAATTTTATTGGTAAAATTCTCTATTGGTTAACCTGACAGTCAAAATTGAATCTCCCCAGTGTTAAGAGTTACAGCTAGGGGAAGGGAGGGGAATGATCTTGAGTTTGCTGGACTTTCAATACTTCCACTCAGGTCTGACCTCTCAAGAAATAGCATCATTTTTGAAAGCAGTTTTCTTCCACTCTGTGTCCTCCCTCCTCCCTCCCCTCCTGCAGAGACATTCCCATTCTGATTCATTTATTGGGACAAAGAAAATGAGAGAAGATCCCAAGGCTTAAGGAAAATCTGACGAGTGAACCCTAACAGATGAGCAATCCATTCTGACCAAATAACAAAGCAAGAAGGGATTTGGCCACCCAGGGGTCACCGTACAGGAGGAATAAATAAAACTGCATGATGTAAAGAGAGAGTAAAAAAAAACACACACAGGCAATTGTATCAACAATCAAAAATTAAAAATCACCCTTTGCTTAAAACTAGTATAACATGAGTACTACTTTGACATTTCCCTGTGGCTTTTCTCAACAGGCAACAAATGAAAACAATCTTGAAACCATTCTGCTGAAGGCTCGGTACAGGAGGCATGTCCATATGTTGTCATCAGGTAATCTTACAATCATGGTCAGGTATAAGGCATTTATGTGAATAGGATCAACAGGTTTTTATAGGAAATATTCGCTATTGCTCTGGTCTTCAAACATTTGAAAAAAAAACTTAAGATACACTGATATGATTCTTCCATATTATAACCAAGTCTTCAAGAAAATAAAGGTCTAATAGTTTTACCCTTAAGGGATATATGAAGTCGAGAAAGATTTTAAAACAGAATGCTTTAAGTAATAACAAAGAGAGCTCCAACTGGCAAAGAGTAGTAGAAGGGAGCTAGCAGGCCTGCCCTAGCACATGTGACTGATGATTCTATGGCTCATTCTGACCGGTAGAGAGCTCAGCTAAGGACTGACATCAAAGGGAAAGGGAGTTTCTCAACAGTAAACAGCATTCCATTCCCAGATTAAAAAAAAAAAAAATTCTGACACTATGACATTGCAACTCTAGTGAGTGGTCTGTGGAGGGAGCTGTTGACACAAGTTCCTGGGTGGAGATAAAATGACACCATTACATCAGGAAAGAAGAAGGAAAGGCAAGAGTACTTAACTAAACAACACATTTGAAATGATTTGGCAGAAATAATTTTCATTTGAGCTACAAATCTCTCCAAGGGCTTTATCTAATGTACATCCCCTCCCAGGCACTTCTACATGCCCCCCCCCTTTTTTTTTTGTGGATCAGAGACCCTTGTCACAACTTTCCCTGTCCAGTGAGGAGAGTCTTCAAATTACACAAATAAAGCACACCACACCTAAGAGGAAAGCTGGAAAGAACTGAGAAAGGTTAAAAGGAAGCAAATTAACCCTTGCAATGCCAGCCATATTGTTATAGTAAATATTTACTGCGGCCACCAAATTTGTTAAATGGATGGGAGGGACATCATAAAGGCAAGTTGCAGACCTCTCTAAAGAGACAGTGGATGTGAAGTAGTATCTTTTTGCATAATGTCTGACTCTGGGATGCCTAATGGGCACACTACTTGAAATAATTTTCATTTCGTGCATTTTCCCGAATAGAAGTTTTACAAAGTAAGTTTTTTCTTCTTCTTCTTTTTCTCTGGCCATAAGCATTGACAGGTTTCAGATGGTGAAAGTGGAAGATTTATAGGCAGGATAAGTATCCTAGCTTCTAAAGCTTTTCTTCCAAAGACTTTCATCCACCTCATTAGAAAGGTCCTTACAGGGTATAGGACACACTGCTGTGCCTAAAGAGTCAGCTGGGGCAGAGACTCTTACAGCAGTAAGGACCAAGGCAGAGCAGGTCCTTACAGCAGTCATCTTCAGCCACCCTCCACTTCAGCACTCACTTGGAAAAGACCTATAGACTTTCTGTGAGTCTGAGAGCAGCATTGATAACATTTGTTTGCAAAAATTGGATATGCTTTACAAAAGAATTGCAACACCCCCCCCCCTTCTTTTCTCTAGACCTTTATATATGAGGGGGTGAATAATTCAGTTCAATAAGGAATATTTTGTAACTTGGTAAACTTGAATTATTTTGCATAAATGGGACAATTAATCTATTGGCAAGTAAAAAACTTTTTTTTTTTTTCCTTTTTTAGGTACCAGGGACCAGGGATTGAACCTGGGACCTTGTATATGGGAAGCCAGCTCTCAACCACTGAGCCACATCTGCTTCCCTGTGTTGATTTTTTTCATTTGTTTTGCTTATTATTTGTTTTTGTTTTTTTCAGGAGGCATCCGGAACTGAACCCAGAACCTCCTGTGTGGGAGGTGGGAGCTCAACTGCTTGAGCCACATCACCTCCCCAAAACTTTTTTTTAACATATGTATATTTCCTTTTTGAAAACCTAGTACAGGCTATTATCTAGGGTCAAGGAACTTTTTTCAAAGCACAAATACTGAAATGAGAAAGGTGTTCTTTTATTTTTCAATTTCTACAAATCATACATTCACATTCAGCTCTTACCACAAAGTATTTTGCCTTTAAGTCATAACAGTTACAGATAATTATTTGAGGGGTGAGAGATTCCATTGAATCAACATGTGCCAAATGTAAAAATGTAAAAAATACCTACACAAAACCATATTTTGACCCTATGCTTGGAATGGTACTATGTGGTACAAATTGACCGAATTAATGATTTCACAAAGAATTTTGGGAAAAGTCCACTAAATGGTGAGGCCCCTACTTGAGTACTTAAGGATTACCTTGAGTTAAAAAGTCCCTTTGCCTATAACATAGATATACTTATAACAAACATTTGATGTAAGGTGGAAGTCATCATTAATATCCAGATTTTAAATGAAGAAACTATGGTAAATAAAGGTTAATTTCTTATTAATAGGAGGAATCGTCCCTATTCTGTTCATGTGTTTGCAATAGCTTTTTAGATTTGCATAGTAACTTCAGGACTTCAGATTATTCCTAAGGATTACATCCGGTGTATTTCCTGAAGTTGGTCCTCAAAATCACAATATCTAATGTTAAAGTTTATCATGTAATGGTTGTCCATCTAACTGTTTATTTTACAATAAACAATCCTTTGTAATCTGTCTTTCTTGAGTCTAGAGGTATTTGTGAAGGGTGCTAACTGGAGACTGCATGAAAATTACTTATTGTTCTATTAATTATTTATATCACACTTAAGAAAGTGTGAAAAAACATATAAAATGGAACAATAAAATTTTAAAAGTAAAAAATAAAAGGAATTAAAATTACTATTGGAAAAGTTTGATAATGTTTCTATTAATGCAAACATATTTTACACCTACCATATTTCTAGAAAAGGATTGAAATGATTTAGACTTTAAGGACGTTTATGTACAGGTTATGTTTACATATATCAGTACATCATAAAGGTTAAGAGCCAGCCTTTTAGAGGCAGCAAGACTTACATCAGAATAGCATATCCCCCACTTATTATCTGTGTGTCCTCTTAACCTACTCAGTCTCTCTAGATCTCAGTTTCCTCACCTGTAAAATGGTCATATTAATACCTTTTTGGGTAATAAGGTTGATGAGAGAATTGACTGATTAACATAACTAATACATCAAGTCAAAATTCCACCAATATAGATACCTAAGGATTTTATACTGAATTAACTTGATATTTTTATTTTATTTAGGACCAGCTATTGGAGACAAAAAGAAATTAGATCAGAAAAGAAATCATGCATGTGTATATATATTCTTGATTAGTTCTGGAATGAAAATTAACCAAAAATATTTTGCTGGAAAAGGGCACAAAACTGTTCTCCAGATATTTGGGTTCTAGCCTCAGTTTCTCCTCAGAAAAGAAACCTGTTTCTCAATGCCCCCCACCCCCCAGTAAAACAAGTAGTACCCTCTCTGGCATAATCTAAATATGGGGCAGCCTCATTCAGAAACACATTACTTTGGTTTATAGGTTTATCATCCAAATTGGAACCCTTTTGGGAATGAAAGGGGACACTGTTAACAACCAATCTCTGAGACTTAAACCTAAACTCTCTGGAAAACAGGGCATGTGGCCCACCTATTTACAGGTGTCAACCTTTTGGTGAGTGATTTGTTTTAATTAATAACCAAAATCATTAACTTGTGAAACATTTTCTCCCTTTATCATATGCTTCTCACCTAAGAGTGATGTACAAATTACTCTTATATTAAACTAAACTTCAAAGCACTATCTAGGTTATTAAATAAATAGTACTTTAGAGTATGAGGGACATATTTTTAAAGCAGAGATCGATCTATAATATGTTATTAATCATATTTTTAAATCAACCTTAAAAGTTTTCTTACATTAATTTGTAAGTATTGATATAATTATTCATAGAAAAGGAGTTTGCTGAATTAAATGAAACAGGAAAAACTCAACCTTTTTAGATGATTTCAAAAGGATGTAAAACTCTGACACTAATACTTATTGATTTTTGCCTTAATTTTAAATTGCAAGTCATTATAGAATATTGACAAGGCTTTAATTTTTATCTCTGTGGTAATATCTCCATTACCTCTAACATACACAGAGATCATACTGAACTAGCGGATATGAAACTCTGGCTTCAGCGATGATGCAGCCACATACCTTTCTGGCCAGATGAGGTTAACAGAATCAACTCATATGAGCTGCAGGAGCTCTCCTGGTTGGTCACAGCATCATCTTACCATCAAATGTGACCTGACACGATCAGCAACAGTTGATATATGTGCAGTAGTTACTAAGACTAAACTCTTCATCAATATGTCAGATTTCAAAAGCGATTGAAACAAAGTAGACTCTGGATTATGAGGCAGCTGAATGCACAAAGGCGATAGAAGGACAAATCAGGCAGGCCTGCCTGTGTTTTGCATGTCAAAGGACAAAGCACATGATGCTAGACTATAAATACTATAAATGCACACAGTGTTTAGGAAGGCAGTAGTCTGTGGGGCATTTGGTGGGCTAGAAATGTTCAACATTGTAAGTTAATTGTTAACAAGAAGACGAAACAGAAGAGGAGCATGAGTGTGCACAGTTCTGGAAACTCCCAAAATTCTGCCCAGGCCTGTGACTTGCTCAGACCTCACCTAAGCATCCATTAACATGATAATGCCCATTAATCCCACCAAACACAACTCATCTGTCATCCTCAGTGGCAACCCATCTGTGTACATGTTGAGGGGGGATATTCACAGTCTTAGCTGTCGAGGGATTAGCTTCAGAGGAAGGGCTGATTTTCCATAATTCTTTGCTAAGAAAGCACTCATTTGTTTGCATTTATTGAAGCACCTATTTACTTTTCAGCTTTCATCATCTCACCCACATCTTAAGCAAAAGCTAAGCAGAGGATAGAGAAAATGGCAATAAAAACATCTTCAGAACAATCCCAAGCCTAATTTAGATCTCTCTAAAAGTTTGTGATATTATTTATTCTTATTCTTAGCTGATCTCAGAAATGCTTTCTTTCAGAGCAAAGAAAAAACATATGCATAATTTTTATATTATTTTATATCTTTATGTTTTGTTTATTAAGGGTCTATATCCTTCTATATTGCTTTTTTCTAATTGATATAAAATGGGTAAAAGCAATGTATGTTTTATAATCATATGTATTCCCTGTTGTGTGAACAAGAAAGAGAAGAAATCACCTCAGAAAGGGTAAGAATAAAAGCAGTTTAATTTCTATTTCTCTTTACTCATTTTAAAAACAAACACAATAATTTCTCTCCTTGTCTTTAAACTCAATGGATAGGCTATATCAACTCTGAACAAAATTATATATATATATATATATATATATATATATATATATATATATAACAAGTGAACAGAAACATCCTTCTAATGCAAACCTACTGTGATAAAAGAAAAACTGTTAACAGAAATACCATCAAAAGGTTTTTAGGATAAACTATTGCACTGAATCAATTTAGTAGAAAGAAAATTCAGTTACAAGACATCAAGACTGGCTGGTTGACTTTAATTGTTCAATTTTCATCTACTTATGTTGGAATAATATAACAATAATCTACTACAGGAAGGGACAGATTCAAATAATCAAAAAAATATTCACTGTCAGTCAATCAACTTGGCCAGTTTTTCACTCAAAGGATATGTCATGTAACTAAACTGACCAGCAAGTTTAATCAAAAATTCATATTGTTCAGTGTTTAGGCACAGACAGGCAGGTTTTTTTTTTTGCACCTATAAAGGCAGAACATCGTGTTTATTTTTGTTTTTCTCATCTAGAGAGTGCATTCTGTGGGATCTTAAAACATCTTACATGAAAAAGGGTACCCACATAAAATAAGTTTGGTAAAAAATGAACTAAATTAACTTAGATTAATTTATGACAAGACTTTAGTTAATGGATTTTGTTCCTCTATAAGAGGGAAGCATGTGAGGAAGTTATTTTACATTTTAGTCTCTATTTCCTTGTCTGTAAATTGGGGCTAGTACAGTTAAGGCCTCAAACAAAACAATGCAGGCAAAGCAGTTAAGAGTGTCAAGTACAGATTAAGCATGATATCAACATCAGCTAAGATTATTAGTGTGTATATATTTTTTTCCTAAGTAAAATTATTTGGAATTAAATTTAGAGAACTCACTTAGGGAAATACTAACCTGGACTAAAATTGGGAATTTTCTTCTGTTAGAAATATCCATTGGAAGATAATAGGCCCTCAATGTAAAAAGAGAAAGAGATAAACAGAATGGATATTAAAATGTACTTACTTAAGAAAGATCATTAATTAAAATTAAGGAGAAAGGATCAAATTATAAAACTTGTTACTTGAGCAGCTTCCTTTTGGGTACCTGGTACTGAACATTCATTACCACCTGCCCATCACACCTGGAAAATCAAACAGATGTTAGAAAGCTGACACAGTAAAACAAAACATCACTATTTAGCTTTTGTTTTCTTTTTTCTTCCTTCCAAGATGCTACTAATGGAAATGGCATAAAAATCTGTGTATGGCAGCACTTCTGAAAAAGAGCATCTATGTAAATAGAGCATGAAGAAGGCATGAAAGAATCTAGCAAGCTCCATTTGGGTCTTTAGACCTAATAGCCCAGATTTGGCCCTCAGATGTTCTTGCATGCACGAGGTGATACTGAATTTGACCAGAGCTGTGCAAACAATCCAAAAGCAAAATGAGTCCAATGCTTGATGCCTAAAGAATTGGAACTGCAATTTCCAGATGCCATAGTCATAGAAAAGCTACTCGGGCAAAGAGGAAATGTTCTGTTTCATCCTCGCTGAAACCAGAAGAACATTTTAAGAGAAAGAGATATTTAGAGTTTTTAAGTCTATTTTTTTTTTAGAGAACTAATAACCAGAATTCTCTTCAAACTTATTTAAATCCTTTAAAAGTAAATTTTGTGAAATGATAAAACATTTCATTTAAATCATTAAAAAATATATGTGTTTGTGATCTATCAAAGTCAGCGAAAGATTCAAAACTTGGTATGTGTGTACAGAACTTCAACTCCACCAGCGTGAACCCAGTGCATTTGCCTGAATATGCAATGGTGCAATCACTAAAATAAATGTACTTGCTGCACTCAATTAAACATTGCATTGTACATGTGTGTTTATTCAATTGTGTGACGATACAGTGATTGAAACACACACGCTCAGCGCATTTGTCTCAATCTGTAGTGCATTTATTTAAATGTACAATCAATCACAGACCTCTGCTTTTAGTTTTCCTTTGTATTTTTAGAGAATACTAAATATAAACCATTGTGTGTGTGCTATGGTACGGTGAAGAACTTAAAAAAAAATCACACTAAATAAAGCAATATAAAATTGAAATTTCAGGGAAAGAAATTAAGCAACTAATATATGTAAATGGACAACTGCTATCAAGTCTAATATATAATGGTCAGATTTGTATGTACTGACATTTGCCTGCTAATAGATGGCTATGTACATGGTAGTTATCACTTTAGTACAATTGATACAATTTTATTTGTTCTATTTGATACAATACTAAACAACTTAATAGTAATTAACAAAGATGATGCAAAACGTAGCCAAAACCTATATTAAAATAATACTTATTAGTACATACTTGTATGTGGTTTTATTGTATCTTGCTCTATGTCATTAATTATCTTAATTTTAAATTCCAAACTCATCTTACTGCAATTCAAAGGTTTAGAATTCTCAGGGACATTTTTCTCTCCATCTAATGCCCAGGCAGAGAGACACAAACTTCCCTTCTCCCCTCTGGACTTTTGCTCATGCTTTTTTCTGTACCGAGAATGTCCATTTCTCCTCTGCTTGACATGGTCAAGTTTCTTATCCTTTAGGTTTTCACTTATAACCTCTTTAAAGAAGCTGTCCCTGAAGAGGCTTCCCCTCTCTCTTTTTTTTTTTTCTTCCTTTATTTCCTCATTCAATTAACATTTATTGAATGTCTTCAATATTGCAGACACTGGTAATATTGTGAAGAGTGCAAATGCAACCTCTCTCTCCATTGGTGGTGATAATCTAGCAATGTGACATTTCCACGCTTCATCTCAGCTCTCTGTTCCCTTCATAGCATTGTCTTCATACAGTAATTCATTTTTTTTTTTAATTTGCTTACATTTTTTTTCTTTGTTTCTCATTCCTACTTGGCTACAAGTTTCCTAAGGGCCAGTGCCAGGCCTCTCTTGCCTATACCCAGGACAGTTCCTGGAACATAGTATATGGTCAAAAAGTATTAAGGGAATGGATTAGCTAAGAGAAAGATAGATTCTGAATTGTTATGTAGCATTCTGAATTATTTCAGTGTGCCCTTGTGTCTGTGAGTCATGGCACGCAGTTAAGAGAATGGGCTCTGGGGAGAGCCAGGTTTGAAAATCAGAAAAGTTACTTAACCCCCCTGATCTCTGTAGTGGAGATAATAATAATACCTAACATATAGATATATTGTAATCCTTTAATAAGGTGATTGACATAAAGTGCTTAGAACAGTGTGCATATTATAATTGTTGTTGTAGTGATTATTATCATTGCTAGGAACAAAGAATATATCATTGTAAGGAGCATATTCTTTGTGAATGCAATTTGAACTATAATTTTGATGAAAATTCTAGGGACCATCAGTTACTTCTTTGTATCCAGAGTAGCTAATAATTCTGTGCCATGCCACAAAAGAAAAGTCAATCTATGTTTTAATTTGCTAAAAGCTACTGGGAACAATATACCAGAAATGGGCTGGCTTTTGTAATGGGAATCTATTGTGTTAAAAGCGTACAGTTCTGAGGCTGTGAAAATGGCCAAATCAAGGCATCACCAGGAATGTTGTTTCAAGGAAGGTCGGCTGCTGGCGATCTTGGACTCATGCCACATGGCAAGACACAATGGCGGTTCTGCCAGTTTGGGTCTCTGCCTTCTCCTTCAGGCTTATGTCTTTCCCGAGCTCAACTGTGGGCAATCAGGCATAGGGCTGATATCTCTTCCCTCTCCTCCAGGCCTTGTCAGTTTCAGCTTCTCAAGGGCCTCTTTCCATGCCTCTGTATTCTACTGATTCCAGCCTCTGGCCTCTGGGACCTCTCTCTCAGCCTCTCAGGGTTTCTCTGTCTCTGCTGCTTTTTCTCTGCGTCTGTGTCTGTGGCTTTTTCTCTTCTCCCATTCATAAAAGACTCCAGCAAGAGGACCAAGCCCCACCCCAGGTCACACCTCACTGAAGTAATCCAATCAACACACTGACTCTAATCCAATCAAAGGGTCCCACACCTACAAGAATGGATTAACTTCAAGAACATGATCTCTTCTGGGATCCACAAAATCTTCAAACTGTCACAATCTACATGAGTTGAGTGGATGAATAAATGAATGAATGATGAAAGAAGAAATGAATTAAAAACATAAACAATACATTGAAGATTGTTAAATAGGCATAGACTTTTAAAGAGCACTTAAATGCAAGAATGCTGTACATTCATCCAGGGCGGAGAGACTCCTCTAGGGATTAGAATAGTCTAGAATTCTCAATCAGATTCTCCTCTTAACTTTTTTAGGTAAGTCATGTACTCTTCCAATGTGTATAAAATGATTTTTTCAGTGAAAAAAGAAAGATAATGATTACTTGATTAGCATATCTGACAAGGCTATTGTGATCATTGAAATTAGATTTCAAAAGGTAAAATATTTTGACACTATAAAATACTGTGCACATGGGAGTTATGATTGAGGACAAGGAATAATTTTAGCAATAATTAAGGACAAGCACCTGACTTAATGTAAAGAAAGAAGGACCAAAGTGTCAGTCATTACTTCATTCACATCTATTTGAAAATGTTAACTTTTTCTTTTAATTATAAGATTCACATAGAGATTTTCTTCCTTACTCTTATTCAAAAAACTCAGTTATCAAGGTCCTTTTCCTAATCCTAGGCAAATGGGGAGTTGAACAAGGTGGACAGGAAACTCAAGAATCCCCTATATTTTCGATGTAACATTTATATAATCTAAAGCTCCTTTAAAAATAAAGAAAAAAGAAAAGAAAAGAAAAGGGATGCAGGACCCTTGGAAGAACAGGACTTAACAAGGAGGAGCTAGAGAGCACTGAGGACTCAAAACTCACCCAGCCTTAGGTGCCTGAACCACTCCCTACCATTCAGCAAACCCCCAATAGGCCAGAGATTATTCTTCCACCCTCCAACGTTGATGTTCACTGTGGGATCCTGGTGGCATAAACATGTCTCCTTCTCCATGAAGGACAACTATGTACTCAATGGGAACAAGGCCATTGAGCCAGGGAGACCCAGGTGAGGTGGGGTGAGATCTGCCTGTGTGTAGCTGGGCAGCCCAGGACACTAACGGCCACACTGGAACTCACTTCAGTCAGAACCATAACTTTCCGGTGCTCATTCAGAAGGTGGCCACAGAGTCCTTCCAAGTCATGAACTCAGGCTCTGAGCTGCTTTGTTAATGGATCCTATTTAGCCTTTGGTCACCATTAACTTTTACCCTAAGCTGATATTGGCTCTTTTGACTTCATCAGTTTTGCCTAATGCTACCTACATCATACTGTCACCACCACTTGCTGAAATACTTCTTCTCAAGTTCCTGGTTACTAGGGTAATTATACCTCCCTAGTTTGCCTGAGGCCATCCTGATTGTGCCTTTTATCCCAATACATGCCCACAGCTCCCCTTTCACTCTAAAGAGTATCCTGGTTTGGTCCATAAATCATGTGATCATACTGTTAAACCCTGGCCATAAGGCATCTGCCTTCATATTCATTCAGCAGGTAAATGTATCCACAGCCATGTAGGTAAAGCTATCATTACTTTAGGCTCTTCAGGGAAACTATCAATGATTAAAAAACCAGCAATTTGGCTCCTAATGCCATAGCATTTATCCATGTAGTATAGGAAACACCACATGTTCACTTGCTTTTTTTTTTTTTATTAGAAAAGTTGTGGTTCTGTAAAAGCTGTGGTTTTACAGAACAATATTGAATTTCTTGGAACTTTTAAGACAAAAACTATCTTCTTCTTTCTTTCTTTATTTCTTTATTAGAGAAGTTGTGTGTTTACAGAACAATCATGCATAGTATGCAGGACTCCCATATACCATCCTATTATTAACACTTTGCATTAGTGTGGTATATTTGTTACAACTGACAAAATTACATTTTTATAATTGTACTATGAGCTATAGAGGTTTAAAATAAGGTTCACTGTGTTATGCAGTTCCATGGATATTTTTAAAAATTTTATTCTAGTAACAAACGTACAACCTAAAATTTCCCCTCTTAACCATATTCAAATATACAATTTAGTGCTGTTAATGACATTTACAATGTTGTGCTACCATCACCACCAGGCATTACCAAAACTTTCCTATCTTCCTAAATAGAAACTCAGTATGTACATTTTAAGCCTTAACTCCCTATTCCCTACCTTACCTTTGCTTACTTATTTGTCGTCCCTAACGAGAATGTCAGCTCTAGAGGGTGGGGACTTTTTCTGTTTTACATATCACTGTAGCCCCAGCACCTAAATGAATGAAAGAAATCTAGAAGCTAAAGCAGAATTTGAACCTGATCATGTACCCACCACTACACAGAGGTTGTTTTATATATGGTCGTGCACATATATAAAAGAATAACTCCACTGTGCAAATATTACATTTAAAGTTGAATAAAACAAGAAAGGGAAAGACTAGATAACTTGGCTGAAGTAACATGGCTAGTATCCACTGGATGCGGGATACACATGCACACTTCAGGGCAAGCAGCATAGCTAGCGGCTGCTGCCAGCGCTGGACACACACCTTTCAGTTTTTTCAAGTTCATATTTCTTATGGAGTCTGAAGTAAAAAAGTCTTTTGTTGCTGTTGTTCTAGCAGATTTGAGGAAGTTCAGGCTTAGAATTAAATACTATCTGAGGATGTATATTTTGATTTTTTTTTTTTTTAACCAATACACTACACAAATCTGGAGAGTAGTTAATGAAAAAAAGCATATACCTCATTTCAGCATTTCTCTAAGATGGTTAAAAGTCAGGCAGTGTTGACTGCACTATCACCATCTTGTTAGTAGACAGTAGAGGAAAATGTTAGTACAGACTACAAGGAGGTGTAAACAAGCTATAAGAAAGGGGGGAAATGAAACTAACCACAGCAAACATCCGACTCTGATCTCTTCTCATTTTAAGTGTTATTCCATTTTATTACAAACTTCTCCTACCCTGACCACTCTTAGAGAATGATATCTCTAAAAGACTGGTGGTACATGCTAAAGTACTTAGAATTTGTGATACTGAGTTTCTTCCCTGGAATTTCATTGTCATTCAGATGAAGTTTAAGTTACCTGTCCTGGCCCCCACCAATTTTCACCACTCCTCTCCTCTCCCTTTCTCTTCAGTCTTTGTCTCATTCTGACCTCTTCACCTCCTTCTCAGGATCTAACCATATGGAACAATCTTCTTATAATAAGTGTCTTATCTTACTTAAGACTCCTTAAAACTCTTCTCTTCCAAAGAGATCATTTCAAGCTACTTGATGGATGTGTGGGCATTCTGGTCATGATACCCACTACCCCACTGTTAGCCAGGGGTTAATGGTACTGGTCTACTGCCTAGTTAATTTGAAGGAAATACCACAGGGGTCCCTCTAGGTTCTTGCCCAGAGCAGATGAATTGCAGTCAACACTGGGATGGTCATGAGAGAAAGCAGGTTTGTTAAGGCAGGCAGAAGGACAGGATATGAGGGTATCTCAAATCTGCCTTCCCTGAACTAAGGGGAGCAGGTTTTTGTATGGATTCAAACAGAGGAGGATGGAGTGGTTACCATCACAATGGCAAGTATGCACAAGGCTGAGCCTAGTTTTGAAATAGCTGTAAACAAAGGTAAGATCAGTTTAGCTAGTTTTAATAATTTCAGGTATTAACTTTTGGCTCTTCTTAATAGACCAGAAAAGTAAGGGAAAAAAAAGTGTTTGAATAGTGTTTCAGTAATCATAATTATTTGTCAATTCTCAACTCTTGGTTACAGTTTCAGGCTTCATTTTTACTTCAAAACAAACAGGGCACATTTGTTTATCAAATAAGCAACTAAAACTATGTTAACCTTAAGTTATGGAAGACAGGACTGCTTCAGTCAAGATCCTGGTGTTTGCAGAAATCAAGGCAGGGCTGAATTTAAATTGCTGTGGTTCAAATTTATTCTTCCTCTCTCACTACTCCAGTGTTTACTGCTCCAGAAGTGCCTGGTAAATCAAAGAGAATTAACTTTCCAGGTAGAGAACTCCTTTTACTAACGAGTTTTGAAATAGCCATATAGATCAGGCACCACTCTGATCTACTTCTAGAAGCTCCAGAACTCTCCTTGGCTAAGTTGACGAAATAACCATTCTACCTTCAGATATCAGTAACGTGTGGGGTAATCTGACTGCATGGTTTACAAATCTGTCTCTCCTACATTGATCTTTGTGTATCAGGGGGAAATATCTCACTGAAATTCTTGCATAATCTACCTGAGTTTCTAAAGTTATACTGCATGGATCATTTAAAACAGAGTACCAAGGCCTGCTCAATTTTAATACAGAATCTCATATGCATAGTAGAACATGTATTTAAAAGAATATATTTCATAGATCTCTAATCCCAGATGACATAGGCTAAAGGGTTCCATGCTCACATAATACATACATATTCCCCACCTTGAAATGCATGATGACACAATATAAGGCTCTGAGGAGTCCAAGCAAAAGGAAACTCTATTACTGTTTCCCAAATTTGTTTGATCACAGAATTCTCTCTCTTCTAAATTTATATAATACACATTAACTCCACGGCTAGTGTTCAACAGAACACAATTGAGGAAATATTGACTCAGAAACAAAAAGCTAGACCAAGCCTATAAAATAATCCAGTCCAGCCCATTGTTCTTATTGATAAGGAAACGTAGCCATAGAGCGTACAACCTGCAAATTTAAAAGCTATGACACCTACCATACAATGGGTTGGCTTCAACAACAAGCATTGATTAGCTCATGGCTTGGGGACTAGAAGTCCAAACTCAAGGTTCTGGCAAGGACAGGCAAGGCCATTTTTTCTCCTCAAAGTCTGGTGCCTCCTGGTGCTAACTTGCTGCAATCCTTTGTGTTCCTTGGCTTGCATCTCCGTCTCCTGCCAGAAAGCCATGTCTCTCTCCTTGTGTCTACCCTTCCCATTTCCACTGATTTTGAACTTCTTCCTGTGTGGCCTTCCCTGAGTGACTGTTCAAATTTCCTCTCTTTATAAAGGACACCAGTAACAAGGATGGAGGCCCACCTTAATTCACTTGGGCCACACTTTAACTAAAAACAGCATCTTCAAAAGGTCCTATTTATACATGAATAATATCTGTAGGATTGCAGATTAAGATTAAGAACATGTCTTTTCTTGGGGCACTGTAATTCAGCCTATCACAGCCTCCTAGAGTCTAAGTTTCCCCACGCCAATTCATGTCTTCCTAATCCCCATCTGAGTAACTGCTGGTTGCTCAGCATTAAACATTTTATGTCACAGTGAAATATGTCAAAATTACCTCATTGGCATAGCCAAACATTCATACTCCTTAACATGGCCTTCTAGAATCTGGATGTATGGAACATATAATTGTAGTGTCCTTTATCATGATTCTTTCTAAATATAGCCAATATGCTAACTAAAGTGTAGCACTGCTTCCCAAAGACACCTAGTGCTTTTCTACCTCTGAGTAGTCTGCTCATCTCTGCTTACCAAATCCCACCAGTCCATTGAAAACCTCTCCATGGGTTTTCTCCTTAGTTGGAATCTTATGTTCTCTCATGTTCCTCAAGCATAATATATCTATACATGAACTGATTAGTCTTCATTGTGGTTATTTAAGAACTTATCTAATATTCTTTGTGAGACAGGACATTCTTTGAAGGTAGGAGCTGGATTTGTTTAATCCCAGGAGCCTGTTGCACAAAGCAGGCTCACAGTAAATATTCAAAGAGTTAAATCACCTGGTCCACAGTCACACACACATGTAGTGACAGAGTGAGGCCCAGAGTCTACCACCTTCCAGGAGTGGTGTTATTGCAAACACAACATAATAAAAGCAATGGGAATGTATATCATGATACTATACTGTCATGTATTTCTAGGAATCATAAGGTACCATCAAAATCACCATTGTTATGCACTCATCTATTCCTTTTCAATAAAATATAAAGGATGACAAATTATGATATGTGAAATTAGAATATAACTTTCAAAGCACTACTTTTGGGTTAATCTTATAAAATCAACAGAACTGTGGAAAATTATTGTTCTTCTAAATAAGCCCTATTGGAATAGAGAATATAGTACAAGACATGGGGATAGACATGGATTTCATGCTTTCCTTGGGCACATCTCATTTCTGTGGCTATCCATAGCTCTTTAAGCCTCCCTTTCTTCATCTGTAGAATGGAGGAGGAAATCAAACATTTAGTGAGTATTAACCATGTGCTATGTATTTTGTCCATCACCCATATTTAGCATACACTATTTCAAATAATTTTCACAACAAGCATATGTGGTAGCTACTATTCCCATCGGATACATAAGGAAATGGAGGCACATAAATTATGCAAATAACTTGCCTAAAGATATACATAGCTAGCTACTAGGTAGCAGAAGCAGGATTCAAACCCAAATTTTCAGATAAAGCAAATCTGTTTCTGTATCTCCTACCCCAGAAGCAATGGTGAGAATGAAATAAAATGATGTGTGTAAACTTCCTTGACATAGTGTATTCACACTGGATTTTCTCCACAAGTGCTCCTTCCCTTCCTGTCTTCCTTCCCTGCTCATGGATTGATGGGAATTGTACCAAATCAAGAATCAGAAGACCCAAATTGTCTCACAAAAGACAAATACTGCTCAGCAGGGTGTAAAAAAGAGTGCAGCATTAATTCAGCACTGAGTTCTAGACCTAAAGATTTTATACCAAATTCTCATGTCTCTCCACCAACATCACTGTGCTCACGTAAGACAGGGCACCAAAAACAAGGTCTGGAGGCAGAGGTAGCCCATAAGTGTTGAAGATCAAAGTTAAGGTTTTGAGTCTACTTTGCAAAAAGATAAACACTTCTAAGCTAAATAAACAATTGATTTTTCAAAAATTCACAACTACAAAAAAAAAAATACAAGAATGACTTTTTCTTTCTGGATACGGTACCATTCAAGATAGTATAGCATTAAATTTTCTAAAATATTCCATTTCGTTAATTTCCACCAGGCAATTTTTTTAAACATATTTACAGTCACAAGAAGCAAAAAAAAAAAAGAAATCCTAGAACAAAGCAGAAAAAGGGACAATGAAAACAATAGATACAGCAAATACTATTTTGTTAACAATAATGTAGCCTCCCAAAATCATAGTACACATACCAACCTCTTAAAAATTACTAAAGGATGCTGATGAGATGAAGCAGGGAAATAATAGTGAATTAAAAAATCAGGTGCTTGGAAAAAGCAAGGAGAAAGAGATAGGCATGAAAATTTATAGACAGTTTGAGGGTAGGTTTTCAAAGTGGCATGTGACAGAGCCAAGCACAAATCCTCTTACTTATTAACGGGATTTGTCCCTGTACCTGTCACACATTGCTTTGAAAATATCTGCCTCTGTGAGAGGTATACTGTTTCTCTCCGTCAGTTTTACTCTTAAGAGACTAATGTATAATCTCTTTAGGTTTCATCTTTTGTATTTCTGCGCATATGACAAATTGTTTTGAACACTCTTTATCCATACACATAAGAAGACAGGCTCTGCGGGCTTATCACTGCACATTTAAAAATCCCTGAGATAATATTTCTCATTGGAAATAATTGTTCTATTAAAATAATCTCTAGATTTATCATTGAAAATGTTGCAATTAACGCCTTCATGCCTTGAGGCGATAAGGCAATTATTCTCAACCTTATCAGACCTGGTGCCTCCTACTATATAGCAAATATTTTGTAATGCATTTACTCTCCTGAAATGAAATTCACAGGTATTATAACCACTTAAAGACCATCATTAAAAAAAAAAAATTAATACTATGCTCCAACTATAACACAAAAGAAATAAAATGAAAGTACTTCGTAATAAAAGTGTATTTTAAAACATAAATACATAGGCATTGCTATATAATGAAAATCTAAACAAGCAGGGGAGTCCTTACTGTGCAGAGAATCTTTGTAAATTTGTAAATGTATCTGCTATGAGAACAAACTGATACAAGTTTGTTGTATTGATGTAGCAACACCATAAAGAGAGTTACCATCAGTGGCCAACAATTGGTTAAGTTCAAAATCACAATTTTCTCTTAATTTACAGGATATCTTGATTTTTGGAAAATTCAGTGAATATTAAACAGTGTGAAAAAATCTTTTCTAATTAGGTGTAAAATGGAAATAGGTTCTAAGCACAGTAATTAAAAATAGAGTTTTCATCTACATGAATGCCGTAGGATGGATACTCAAAATTCCTGCAGGGCATGGGCAAGTTTTCATTGTATTGGACCCTACTGCAGATCCCAGAATATCTAGCAATCTTGAGTTATGCCCAATAGTCAGTGATGGCCCCAGCTCCACCTCCAGTGTTCATAAAACCTCAGAAACTCCTACAAATATCCAAAACTCTCTTTTGGGTGTGATTCTGCCCTGCAGTGAGAGCCACTAATATCAGATTACAGAAGAAGGAAGGTTAAAAACAAATGACTGTACCAGCATCTTTTGTGTTTTTAGTTTGTGTTGTTTTTGCCTAGGTGAGACAAAGCTTGATTTTTAAAAATCTCCCATGCAATTGAATATTGGTTTACACATTTTGTGGTAGGAGAAGTACTCCAGAGTACTCTAACCATAAACTTCGGTTAAAAAATTAAATAGACTTAGAACATAGATTGGGGACATTTGAGTGAAACTCCAGAGTGCTCTAACCATAAACTTTGGTTAAAAAATTAAATAGACTTAGAACATAGATTGGGGACATTTGAGTATCACACATGCAAAAATGGACTACTTAATTTAGGATTAGAAACAATAAAATTTATCTCAGTAATTACATTTCACATGTATAAACAATTAATTCAGAGGCAAAAATGCAATTTTTAACCTAGAGGAAAAATTGAGCTGCAGAAGGAAATGTGGAGAAAATAGAAATAATGATGCAAGCAATTGTCTCAATGGAAAAAAAAAATGTTGCCAAATGACATGGTATGGTGCTAGATTTATTATTCCATTTATCCATTTATCCTTAAAACAAACCACCCATAGACATTTACCTTAGAAATACAAGGTTGCTTATATCTGTATAGTACAGTTTTACAGAACCATGGATTGATGGTTTCACAAGGCATCAGTCACACTTCCATAGCATTTGCTGATATAAATATAAAAGCTTCATTTTAAAGGATAAATAAAGCCACACTATTATCTAAACAGGGTAAAATTTAACATCCTTGTGGTTTGTGGAAATTTTTGATGTGCCTGCTGGCTTTTCAATAAAAATCAATTATGCCTTAAATGCGAGCGGTAGTCAACATAGTACAGACTATAAATTCAATTTCATACTCAGAAATATGGATTAGCTGAACTTGATGCCCTTCCATTGATTTCAGAAAGCAAAAGCTGATAAGGTAAATAATAGTAAGAGGCTCTCTGACACTCCGCATCAAGTTCCGGATTTCCATATTATTTTTGTAAGAACTTTGCAGTCACCATAATATCCTCCTTGTGAAATATGTATGATGAATAGATATTATATGGATTGCTGATTCATCTCTCCATACACAATGGATACTTGGCTTTCATAAGTCAAGGAAGGAACTGCACAGAAGAAAGAATATGCTTATTTCCCTTGGCTCGGTATAAGGTATATGTCAACTGATCGTGAATAAATCCAGGGCGTAATTAGAAAATACACCGATTAAGCACCGAGACTCCACATATAAATAACAATTTAATAAAACGAAAGCAAAAGGATAGTCTTCAATTACACACATACATAAACAAATTTACGTATATGTGTGTGAGAGAGCAAAGATGCAAAGCATTCTAAAAATTGAGAAACATCTAGTCCTTCTGTTCACTCAAAAGGGCACCTTAAATTGGCAAGTATCACATGGGGTTGGGGCGATCTTGAGAGGGGAGGAGAGGAAAAGATTTGGTACTAAGAAATGTAAGGAATAATGATCACGAAGAAGAAATTTAGAATAGTTTGCAGCATAATGAAAAATCCAATCACATCTGCAACAATTTTCTTTTTTCCTCCTTTAATGTGCAGAACATTTAGGTTTTATAGAACTGTTCAAGTCCATACTTTGAGCATTTTATGGTTTAGTCATTCTTTTTTTGCAGTAAGCCTGGTGCATTCAGTTTAAATCCAAAAGAGTTCTTAGGAAGATTTACTCCATAGGCCCCTGTCTCACCGTTAGTCAGGACGAGTTCCTGCTTTCATTCTGACACACAAATAAGGATTTCTTTGTCTCCCATCCAGCATGCGAACATAGCAAAATGATGGCCTTTATTAGGTCAAAATCGTTCTTCCCTTAAAAAAGAAAAGTCTCTGCAGCTTCCCTAGAAGCCGGCATTTTTGAGATTTCATGTAATCATTTTGGTAAAAATCCATGGCTTAAGGAATGCAAGTCCAAAGGACTAATTAGCTTGGAATTTCTCAAATGAGTGGTAACTCATTTAGAAATAGACTTTCATTTATTTTACTCAAGTACAAGTAGTTTTACTAAAGGATGTTAAATATGAAAGTCATCTATATACAATACTGTAAATACTGTTAGACCTGAAAGAAAAATATTTTCAATAGTAAGTAATTTTAATATATTCCTTCATACAGTATCTATTACTCATCAGTTTCTAGAGATATTATAGAGAAAAACAGCAATGGAGTTATTTTGGATTATTTTCCTGATTCTTTTCTTATATATAAACAAGAACTTCTTTTCTTATATATGAGCAAGAACTTGTTTATATATAAGAAACATAAAGTCACAAAAGGAATGGTACAATCCCATTTCTGGCTTTTTCCGTTATTTTCTTGTCTGAGGAAAAAAGTCAATGAGCATTTCTTTTCTGCAATGCTTAGAAATCTATGTGAATGTAGGTTAATTTATGAATATATTTTCTTTTCATAACAGGGAATATATAGGCAAACATATTTTCCAGCAATGTCTTTTCATATCTTATTTAAATTTAGGTAAAAAAGTACAACTAGAAATTTTATTTTTCTTATACCAATATATACTCATACATCTGTAAAACATGAAGTTTCTGATAAAATATTTACTATGTGAATTATAAAATTTTAAATTTCAGTGTTTGTCTCTTTGAAACCTATCTCATACAAAAATGTCAGAACCAACAATTTTCATCATATGTTATAACGTGACTGTAGCATATGAGGAAAAAGGCATCACATTGTTTATGAAAAAACAATTCTTGTAGATACACTTGGAAAACTGCAAACATTCATAAACAGTTACTCTTTGGGGATAGAGAAAAACTGCCATTAAACAGGTGTTAGAATTTAAATGACATCTCATTAGTGACTTCTTTTTGCAGCTCAGAGACAAATAAAACCTTCATTTAAAAGCATTAGTGCTATTCCTAAGGGTTTCTGGTATCATAATGTTTTGTTTTATGAAGATATTTAGTTTCTTCCAGCATTCTTGCTTATTTATACAAAATAAACCAATTGCATTTCCAAGTTCAGCTGAGCGTGAAGTCAGGGGGTGAATAAGGCCTTCGCAGTGCTGTAAATACCCTTGCCCCTCCCTCCACTTCAGCTAGTCATGGGTTGGATCATAGCCTGATAAACAAAGGTATTTTGGGGCTTCATTTCCATGTAGAGATTTAGTCATTGTGTCCTTTGCCCTCAATTAAAGAACAGTCATACAAAACTCAGATTTCCTTGATGTCAAAAGCCATTAACTCCTTTTCCAATTTCTCTCAATGTAAAATGTGAGACTATCATTATAATTCAAGAATTACCCTGCAGTGGATGGCTATTGAAAATTTACCTGCTAATTGGAAAGTTTATTCACACTGTCCCTTTAAACTACTCTCACATAGACAGTTTCAGGTCCCAAAATGTGCACCTAAGAAGAGCATGCAAATTGTAGATCTCAACAATCAAGCCAAGATTATAAGACTTAATTCATTTCGTCCGCTTGAAAAGTTACACAATCCACAATTTAATCCATCTGGCTGGAATCTTTGATATTTGATTTATTATATTTCTAGAATGTATTTTGGGAAGCATCTGCTAAGACAAACAGCAAAGAAATATAATAAATTTTCAAGCAGTTGCTTCCCTTCAAAAATAATCATTGTTACTGACTATTGGGTTTAGGTATTGGAATGATGTCTTGGGCATGTAAAGATAATTAGACCAGATCTGACCTAGAAGGAGTTTAAGATTGAATGGGGCAAACTTGGTGGCAAACAGAGGAATAAAACAATCTCTAAGTAATTAAAATCTGATTAGGATCATTGAACTTAAAAAAAAATTTGCCAGGGGGTAAAAATTAAAGAAGAAAAATTGACACTGGGGGAGAATCAGAAAAGCAGATGGCATTTGAAATGGATCTTACTGGGTGAGGTCTGGGTTCATGAAAAGTGGGTAGGCTGTGGAGACATAGGCTTTAGGAAAGGAATTTACAGAAGATAAAACTGACCATAATACAGAAGACCATGATGGTCAGACTGAGAAGCATGGCTTGACTTTGTTAGGAATAAGAGTCCTTGAAACTTTGGGAAAAACAGAGATATGAGCTGTAGGCAAATTATTTAAAAGGAGTAGGGGGTGAGAAGACAAAGGTGGGGGAAGACACCTCAAAAAGCTGATTTTTGGTTCCTGGAGGTCTGACTCAGAGGATTACTAGCATGAAAGAAAATTTTGGGGGCAAGTTACAGATATCATAGAGTGAGAGTCTACCATGCATGACAAATGATTAAAGACAAGGAGTAAAAAGTGACTCTGAAGACTCAACCAGGTGGCTGGAAGCAGTCAGAGGAGATGGTTTAGGTAAGATGGCAGATTGATTTGGATATATTGAGTATGAAGCATTAGCAGAGAATCTGAGTAGATAGTGCCAAGTGACAATGCTGGTAAAATTCCCAATTAAAAGGTAAGTTTTCAGTAACCCAGTACTCCAGTATATTAGATTGTAGGATAAAAAAGTCTCACTACTTATATCTAGGAATTAAAAAGAAGTAAGTGGCTTTTGACTTGGAGAAATCTGAGTTTTATGTGACTATTATTAACCCAATACTCAAGGATAAATGCGAGGCTGGAGATAGAGAATTATCTGGGCTAGATTTGCAAGCATTGCTCTGCATAGGAATGAAACCATAGAGGTGATGTTGTACAAAAAGGGAGAAAATACAGAGATAAAAAAGAGGGAAAAGAGAGAATCATAGGGCGGATGTGGCTCGACTGCTTGGGCGTCCGTCTCCCATATGGAGGGACCTGGGTTCAATCCCCAGGACCTCCCGGTAAAAAAAAAAAAAAAAAAAAAGAGAGAATCATAGCATGTACATACATGGCAAGCCAGAAAACCTGAATTCAATTTTACAATGGACTAGGATGTATTCAGTTACTGTTTATACATTTGGTGAATAAAAATAACAATAAGAAATGGTGAAATTATTTATATAGTATTGCTTATTAAAATAATTGCTAAATATATTCCAGCTGATTTTGACAAGGTTATAATACTGCTATCATTTCAAATTACCATTCAATTCTCATTTCATCACACAGCTTAAGTAAAATACAGAGCCCAGGGGGAAAAAAAAAGGAGAGCAGAGAACCAAAAGATAGTTCAAGCACAGTAAGTGACATTTACTCAAAAAGAACAAGTTGCAGACTGCAAGGTAGAAAAAAAAGATGTTTCAGCTGAAATCAGCTTATATTACAAAAACGTGACCCCCTGACCTAAACATTGGAACACTAATCTGGGATAACTCTAGAACAGCAGAATATAAATACGTGTGTGCATGACATTTAAAAACAAGTCCCCTCTCAACATAATGAACACATATGCTTTCTTGATCATTGGCTTTTATTCTAGTCCTCATCTAGGAAATGAATTAAAAATTTATAGGAAGGATGAAATCAAAGAAGAGAGAAAAAAAGTTACATAATAAAATGTTTTGGACACCTGTAAATACTAGGTAATTGGTCTTTTTTACCATGGTTAACGCTGAAAACATTATTTCATTTTGCTCTCCTGGGCCTCCTCCTGCATCTGACTTCCTTCCCACATCCATCTCCTCAGATGCTCTTTAACCTTCATCATATCCATCCCATCCTTCTCTGACACAGATTCATAGGTAGGGACCTGATCTCTGCTGTACACTTCGTGCAAATTCAAGTCAACTGCTAATTCTCTCTCGTACAGATTAAATAAGATGGTAATAATAAATATCATTTATTCAAGTAGCTTCTATTTTACCATGCCTCATATATATAATATCACTAGATTTGTAAACTTTGAATTAAAAAAAGAAATTATTCTCTCTGTGGCTATTGTAAATATTCTCTTAGGTTTTGTATAGCCCTGATTGTGAATGGAAAACTTGACCCACTTCACATCCACATCAGAAGAATTTGAGCAATTACGGAACAGATGGAGATGTTAGAGGAACAGGAATAATTAACAGTAAGCCCTAAAATCTCTCACAACACACAGGAAACTGCCTATTCTGGCTACCATGTCTGTGACCAGTCTCCCCAGGCTGGGGAGATCTGAACTCTGTAGTGGTTTCCAGGACCAGTACTTGGGAAATGAGAAAGGTGACTCCAGCAATACAAGATAGTACCTTGTCCCCAACTCTCCTAACCTCCCCTCTCCTTAAACTTTTCCTCCTTAAAGGAGAAATCTTAACTCTTCAATTTTTCATACTTCCAAAGGTATCTTCATACTCTTTCCACCTACCCACACCCCTAGCAATATCAGATGAGTCCAAGTCATGCTAAATTGTAAATGATGGGAACTCTGTTGACTTCCTTGACGTTGTGCACACGAAAGTCTCCTCTACCAGGAGCGGAACCTCATGACCCTTGGACTAGGTCCAGGCACTGGAACTCTGCCTGTACTTAGTCAAAAAAACTTCAGGGAGCTTTCTCTCCTTGGCCTTGCTAGGCAGCATCAGGCAACTTTTCTGTCACATCTGCTGTGATCTTGTGTTTTGCTGTGCTTGATCCTCCATGTTATGCTCCAGGATCTGGATCTTCTGGCCCTAGACTTTACACTGGTAACCTTCTGTCATTGGGACAGTGAGTTGCAACTTGAAACCTTGTAGCCATGAAAACTTACTCCCAAGCCATGACCCAGTTACTTGCTGGCCCCATCTTGTCTCTGGCACTTGCTGTTCTTATCCTCGGTCATTCTCACTCATATTTACAAGTGATAAAAGTGAGATGTGAACAGGTTAAAACCTGTTCAAGGTTATTCAGCTAACAAGTGGCACAGCCAAGATTCAAATCCAGATCTGATTGTCTGTAGAGCTCATATTCTTCTCAACTCCCCCACCCGCAACTCACATAGACACATACATACATGCACACATTATAATGATATTTTCCGAAAAGGCTGCTTTGCATAACAAACTGCAAGAGTCAGCGCCACAATCCTCAAATAAAGACAACATAAGCATTAAATGGAAGTCAATAAATGTAATAACGTTGCTGAATAGACAGATAAATTTAGGTCCCCAACAAGGCATTTAATCCCTTCTTTTTCCTTTATATGACTCTTTCATAAGATACTGAAAAGCTATTTTACAGACATTTGAAAGATTTTTTTCACATTTGAAGAGAAATATGCAAGTTCTTGAACAGAGCTAATTTTTACCATACTGTCCTTGTAGTTCACCCTTTACAATTTTCTTACATATGCTCAAGTGTATTTTTAAAATGTATATTCCTATTAGAGGCTTTTATATATGGCCATACAGCATCTCAATTTTACCAGAGAAAACAGATTTAAAGTTTTTTTCCTGTGTTTTTCTGTTCCACAAGAAAAAAAAAAAGACAAACTTAACCTGAAATAATTATCAGCACATTAAAAATTCTACACTCTTTTAGATATAACTAGTTTGCATCTTAATTAAAACATTACCATGTATGTTTGGTGGGTTAGTGTCCTGCCTGAAATGAAATATCAGTAGAGAAAGTTCTTTCTCTGTTAAAGAATTACATTCAGAACAATGCCTGTTAGACTAGGTCAAAAGTTTTAATAATTGTGTCAAAGGGAACAGAACTTTTTGTCCTTTAAAAATGAAATTCAGTGTGTTGTTTCATTGATTTTAAATAGGTATTTTTAATATAATTGTCCAATGATATGTTGCAAATAAAACTGAAACTATAGATTAAAATCAAGAAAAGCAAGAAATATGAATACATTCACTTAATTTAAAATATTCCACACAAACTCACTCTCATTACTAGGCAGGCTTAAATTCCTATCAAAGTATATTTAATCACACAAGTGCAGAACTTTAAAATTTTTATAATAAAAGACAAAGTTCTCGCTTTATTTTTAAACTTGTTATAACACTGTTAACCCTTCTCATTCACATTATTTTATCATCCACAGCTGTTTAGAAATATTATAAGAGAAACTTCCCCAGAACAACAATAATAACAATCAGTTTTCTAAGAGGGTAAAATGCTACATCACTTGTATTTAAATCGTAAATGCATTCCTCCGGAGTATTTGTATTTTATGCTTTTGTCACTTACTCTAGTTCACCAAAGTTCCTAAATATGAAAGTTAAATGAATATTCCTTGGTATTTTACCACAAAACAGTAAAGATCCATTCCAAGCAGGCTCTCTGTGTTGCTCCCCCTTTCTTTCTTCCTTTTTTTAAAAGGGGGGGAAACAGTTTTATATCGACAACCATCTGTGAGCCTGTCTTTCAGGCCATCAAACTCTCCCATCCATTACGGAGCCTTCCTCACCTCCGCTGCATGACAGCACAATAAAGATGACATACTAATTCAATGACTTGTAATTTCAGCTAAACAAAGACAAGTGCTGCAGCTTCTTCTTTTGTGTTAACAGTGCCATATCGGTGAAGCCAGCTATGCAAACATAGCACTGGGAGGGTTTTATGACAGCAGTTGAATGGGGAGACTAGCTTGGTGTTGCTTTTTATGGTTTTTGGCTCCATAATTTTTGGCTCTGTGCTGCTGGCCATAGCTATTGTGTCTGGATTCTGTGTCAGCAGCTAATTGTTCCAATAATGTTTATCATAGGGATCCACCAGGGAGCTGTATATGTGGAGATAAGCTACAGGGCAATGATACACACTATCTTACTGATCTCTATACACAGTGCTTTTGCCTCATGCCAAAAAGCTTTTTAGGTTCCCAGTCTTAAAAAAAAAAAATAACAGCTTAATCATCGTGCCAACAATAGTGTCTAAGGGGATGTAATCAGGTTCCTCTGATAATCTTAGCAACACATGAAAGTCATGCGCAAAAGCAGTAATTGAAGCAGTTGGTTCATTCTACCACCTGCTGTGGAAGTCACAGGTTAATCTAAATGAGGTCCCCTTCCGATGAAGCAGTAGGCAAGGCACTTTTTATATCATAAATGTGCATTATAGAAGCTTTACAAAATAATAAAGTAACAGTTCATTAAATGGACTGTATGAAGTGTCCCGAGCTTGTCCAGCTTCTTCCTGTTGCTGTCGGATGGCATGGCCAAGTGTAAATTCTGTCCTCATGTCTATACCCCAATGCACACTTCAGTTTGCATATGGTTGCAGACAATGGGAGTGCCTGAGACAGATGCCCAAATGTAACTAAACGTCAGGCAATCACGGGAATCCGCTGCAGGAAAGTGAAACATTTTTCTTTGTCTGCTTTTGATGCTATTTCCCCCAAGATTACTAAATAGAATGTTGACAATGTAAAAATAGCTCTAGGATCAACAATTAACAGCTTGCCTTAGACTACAATACTAGCCCTTGTTTAAGGGCTGAATTTTTATAATTAAACTTTCATTTTAACACCTGATTTCCATTTTAAATTTTCCTCAAAAGTTTTTTTATAAGATCTTCATCTTACAAAGAATTCTAAGACTATTGGCATGTTCCTCCCCTAATAGGCAATTTCTTTAACAAAAATGATAAAGAATTACAAGAACTGTCAAAATAAGACTCTAATAGAAGTTTTAAAATATAAGAGAAATGACACCTTTAGATTAAATCCTGTGCCTGATTTTCAGTTATTTCACTGAATAATAATATCTACCATTTTTTGAAAACCAACTCAGCATCAGATACTAAACTAAGTAACATAACATTACCTTATTTAAGTCTCACAGCAGTTCTCTGAAGTTAATATTGTGTCTGGAAAAGCTGAGGAAACTGAGTCTCTGAGAGGTCAGATATATGTCTGAGTTTCTTGGTAAATAAGTAGCAGTGCAAAAATTAGAAACCAAGTCAGCCTGAGTTCAAAGTCGGTGCTTGTCCTGCCAAGACAAACTGATATAATATTTCCTGTAAAAGAAGGGAAAGAAAGCAGTATTTTTATTGAGCAAGAACTCCAGTTTTGAATTAGGACCTGAAAGTCGGTCCATAAAGGAAAACAAATTTATGAACATGAATTGACATGTTCTTGAACTTAGTAATGTGGCTGGGGTGGAGAGCGGCACAAGGAGCATCATTATAGGACCAGCAACATTTTTTATGAAAAAGAATAGATTTGTTTTAATTTAACCTAATTTGCCAGCACAAAGTAATGAAGTGCTAACAGAGTGACTATGACATTGGTGGTGCTTAATATATGTCTGCCAAATCTTTGAGTGAGTTCATTTTTTCGATATGACTAATGAGAGCAACTACAGAAGCTACTGCATTTAAGAGTGTTTACTCTGTGCCAGATGCCAGCTCAGCAGTCCACATATGTTTTCTTTTGCACTTCATAACAGTCTGCTGACTTTAGAATCATTACCCCCATTTTACAGATAAGAAAATCGATTGTCAAACATCAGATCCCTTGTCCATGGTCACATGAGCAGGAAAGCGGGAGAGTCAGGATTTAAGCCAAAGATAATTTTATTCTACCTCAAAAGCCCTTCCTGAATGAATCATTACTTCAAATTTAGAAAAAATAAGAACATTAAAAGTGTTTTTGGTTATCAAAGATTCTTTACAATACCCCCAAAGGAAAGCAGCCCTCTGTACATACATAGAGAAGTATTCAGAATTGTATCAAACACCAGAGGTATTATTTAATTCAGGCATATGGTAAATTTTCTTCAATGCAAGGGTTGTTAAGAACTGGAATGTGGTGGCTGGAGAATATTGTTTCTACGGATCTTTAAAAACAAATTGTATTTACATCAATCTAAACAATTTTACTTGGACTCTCGAAGAGTAGAATGGCTGACCTTTAAAGATAAATCCAGGATGAACTTTTTAACAATTGGGTGGAAATTCTTCTAGAAATTCTTTCCCTGACAGATAATATATCTTTAGTCTAGGAACCTGAGAAGGATTGTCTGGGAATGACCATCGTTTTCAATATCACACTATAGTGTGTTTTATGCAATTGCCTGCAATACAAGGTGATTTCATGAGCCTTGAGTATTAATTTTCTATTAATTCAAGCCTGAAGAGGATTCTTAGCTTTCTGTGTGGAGAAAAAAAAAAAAAAAAAAAAAAAAAAAAACAGAAGGGAAAAAAGGAAAGGAAAGACATTTTCCCCTAGATAGCTTCTTTCAAAGAGGTTTCTGTTTTGTTTTTTCCTTTTTCAGTGATATATTTTCAATGAGAGATTTATTTCCTTTTACCTGCAACTACTTTAAATAATTAGATCATTATCTAAAATCTACACACTTATCACTATAACTGCTTAAATTGATTAAATTATAAAATTGGTATACAAGTTTGGATTATCTTTAAATAATTCCTACTGGCCTATGGTTTCTAGCTCACATTGATTGGTCTGTTCAACTGTAATCTGTTACTGGAAAAATACATTTGGCAGAATTTATAAAATAATATTTTGTCATTTTGAACTCTTCCTTTTCTGTTTAGAATGAAAAACATTTACCTTTTAAAATTCTACTAAAAATCAGTGTAAGAAATTCTAAGGATTTAACATACTATGACACTACTATTAAAGTCCTATTGCTGTATCACAAACTGGAGAGGGGGCTAATATAGAAAATTGATAAATTATGTATCCTGTTACAGATACAAACATTAAAATCTATAGTGCCACATACCTTAATTTTCATAGAAGTTGGAAGACAGTACATTCAAATAAGACTTTCTCTGCCTTGCTTCCTATTATAGCCTTGGTTTTTATAATAGTGCCTCTATGAAGTAAATGCTCAATTAATATGTGTTGAGTGAATGAATTTTAAAAATCTGGCAAGAGGCTACTTTGCTATTTAATTATATGGCTTCCCAATAGCTAAAGACATAGTAAAGTTGCTCAAACCACAGGTTTCTTCTTTACATGTCACCTTAAAAATGTCTGATATTGTGGTTTCTTTACAAGTAAATGTACCTCAGCCAATTACTTTGAAAACAACTAAGGACTTTTATTTTGTCAAAATATAGCAAAAAATGCTTTCAAGTAATGAGTGATTTTGTCTACAGAGTCTCAAAAAACCTGAACCATTTCATTAGACCTATTGTGAAGCCCAGGTGATTAGTTTGGAGTTTTTATGTCTACCTGTTACCTCGACAGTGTTATAAATTTCTGTTAGAAGACTGAGCTCCTGGAGTTTGCAAAAGTTAATAATTATTCCAGGTTTTAGCCTTAGAAATTATTTCTATTGCTCTTATCTCCTCATATCTAGTTTATAAAAATAGTTACATAATTTTTTATCATTTACAAAGCATTTTCACAACTATTATTTCTTTTTGACACAGAACAATCTTGTGAGTTAAGTCATTTGGGCTTTTCTCTTCATTTAAAAACTGTAATGCACTGTATAAAACGTTAATTACTTTATATTTTGCTGCCACTTTACAAGTGGGGAAGTAGGGGCTCAAAAAGTAAGAAATTCACTACCAATTAAAATGCTAATAGGTGACAGAATATAGTCTTAAACATGGTTCTTTAGACTCTAAGTCTCCTAATTCCTCTGCCTATAGTTTCTTTTTCTCATGTATCCTAAACAGTATAATTTCTATTTTCAAAAGTCCCAAATGTTACATATAAGACTACTCTCCAGCTCAAAAACCTTCTGTGGATCACCACTGACCATCAAATAAAATCTAAAGTAATCGTAGTATTTCTCAAGCAGATACTTTCATATCCCTCCCAGCCTGAAACTCAATGTGTATCCTCAGAACAGTTACTCTGATTGACTTCATGCATTTTAATCAGGCTGACATTCCTTCCCAAACTTTCCCTCACACCACACTCCTCTCCAGTCCACGCCTAGGTCAGTTATACATTTTCTTTAACATTCAACTCCAACTTACTCCTTTAAAAGTACTTTCACCACTACCTAGTCTGGTCACCTTTTCTCTTGTGAATTTCTATAGGAATTTGTTTGATAGCACATATTGATTACCAAATGTAAACTTATTATTTATTATTATTTATGGTACATGTTGTGAGACTTAAACTGCCTTAAGTCTCTTCGTACTCCCAGTGAAAAGTTGAAGTTGAATAAACACTTGCTGATTTTATAACTGAGCTGTTCATCTTTAAGCAATGGTGTCCTGCACATTGCTGAATAGCCCTATAACAGCTTATATCTTTTCTAAAGCAGTCTGTTTCTTCCATTCTTATCCATTGTAAAAGGAGGGGCATCTTCTGCAGGTGGTAGAAGTTTTAACCAATTGAATATTAAGACAGTCAACATTTTAAAATAACCTAGCATACGGACTAAACTCCTAGTAACATAAAATGTTTAATATTTAAAATGGTTTTAAAAAATGATAAAACAAAATTAGCTGAAGTACAATATATTAGAATAACAGAAAATAAAACTATCTTATACCTGGTGAGCTCAAATTAAAATTTTGACTTTTATAACTCAGTGCTTAAAGAAATTATATCTAAGGTAATTATTTTTATTTACCTTTTTTTTTTTTTTGGTAGTTTTATCATCTCTTGAATTTCTTGAACTTTTTCTAACTGGTTTAACTGTAATACTATACATGGCTATAGAGTGGTACTTTGCTTTTTCCCTTGGCATGGAAGGATGGCAGCTCCAACAGCAAATTGTAAAATTTCCAATCCACACAACAAAATTTCTCTGGTGCCGGCATCAGAAAGACAGATGAATATTTCCCCTTTTCCCTACTTTATGGTTGATAGATCCTGATTCAATGAGGCTCCAAGACAGACCAAAGTTCAGGCATAGAAGTTTATTAGATCGCTGGCATGGTGGGGGCCTGAAGTGAAACTTCAGCCCACCTGCATGGCAGAGGTCTGGAGAGAGACTTCAGCCCATCTGACTGAGCTGGGGGGTACCTTTTGAACTGGTGGAGTTTGAGAGGGGTGTGAAGATACAGGGTAGAAAAGTCCATGCTTGCTGTTCTCAGGATAAGAAGTGACTTTCTGAGGACTGCCTTATCGCTGGGGGAGAGAATGTTCTGTGGTTCAGCGGGGTTGTGAGAAGAGCAGGGGCCAGAACAGAGCATTCTGCATTTGGACACATAGCTTGGGCTCAGGGTCAGTAAATTATAATCTAACAATGGTACGATTACATAAGAAGTGGCTCCGCTTACCCAGGATGTGATGGTTAATTTCACATGTCAACTTGGCTACATGGTTTCTAACTGTTTGGCTTAGATGTTGCTGTGGAGGTATTTTGTAGATGGGACTGGCATCTACAATAGTTGACTTTTATTAAAGAGATTACCCTGGATAATGTGGGTAGGCCTCATCACAACAGTTGTAGGCCTTAAAACACAAAGAACAAAGGATTCCAGAAAGAAGAAGGAATTCTGCCTCAAGATTACATCCTCCACTCCTCTCTGAGTTTCTAGCCTCCTGGCTTCCCCTACAGATTTTGGACTCAGGACAGCAGAATCACTCTTACTGGAACTTCCAGCTTACCAGACTTGCCAGCCCCCACAATTACATGAATCAACCCCTTAAAATAAATCTCTTATACTGTTGGTTCTGTTTCTCTGGAGAACCCTGATGGATACACAGGAGTATTCCTAACCGAGGTTGGAAAAGCGCTGACTCTTCTTGGACATTAAGTGGTTAAGGAATGTGCCATGGGCCATAGTGAGAGTTTTCAAGCAAGCAGCTAGGTTGCTTGAAAGGGTTTCTAGCAAGGGTTTCTAAAAAATCCTGGAGGCCAAGGAGTTACATCCTATAAAATAATTAATCCATTAATTTCTCAGGTTCATAATTATATTATCTAAATTTCCAGTTAATAAGTAATACTTACATTTTATTTTTATTTCAACTCGTATCTTAGAGCCTGTGTTTCCTTCCACCTATACACAAGTTTGTACTAGCAGACACTGTATCCATGTTCCCCTCCTTACCCTCAGTACATAGTGACATCTCTGCTATACAATAGACAATTTAATTTTAAAAATGCCCAGAAATACATACTTTTTTTGGTTTTAAATATCTTCGTTTATTTTATATATATCTTGCTTCTGTCATATCAAGATGTGACAATTTGTAATTTTCCTATATATCTACTCATATGTATGATGTCATCTATATGTATGTACTTACTATTTATATATTGTAAAAATATTTCAAGAGAAAAATCACAATTGTGACCCAGAATATTTTATTGATGTAGTGCAATTATATTGATACTTTGTATTATTTCAACCTCTTCATAAATGAAGGTTGTTTTTTTTATATATATCATTTATGTGTATCCAAACTAGGCTGAATATACTAATTCTTGATTTTCTGTTATAGTAAATCTCCTTTCTTTTTCTAAGCCAAAAATTATTTGAAAATTCCATCTCCATTTTGACAGTTTTCCAATTGTGCCCTTTTCTTTTCTTCATGGGCAGAATCCCAAAACAGTATTTCCTGGTGTGGTAGGTCTCAGTTCTTCATCCCTCCTTGTATCTCCTCACCTCCTTTCCCATGTGGTTTCACAGTCACTCCCTTAGAGGAGAAGTGTACTTTTCTGCTTTGAATTTGGGTTTCGTCATTTGACTTATGTTGGTCAAAGAAATGGGAACAGAAGTGACATTTTGCCAATTCTGACCCTTGGCTAGAGGCATTGTGTGTTTCCGTCTTCTCTCCAGCACTTTTTCCATCACCATGAAAAATGATTTCTTTGGATAGCTGCTGCTGCCCCTCAGCCTGGGCCCCAGAATGACTATAACTGGATCCACCCTGAGTCCAACCCAAAACAAAGAGCCACATTCAGCCTGATTTATAGCTTGAAACCAAATCAACCAAAGTCAGCCTAGATCAGCCAACTCCAGTTACCCTGCAGATATGTGAGTGAAACTGGGTAAGTGTTGTTTTAAGCCACTGATTTTGAGGTAGCATGACATACTGCCCCACTGTAGTGGTTATAGCTGCTCATGAATCCATTCAGCAGCCCTGCTGCTAAGGTACAGCCAGATGACTAGCTTCTTCCCAGAAAGTCTTCAGGGAGGCAACAGTGGAGAAGGAAGGTGCAAGCACAGGTATGGAGGCATGGTGTTTCTGCAGCTGTGGATGCTCTTGGTTCTATAAGTGTGATGCACAGGCCTAGCAGCAACAGGTGGATTTCCACAAAACAATCTTTTTGTATAATTGGCTATTTCCTGCTTTGCGGCATTCAAGTCTGTTGCACTGGCCCTCCCACTATTTTTGTAAACTAATTGATACCCTGAAACAAATAATTTTCCATTAATTAACTAGAGTAGATTTTGTTGTCTGCAACTAAACCTTGAATAGAGAGAGCAATTATATTGAACTCACTTTTACTTAAATTTCAATTTGGGGATATTGCCCTATCTTTTTCATGTTTATTTTTTCTTCTTTTTAGGTAGTAAAAGACCACTCAGATAACCTGAATTCATGCCCAGCTTTAGTTCTTATCAATTATTCTGTCTTGGGCAGATCATATAATCCCCCCAACCCCAAATTTTCTCATCTATAATATGTAGAAAATAACTAACATGGTACCTCCAGGAAGCATTGTTATAAATAACAGATGATATTAAAAGTTACTTTACTTTTTAAACAAGGTAAGGAGAAATCCATGCAGATATATATGTTTATGGTTACATAGGCACATGAGCAAATATATATACACAAACACACATTCCTGTACACACAGAAATTGTAGCTTTTTAAAAATAAGTAAAATTCACAGCTATCAGAAAATGACAATGGTTTACTGTCACTACCGGTTCTAATCCACTGAAATAAATATGGCCTGTGGGCTTAATTCTATTGCAAATCTGTTTCCAATTAAAGGAACGTCCCATCACAGTTTATGATCTCAGTTACTACGTGGTCAAGTCTACGCCTTCTGGTTTTAGCTACGAAAAGGGAATTTTTACTAAACATGTATAATTCATTTACCAGGGAACAAATATCCATGATATGTAATGTCAATCTTTCCCTCAGTTTACCATAACAAAGCATTTAAAAGTGACTGAGATTTTAATGTGTGGGTCTAATCATATTTATTAAATAATCTACAAGTACTCACTCACCAATAGAAAAAAAATGAAAAAAATGCATGCTTGATTTAGAAGAAATGAGAAAAAGTCATGGATAACCAAACACTATTTGAATGATTTTAGGTGATGAAAAGAAAAACCTTGGAGATGACTTTTGGATTTTGATTTTCTTATTAATATTCATTTTTCTCCAATAGTAAGTGACTGCAAATGGCTGAAATTAATATTTAAACTTATATCTTATGTGATATCTTGTGAATACACATAGGAAAACAGTTTCAAAGACTTGAAAACATAAACTGCTCATAAGTAATCAAAGGAAATAATATTTTTATTCTTTCATTTCATTTATATATCTTTCCAGAGGGAAGATAGCACATAAATGGCAATAATTTCCAGCTTACTTATACTGGAACCCATTTAAAAAGCTGTGTAGGAAAAAAGAGCCTGGAAACAAAAATATACTGCTTTCTTGCCAAGTGTGAGAGTGATGCCATTCCCCTGCTAATTGTTAGCTCATTCTTAAGTACCTAGAGATTACCCATTCAACCAAACTCCAGTGAGCCTTATTCTGTACCCAGCACATAAATGCGAGGGGAAAAGTGAAACAAGTAGCTGAAGACTTTGTGATCTGAAGTAACTTACATTTCAATGGGAAGAGACAGACTGTAAGCAAGTAAACAAGTATATAAGTTCAAGTAGTAAAAAATGTTTTGATGAAAATAAAGTCAAAAATCACTACAGAGAGTAAGTGAGCAGCAATAGATAGGATGGTTCAGGAAAGTCTCTTTTGAGAGGGTGATGTTTGAGATAAGACAAATGACTTTGGCAGATATCCATAGCACATAACATGTATCTACTGTAGAAATAGTTCTCTACAGGAAAACTTAAAAACAATTTCACTCAAAAGAAATTTGTACAAGATTTGGACAGAAGGATGGGCAGTGATCCTTGGACTTTGGAGTCAGACGGACCTGTGTTTAAATCTTGCCTCCATCACAGACTGCTCCTGAGCTAGTCACCTCATCTTTCTGATAGTCCCTATCTCATAGACTTATATTTAATGAGAGCCATTCTTCGCCTTCTTAAAAGACAAAAACTACTTATTCATATAAAGTTTGCAAATACCTGTACCAGTGAAAAGAATTAGAGGGGTAGAGAGCAGAAAACTCATAAGGGTAATTAAGTTTTAAACAAAAGCCAAGTGATGCACAGGATTTAGATTTGACATGGGAGTTAACAGAAAGCTCAAATAACTAGAGCCTGCAGAGTCCTCTTTGCCTGCAAATGTCCTTCTGGTCATAATTTTGAATATACCTACCATAACAGTACCTTCTTAGGTCTAATGGCCTTTGATCTAAAGAGCTATCAATTAAGAACACTAGCAGATTGTCACAAAGGGAGGTCTCTCCAAGCCGATTTCACCCATGTTAACAGTCTTTTGTGTTAGTTTTAACTAAATAAATCTTCTCATTTTTTAAAAGATTTTCCTCAAAACATGTTTCCTGTCAGACTACATGTGTTTAGATTAAGAAATAGCAACTAGCCTTAATCTTGCAATAGCAATGTAACACAATAAATCCTAGCTATTTTATATTTTGGTTCATATAATGTTAGCATAGCTTATAGCTAAGATTCAGTTGTAAGATCACGATGGCTAATGAAAACATATGACACACAAAACGTTTTAGAAACCACATTCATCTGCAGTTCTAGGATTTCGGGGGATTTACTTTTAAAAATAATAAGATCTGATTTGCAAGTGACCTAAACAGAAAATAGATGCCATTTTAAAAGTTTTGTTAAAAAATAATTTCCAAAACTGTTGGAAGTACCTTTTAAATATCCTTGTCAAGATCCTCCCAAATTACTACATTGATAGCTTTTCGCTAGACTTAAAGTCAGCAAAATACAAACTCTAGAGTAAGAAATTATTTCAATTACATTACATGATTACTGAGCAATAATTATGAGTAAAGCCAGGCTCTAGTGGCCTAAAAGAGTACTTTTGGATAGTTGACAATCTAGGTTAGAGAGCAGAAAGCAATGAAGAAAAGAGAAGCCTGTCTTTGATGCCAGAAAGCTAGGTTAGGAAAGCTCCTCCCTCGCCAGTTTCTCTACCTGTTTCGTTCTCTCTGAGGGAGTAGTGGCAATGAAATCACCCGAGAATCTTCAGTGTTAGAGGGCTCAGAATCCTTGTGTGAACTCCAGCCAATGGTTTGAATCCAGGCTGAAAACTTGGGTCTTTGGACCTAGCAGTGCCTTCCTGAAAGCTTTAATGAGGCCCCTGCCTTTCTCTACCTCACTGGAGAATTTATCAGTGAGTCTTTTCAATGACCATGCACTCTCTGTACTTAAACACCAGAGAAGCAGTTACTTCAGCTTCTGAGTGAAAACACACAAAACCCTGGCCTTCTTCAAATTCTTGTATCACTTATTGCTGAGGCCACAACAGATACCTTTTACTCAATTTCCTACTTGATAGCATATGCAGTTTTACTTTGAGGTAGGTAACTGGCTAGCTGATGCCTTGACTGCAGCTGAAAAACAAGAAAGGTACTTCTTACTGATAATGTTAATAGGGATTATAAACCAATTATTTATTAGAGTATAATTTACAAAAATAATTAAATGCATCAATTTTAGGTGTACAATAATTTGATGAGTATTGACAAATTTATTCCCTGGTAACTATCAACACATCAAGGTATAGACTATCTTTGATCACTTGGTTTATTATATTCTTAGGATTAATTTGGACTGAGAGATGCATATATTTTTAAAGCTTTTAATAAATATTGTCAAACTGCCTTCCAGAGATTTGGTAGAATTAGCCCTGCTCTCAGTTGTGTATAAGAATGCTAAATTTAGAGAAGAGATCATTGCCCTGTTGGCAATAGGTTGTCCATTCCAATGAAAGCTGAATTTTGATTTAAAAAAATAATTAAAAGTATATGTAAAACTTCCTTATATTGATAATTAATTTCTTTGAATCATTATAGAAGTGAAATTCTTAGGAAAAAAATTGAAGCATGTTAAGAATAGAAACATTTTTTTAAGAAAATGACATTTTAATATACAAGTTCTAAGTTATCTTTGTTATTTTTTAAATAGAAAACCGCAATCCAGACAACATTTACATGTAAGAAACTTTCTATTACAGCAGTGCTAATGAAAAGGTAGTCCTGGTACCCACAGCATCAATATCACCTGGGAACTTAGAGAAATGCAAATTCTAGGGCTTCAACCCAGACCTCCTGAATCAGAAATACTGGGTTAGGGGTCCAGAAACTTGTGTTTTTACGTCTTCCAGGTGATTCTGATGCACACTCAAGTTTGAAAAGCTCGGTGTTAGAGGTTGATATACATTGACCTAGGAAAAGCAACCAACCAAACAAACAAAATCTTTCCTACACTCAGGAGTAAATCCAACACTCAACAATCACCAAATATTTTTTGAACTTTTCCTTTACCCCTTTAAGTCTAAGCCTCTTATCTCTAATGTGGTTCAAATCATTTCTGATGATTCTAGATTTAAAAATTCATGATTGTTATGTACAAATTCTGAATTTGGGGCTATGGCAGATATAAGGAAGTTGGAGTCATGATTCCTGACTTCAAAGAATTTATAATTCCGTTGGGTGGGCATAACATAACATGCAGGCTCAATTAGTAACTATGAAGTGAGTGACATAAACAATGGACCATATAGGTACCAGTAGAGATGGAGGTCAACAAAGGTTTAGGTAGATAGTTTGGGCTTCATTGAAAAGATGCAATATGAGATGCCCACCAAAAGTTGTACAGATTTTGCATCAATGGGAAAGGATGAAGGAGGGTGTTTCTAGTTATCAGACAGCCAAATTGTACAAACTCTATTTTAGGAAGAGCGTGTAGCCCAGTTTCTCTGTGTTAGAGGCTATATGTAAGTATAATAGTTTCAAATGAGCCCATAAAAAAAGGGTCAGAAGGCTACTGGCAAGTCATTTCTATTTCCTTGGCATTTTGTGAAGTGTTTGATTGTTAAAGATGGTTCTCATGTCAGTGAGGCATGACTCAGGTTGAATCTCCACCCCTTACTGGACTGTTATATAAATGGAGATACAGAAAGAAAGAAAAGGGAGCTCTGCCATGTTGACCTGGCCACGTGAGAAAGAGGACTCAAGGATTGCTAGCAGCCAAAGCTGAGGCATGAAGCCCCCAAAAGGCTCAGTTCATGGAGCAGCTCAAGGCTGAAGAGACAAACCATACATCTTATCGCCCACAGCCAGGCTCAGGGAGAAAGCAGAGCAGCCAAGGCTGAGAGAGGAGGCCCAGAAAGAGATAAGCCATGGGCCTGATTGCCCACAGCTGAGCCCTGGGAGATGGTAGCTTCTGGATGGGAAGACAGGGACCCCGGAAGAGATCAGCCTCCATCTTGCCTCACCACATGTCAGGATGCCAGAATCACCAGGAACTGACTTGGGTAAGAAAACATCTCTGATGATTCCTTGATTTAGACATTTTCACAGCTTTGGTATTGTAAGCTTTTACCTATAATAAATTTCCCTTTATAAAAGCTAACCCTTTTTTTGGTACTTTTCATTGGCAGCCCAGGGCAAACTAAGACACCAAGTCACTTAAGGATTATGTCTCAAAATACCTTTGTAGCTGACTGCATAGAGATAGACTTGTGTTGTTATAATGTTGTTCTTTGTTTTTGTTTTTTATGTGACTCTTCCCCATAATGTTGTTAATAATCTTTGAAATAATTTTATATGTATCCAGTACCTTTAATTGAGAAATGTATATATTTATTCATCTGTGTTTACTTTTTAGTTTTTAATTGTTTATATTTTCAATTATTAAATGTACAAAATAAAGTAAAAAAAAATCTTTGAACTAGACTTATTCTCAGAATAATAGAACTTGAAAATTTTCATGTTCCTTTCAAAAAGAATTGGGACTAATGCCTTGGTATATTATTTTATAAAAGTTGTGTTATAACCGTATTTTCCTGTGCAACTCGAAAATCCAAGTATCTAACAAGGAGCTTGTTTAATAAATTCAAATATCCTTTTGACAGTGCTGTGGGCTAATAGACTAATACAGGAAAAAGTGAGATTCCAAAACCTGAACAAACCAGACTTGGTATATATCTCATACAATACTCAAGATTATGTTGTTCTTTAGAGAAATTGCAAGGGAATTAGAAGTATATACAAGAAGGTCAGAAGAGTCTAATAGAATACACAAAACCTATGCCTGTCTTGCTAGTAATGGAAAAGGACATTTTTATACATTTTATACTGAATGAACATGATAATGTTTTTTTTTTCCTTTATTTTTAAAGAAGCTTTAGATTGCATAAATGTTACATAATAGAGATTCCCATACATCCCTCCACCCCCTCTCACACTTTCCACCATTAGCAACATCTTCCATTAATGTGGTACATTTGCTTCATTTGATGAACCCATATTGAAGCATTGGTACTAAGCATGGTCTATAGTTTACATTATGTTTTACACTTTGCACCACACAGTTGTATAGGTTTTGACAGAATGTATACTGGCTTGTATCCATCATTACAATATCATGCAGAACAATTCCAATGTCTCAAAAATGCTCTATGTTACACATATTTTTCCCTTTCCTTCCCCTCAGAGCCTACGGTGACATTTATATCAGTGTTACAAGTTCTTCTATTACTAGAATAATAATAAATCTACTTCAGTCCATAGTTGCAGTCCCTCCTTATGTTTGTTCATTCTGCTATCTTGAGGATTTGGGGATGGTGATGTTCACTCTGTTTCTGATTGAGATGGGGCTTAGATCCCATGGGGCAGATAGATAGAATTGTCTTGCTTGCGGTTGCAGATACTCTCTGCTTCTTGTGATGGGCATTGTCCATCATTATCCTTTTGTTAGTTTTCCTGGGTGAGTCTGATGATCTGGAGATTGGTGTTGGCTGCAGCTCTGCTGAGATTCAGGGCTCACCCAGCATATGAATAGCTGGAAGATTTAAATCTATGAGACATTTAAGTAATGGATATAGTGCTAATTATAGGTTCAAGTAAAAGGGGCATAAGAACCATGAGTAGGAAAATTATAAATGATGGGGAGACAGGTTATCATATATTCCAAGGTAAGGTCCACTGATAGGGTGCCAATTTCCTTGGGTTGTCTGCCTTGCCTATAGTGTTTAGCTGTTTCTAGAGCCCCCAGGAACACCCCTACTTGAGTCACTGTTTATTGTGGCAGACAGTGGGATCCTCCTTAGACGTGCATAAGTATAATCTCTAGAATGACCTCCCAACTCACTTTGAAACCTTTTAGCCATAAAAACTCATTTGCATTTAATATTTCCCCCTTTGGTCTAGGTCTTTCTCCAAATGCATCATTAGTTGGCACTTGGTATTAATCCCATAGTGCCAGGGAGTCTTATCCCTGGGAGTCATGTTCCATATTGGAGGAAGGCAGTAAATTTATATGCTGAATTTGGCTTAGAGCGAGGCCACATTTGAGCAACACAGAGGCCCTTAGGAGGTAACCCTTAGGCAATATATATTACCAGGCCAAGTATCTATTTCACAAGAACAAGGCTCATAGGTACAAGCATCAATATCAAGGGCCTGGTGCATTTGTCTACCTTTCTTTGCTAGGCACTGCCCATGTACTTCAGAGATTCTCACCACTCTATAAGAGAATGAAGCAGGACTCGCCAGGATGGAAATTCAATTTTCTGTCGGTTATTCTATGGGTCTCTACCCACCGAAACAACACCCCATGAACACATGAACACACTCACATTCCACAGAGGCATGTCCCAGGTGCAACCCCACACACCATCCCCCCATCACTGACACCCCGGAGCAGTGATCCTCCCCAACCACAGCTGCAGCCCCTCTGCAACCCAAAACCTCTCCAAAAACAAAGCCAACAACAACAAAAAAATAACAATAATAAAATAAAATAAACAAAAAAATTAAAAAAGAATTTTTTGTATTGTGACTTTCATCACTGTAAGATATGTGATCTTTTATGTATATTGACAATTTCTTCTGTATGTTCCCCCAGTGTCTTTTTTTTTTTTTTTCTCACTTTATTTTTCCAAGAAGCTTTAGTTTACAAAAAGTCACATAAAAAATACAGGGATTCCCATATAACCCCCTCCCCCTCCCCACATCCTCCCCTACCAATAACATCCTACACGAGTATGGTACATTTTTTTTACAATCGATGAACAAATATTGAAGCACTGCTACTAACCATGGTTAATGGTTTACACTATGGTTTACCTTTTGTACTGCATGCTTTTATAAGTTCTGAAATGTATAATGGCCTATATCTATCATTGCAAGATCATGCAGAACAACTCCAATGCCCCAAGATGCCCCATGTTTCACCCATTCCTCCCTCCCCCTCCCCTTAGAACCTATGGCAATGACTAAGTTTCAGTTTTGAAGAATAAGATTTATAGTTACATGCATTAATATTGACAACTTGACATACTGGTATGTTTACTTTTATTAGGCACTGCCTATGTACTTGAGAACATAACAGCACTCCCCAGGATGGGAGTTTAATATTTCCTTGTTTATTGTGTAGGTCTCCACACATGGAGATAATACCCTATGCCAAGATGAACACATCCATATTCTATAGAAGCATGCCCCAGGTGCACCCTTTCCCACATTTCCCACCACCACCTATGCCCTGCACCAGTGACCCTACCCTGCCATCGTTGCCCAAAAAAAGCATTCCCACCATTGCAGTTTCAATCATAGACTTACAAATCCCCAGTGTTCACCTGTTCCTTCTCCAGCTTTCCCTTCATTTCCATGGACAGTCCATCCCAACATCCTCACCATACTCACTTTCACATTCTAGGACCATTGACCCCACTCACTTCCCTGCACCACTATCACTGTCAAACCACTTCCTTAAACCTAGTCATGGGTTTTGCCCATATTGAGCATTGGCTTACCCCACTCTACTCCCTTTCTTACAGACACTAGCTTTGAGAGTCTGCTCAGTAGGCTTAGGTCATATCAGTGAGATCATGTAATATTTGTCCTTCACTCAACATAAAGTGTTCAAAATTCATCCATGTTGTCCTGTGTGTCAATACTTCATTCCTTCTTACAGTTGAGTAATATTCCACTGTGTGTATTACCACATTTTGCTTATGCATTCATCTGTGATGGACACCCAGATTGCTTCCAACTTTTGGCAATAGTGAATAATGCTGCTATGAACATTGGTGTGCATATATCTGTTCATGTCCCTGCTTTCAATTCCTCTGGGTATATGCCCAGTAGTGGTATTGCTGGATCATATGGCAATTCTATAGTTAGCTTCCAGAGGAAATGTGAATATGTCCTCCACAATGTCTGCACCATTCTACATTCCCACCAGCAGTGGATGAGGGTTCCCATTCCTCCACATCCCCTCCAACCCTTGTATTTCTCTATTTTCTTAATAGCCTCCAGTCTAATAGGTGTAAAACAATATCTCATTGTAGTTTTGATTTGCATTTCCTTAATAGCTAGTACTGTTGAGCATCTTTTCATGTGCTTTTTAGCCATTTGTATTTCTTCTTTGGAAAAACGTCTATTCAAGTCTCTTACCCATTTTTTAATGGGTTGTCTGTCTTTTTATTTTCAAGATGTAGGATGTCTTTATATATGCTGGATATTAGGCCTTTATCAGATAAGTGGTTCCCAAATATTTTCTCCAATTGAGTAGGCTGCCTTTTCACTTTCTTGACATACTCCTTTGGAGCGCAAAAGTTTTTCATTTTTGAGGAGATCCTATTTATCTCTTTTTTCTTTTGCTCCTCATGCTTTGGATGTAAAATTTATGAAACTATTTCCTACTACAAGATCTTGTAGATCCTTTCTTACATTACCTTCTGGGAGCTTTATGGTCTTTGTTTTTGTATTTAGGTCTTTGATCCATTTTGAGTTAATTTTTGTATAGGATGTGAGATGGTGATTCTCTCTCATTCTTTTGGCTATGGATACCCAGTACTCCCAGCAATGGCAGAAAGTTGGATGTAAACATTATGCCATTCTGTCCATTTGAGTGAGCCTGGTGGCCTTGATTGAATATCAATTGACCCTATATGCAAGAATCTATATTAGAACTCTCAATTTGGTTTCATTGGTAACTATGTTTATCCTTATGCCAATACCATGCAGTTTTGACCACTGTAGCTTTGTAGTATGCTTTAAAGTCAGGTAGCATGATTCCTCTAATTTCACTTTTCTTTTTCAATATGTTTTTGGCCATTCAGGGTCCCTTGTCCTTCCAAATTTCAAAATTGTATTTTCCAATTCAGTAAATAATGCTTTTGTAACTTTTATTGGGATTGTGTTATATCTGTAAATCAATTTTGGGTAGGACAGATATCTTAATGATGTTTTTAGTCTTCCAATCCATGAACGTGGAATATTCTTCCATTTATTTAGGGCTTCTTTGCTTTCTTTTAACAATGTTGTCAAGTTTTCTGTGTATAAGTCCTTTACATCTTTATTTAGGTATGTTTATTCCTAGATATTTGATTCTTTTAGTTGCTATTGTAAATGGAATTTTTTTCTTGATTTCCTCATCAGATTGCTCATTATTAGTGAACAAAAATGCTACTCATTTTTTTGCATGTTGATCTTATATCCTGCTACTTTAGTGAACTCATTTATCAGCTCTAGAGGCTTTGTTGAAGATTTTTTTAGGGCTTTATATGTATAAGATCATGTCATCTACAAATAGTGAAATTTTACAGTAATGTTTTTCTAACACCAATGCAAATCTGTCTCTGGCCTACTCACTGATAATTATAAGATAACAGTGGGCTTTAAAAAATTACTCTGTAGTGTGGTGTTTGCTGCATTAAGTGACATATTCTAAAACCATTCACCCTCTCATGGTGTTGTTATGATTGAATTGTGTCCCCCACAAAGACATGTTCAGGTCCTAATTCCCAGTCCTGTGGATGTCAACTCATTTGTAAATAGGTTCTTCAAAGATGATGACTTATAAGCACTTGTACATTTCAACACACTTTATAATGATTATTTTCATGCTAATGTGCAATTTAATATTTGGATAGTCCCCTTAAACTAAAAGGCTTAAAGAATCTAGGTAATTTAAATCTCTAATCGTAATTTCTGAAAAAAGGTAGACCTGAATCTTTACAATCACTATCTTGTAAATTTGGGATTAAATCAAACAAAATGCAAGGTTTTTTTCTATACACTGTAGCAGTTTGAGTACAAAGCATTCAATTGAGTGCTTGACTGACTTGACTGAAGCTTTATTGAACTGATCATTGTGAAAATTCAGTTTTGCCTTTAGATGGTCATTTGTGGGCTTTCCCCAAATCAAAACCACTTTGTTTTAAATAGAGCTTTGAATTAATAGAGTTTCTAAAGGTTTCTTTGAAACCTCCCTATTACTTATCTCCGTAAATAACAGTATTTATAATAGGTCTCTTTGAGCTGTTACCTCATTTTCCTGTCTAATAATGTGACATCTGACATATTTATCTGAAAGGAAAAGTGACCAAGAATTAATCCATTGTAAACCACCAGATCTTGAACAACTTTGCAAATATATGACATTATGTAACAATTTCCTAATATCTTCTCTCCATATAGTACCTATTTTGAGCACAGAGTAAACAACACTTAGTCCCAAAATATTCCTCATATTTATGTATTATACCTTCCACTAAAAGCAATTGCCATCTTACTATGTTATCTTAAAGGTGTGCATTAAAATGTGAGGAAAATGAAAATAGAAGACAAGATTTGAGATTTGCAGATGAAATTTTAAAATATCAAAGACAGAAGAACTACATTTATAAGTATTATAACAACAATGTAATTGACATGGCTGGTCTCTATAAATCAAACACAAATAATCACACATTATGTAGAATACCAATGTATGAAAAAAAATCATAAATACCTCATTCTACAGATAGGCCCTTTTCAGCTCTGTGATTGTAGATTCAAGCTTGATTCTATCTACTTAATATGACTAAAATAAATTCTCTACTTCAATTCCTTCTAAACCACATCCATTAGTATAGAAAGTTGTATGTAAACAGCAGCCCTGATATTTGCGTCTAATAACTTGTGCACATTTAAAAACCTCTTAGGGGGAAATGGATGTGGCTCAAGTGATTGGGCTCCCATTTACTATATAGGATGTCCAGGATTTGATTTCCAGGGCCTCCTGGTGAAAGGCAAGCTGGCCGGGGTGGGAAAATGGCCCCCATGGTATGCTGGCCCGCGCAGGAGTGCTGGCCTGAGTGGAGAGCTGGTCCAAGGGGAGAGCTGGCACAGCAAGATGACGCAATAAAAAGAGACACAGAGGAGAGACAATAAGAGATGCAGCAGACCAGGGAGCTGTGGTGGCGCAACAGATTGAACACCTCTCTCCACTCTGGAAGGTCCCAGAATCCGTTCCCGCTGCTGCCTAAAGACAAGCAGACACAGAACACAGATAGCAGACAGCGAGCGCAAAATCAACAGGGTGGAAGGGGAGGGAAATAAATAAATAAATATTTTAAATAAATAAAACCTCTCACACATAAAATTGCCAAGGTGTCTCTGCAAGTAGTAATACAACTTACATTTTTTGACTGATGTACTATTTCACCTGTAAGCCCTAATTAATCTTGAGCCTATGTGGCTCAGTCGATTCATGCATTATAGTCACAAAAGTACAATCCTACACCAAACAATAGTTGAAAAGGAAATTGAATCTTTCATCATCTCTTTCAGATAACTTTAAAAGAGATCTAACCCATAATTCATACCTATCAACTGATCTTAAACAAACCAAAAGCTTATTATCTTAATAAGATACACAGGTACTTTAGAGGCTCTCCCACCAGCACATCTCATATTGCTTCCTCCACCACCCTTCTCACTCCATTACATAGATTATTTTAGTCCCTCTAGCTAACTTGTCACCCTTTTCCTCAGATTTTTATAGATCTGACTCTCTCTACCCATTTTCTTAATTTTACAAATAAATATCCGTGACTGGGTTAGCAATATGGCTCCTTTAAGAGATAGGTGAAGAGAGAATGGGTTAGTGAAAGATATAGAATCCTCATATTTCATTTATTTCCCTTTGTGTCTCTTCTTAGTCACTTACCACCCTCATCCTGGGGAAGAGAGAAGCAATTTAAACGACATGTAGTTAAGAATAGCAATAAACCCACACAGTGGGCACAATACAATTTCAGTCTTGATTTATATCTATCATAGCTATATTTTTACTAATCTAGCTCATCAGCCACATCATTAGTTTGAAAAAGTGCATAATAAATAAATACGCTCAATAAATGTTTGAATCATATGCTCTTATAATCTACATTTACTTTCTTCAATTTTCCCTTTAAAAAATAAGAACTAATATTGAATTTCTTTGGTATTCATTTATATGAAAAATTTATATTCCAGTTATATAAATTCATATAGCAATTACAATTATGTGAATGAAAATAATAAATATGTATAAAGGTTAAATAAGTGCATGAAAGAAAAGTATAGCAGTGGAAACTACTTTAAAATCAAATTCTGGGGAACATTTTGAGGAAAAAATAGAGTGCATTAAAATTACAGTTGAATATATAAATTGATAGCCCTGAAATAAAGTAGAAAAATGAATATTTATAAAGTAACTACAAATAATTAATTTTATTTAAAAAGACATCATTAGGAAACTCTTATAGCATTATTAAGTCTCATAATTAGTGTAGGTGAATGCATTACCGACTCCAAAGTAAACTTTCACTCCATAAAATATATCTCTGTGCTATGCATTATGATTTACTGTGGATTCCTTAGTTTCCATGTTATTCTTTTCCTTCACTATTAAATATTTTCAAAGAGAAATAACCAAAAAGGCTTATCAAGGAGGAGCTAACCACTCTGCTAGTTTACCTAATTTCTTATCAAATCTGTAATAGGTTAGAAAAAATAAAATTATGTCTTTTACAGGATATACATTGGAATATTACTCTGAAATATTTTAATACTTAATTTAAAATATTTTAATATAAATATATAATTTAATAAAAGTCTAGACCCCTAAGTTAAAGAAAATCCAAATACAATATATAAAATATGGATCTATTGCACTTCTCATGATGTTATATATATAGTAGGCTTTCAAGAAAAATTTGCTATATTCATAATTGAGTGGCAAATAAATACTGAAAAAACTCATTTCAAAACAGATATGATTTAATTATTTATATCAACTATATTTTTCAAGGCAATAATTATTACTGATTTCTCATTTTCCAACTGAGGATAATAATTCATTTTCTGTTATTTTTCATTATTTTTGTAAATATTGGTGATTATTGCAGCCCATCCCACCCTCCAATTTTTAAAGGGAGAGCAAAATTCAAAGGATAGATCGCCTTTAACAATGTATCTTTCTGTATCTACATATAGATTAAACATGTTCTTTCTTATTCAGGGATTTCTATTAATTCCATCTGCACTTTAAAGAAAATTCCAGCTTTTAGAGCAACTCATTTCTAACCAATAGCCTGTACTTCTGAAAGGCCAGTCATATTTGTGAAGAGTCCAAGAATGTACATGAAAATAAGGTTACACCCCTGATTTAAGTTTTCTGTTTAACATTTATAAAAAGAAAAATATGACCTAAGTATCTTATGGTGATTCAAGGGATCAATTATTTAATTAAATGAATTAATATACATAAAAAACTTAGAATATTACCTAGCATATAGTAAATATCCAAAAATATTAGTATTATTTTACATTGTTATTTAAAGCTTCTTAAGAATATTGGAAAGGAAATGCTAGATATTGATCATATAGATGATTTCTGAATGGTTGAAAGAACTTTATGGGAAACTTTCATTTTAAGAATATAATAAAATTTAATTTTTCTTGTCTATGAAATTATAAAATGGAGAAAAAACAAAACATGCAACCTAAGCCATGTGTCAGTCATGTATTATAGTGAAAATATTATAACTATAATATATTCACTTCTGTTATGGTCATTTTCTATGTGTGACTTTGATATTCTAGATGAGAAACAGTAAAAAGTTGCATTTTTAATAAATTTCTAGTTGAGAAATTTAGGAAAAAAGCTAATCTGATAAAAATGCATTTTTAATACAGCTGCTTGATCTAAATTTCCAGAAGCATCAAGTGTTAAAAAAAAAAAAAAAAAAAAAAAGACAAGAAAAGAAAAGAAAGAGTTGTGCCAATTCCTAATGTCAGTAAACCTTATATTGAGAGAAAAGACTAAAATTTTGAAGGAATGCTATTTGTGTCATAAAATCCATTATCACCTTAATTCTGAATACTTCTTTCAGGCAGAGTTCAGTGTTTGGTTAAGAAGTTTTCTGATAAAGAAAAGTTTCCATGTAAAAGTTACATAACATGAAATAATATTTTAAAACTTTTTACTCTTTGGACATTTAAAAATGAAGATAAATACAAAAGGTAATGTGGAATATTCCATTCTCCCCACCCCCAAAAAGGGAATTTAAAAACATACATATATATATTTATATCTTTATGATCCCTCCTTTACTTTCTCTCTTTTTCTTTTTAAGGAATAATTTACAAAGTTGAAGCCCTAAGTATTCTTTTCCCCAGTTCTATTTCTCTCCTTTCTTCTGCAAAATGAATTTGATCTGTATCTAGTTCACACTTTATACTTTAACTAAACATATGTATACAAATCTCTGTAATCTTATCTAAGCTGCAAGTCTTGATATACAGAGATTTAATCGATCGATTTTAAATATTAGTTCATTCCCATTTTTATTCTCTTTTTCATTGATCATTTATTTTTGTTTTTTTAACCTTTTTTTTTTTTTTTTTTTTTTTTTTTTTTGCTTGTTTAGCTGTTGATTTATTTTGGAATTTTATTTCAGTAAGATAACTGGTCTGGTAAGTAATCAAATCCTTGAAATCTGTAAAGAATTATTTTTTGACCTACCAGGTTGTCACTACCTTTTCCATTTTCCATGTGTGTTTAAAAAGAATGCATACTCGTCAGTTGTTTTTGTCCATGATAAATCCAGCTTCTCTAGTCTTTTTTGCTTACCCTAAGATAATTTGTTCATACATGACTCAGGTTCATTTGCTAGACCCTGGTGCCTATAATCAAATTATTTCATTCATACAAACAATTATTAGCAATTACATCTACAATACCGCCTATAAATATCATGAATTCTCAATTCTGTTATTTTTAGTGTTTCCAAAACACCTTGCATAAAAGTTTCACCTGAAGCATGTATGGCAATAAGCTCTGGCAGGGTTCAACTAACCATAACTCCTGTTGAGGTAACTAACCTAGGGTGCCTTCCCTAAGGGAGGGGGCTATTGCGCTGGCTAGCCTTTCCTATCCTGCTCATGTATGAGGGGGGTAGTGTGTCTATGATATTCTAGCCTATTCACAGATTTCAAATGCCACTAATTTCATCAATGAAGACCTATTTCTAGCATACATAAGGCTAATTAACCAGGCTTTACTTTCACCAATGAAATATCCTTTTTAACACTCGTATGATAATTAGTATAGCCTCTGGTATTGATGGGAGTCAAAGATAGCTGAAGCACTTTTGTAGCCACTTTTGGAGTGTAGGTTTAGATTATATGCTCTACAGCTACTACTGGGGCGTGAATTTCTGATAGGGCAACTGACCTGGGTTTCTGGGGTATATATCAAAATGAACACAAACTGAATATATTGAAGTAATTCAAGATAAATAATTGTAATTGTATAGTTCAAATTGTCTATTTTTTTTTTTAATTGGGATCTGATTGATCTGATTGAGCCATCCATTCTTGATGTTTGTGGATTTGACCAGGTCCCTTTGTAATTTTATCAGTATTTGTGAGCTATATTTCAAGGTTACTTTAGTAGGTACAAATCCATATATTTATATCATTTTGGTAGATGGTTACTTTTAGTGATTTGCAATATTTCTCCTTAATCTAATAATTATTTTACTTAAAACCCACATTATTCAATATTAATTTTGCTATACTAACACTGTTTGGGCCACTATTTGCTATCTTTATATGTTAAACTTTTTTTTTTTGAGGTACCAGGTCCGGCGATTGAACCCATGACCTCGTACATGGGAAGCCAGCACTCAACCACTGAGCCACATCAGCTCCCCTGAGTTAGTTTTTTCATTTTTTCGCTTGTTGTTTTTTTTTATTTTCTTTTGTTTTTAGGAGGCACACGGGGAACCAAACCTGGGACCTCCTTTGTGGGAAGCAGGTGCTCAACTTCTGGAGCCACATCCACTCCTTATGTTTAACTTTTGTGTGTCATTTTCCTTAAATGTATTTCTTGTAGGTTTATATATATATATATATATATATATATATACACACACACACAACACAAATATATATATATACTCTCCAATACTTTACTTTGCCTTTTTAGTCAGGTTCATTACATGTGTCGTGATTAGTGATAAATGAAAGATTATTTCCATACTCATAATTGTGGGTTTTATTTCTACTGCTTTTTCTGTCCTTTATCCCTCCTAACCCTAACCCCTTTATTTCCTTTAAGTGAACAAATAATACTTTCCTTACTTCTCTTTCTTGTTTTCTTTCTGCTCATATGGAAGCTAGAGATTGCATTTCCATTCCTTTACTGGCTCCCCTTAAATTTCTAGCCATAATAACAGTGTTATTATGTTATTTCTCTAACCATTATTAATTTTTTAATAAGTTTTAATGCCATTCTCTAAACACTTCTACCATTTATCATAGATCAGGGTTCCTCAGTCTTGGCACTATTGATATTTGGGGCCAGATAATTCTTTGTTATGGGGGCTGTCCTGTGCATTGTAGAATGTTTCTCAACATCCCTGGCCTCGGTTGTGGTTGCAACAATCAAAAGTGTCTCCAGACACTGCCAAATGTGCCCTGAAGGGCAAAATAACCCCTAGTTGACAAGTACTGATCTAGAAGATAAATAACACTGATAAAGTTCCTAGTTGGCTAATTTGAATGGCAGGGAAAAAACAGGTAGAATTTGCAAGCTTACACATACCTAACCATCTTGTACAATTAGCCTCTTAATTAACAGCTACAGAAATTAAAAGCCAACCATATGTCGAAGTCTAGAATTACAGTTTTTGTAAAGTTGCTTGATTACCGCTTATTTTCATATCTTCATGAAACTTTGGTTATAGAAAGAGCCAAATAAATGTTTAAAAAAGTTTTTTACCTTTAATTTCCTGCCATAAATGTATCTGTGTGTCTACAAAGACATAGACAGCCACTGGGGCCAAGCCAGGATTCCCATAGTGAAACAATTGACTTGGCATCACATTGACAACATATAAACAACAGTTTGTCAACAGGCTTCACATTAGTGACAGAACATTTTTTGGCAAAACAGAGGCATCCTTCTGGGCACCATGGCAAAAACAGCTACTAGCTTTCATTCAGGACTCCTCTGCATGAAGAACCAAATTAATTAAAAGATTAGAATTGTGACACTTGTTTAAAAGAGAGTTTTAAAGAAAAAATACAGCACAGCAGAATTTCTGTTGAATAAAAATTTGCCTCTAGTAATTTATTCATACCTGCTATAGACCTGTAACTGCTAAAGGTTTTGAGTTTTGTTTTATTTTATTTTGATTTTTTTTCTTAATTTAAAACTAACATTAAAAAAGATATTTGTTAGTCATAGTTGGGAAATGTAATTGTTTTGCCAAAATGATGATAAAAATATAACACTTTATTCTGTAGTTCATAGAAAAAGTACATGAGAAATAAAGTAAAAGCAAAACTATATATTTATACATACATAATTTCTTTGAAATAAGATAAATACTGTTTTATAGATTTCAAAGAATAGAATGAGCTGAGAATCATGGAAACCTGAAAATGATCAAAGCAAAACTAATTTTCCTAAATGTTAAAAAAATTGAAAGATTTCAACTTGAATAAGTGACCACTAGTTCAGCACCTGGACTATTTTACAAAGATGAAATCCGTTCACCCCGTTAGGAATATAAGCCCCTATGCATATGTCTGTGCAACTTAAAATTGCTCAAGATAGAGGATAGACCTGCTTAGCCTTCCTATGCCAAGTTAAGCTAAGAATTTTAAAGATAATTTTGAAAATATTTACTACAATACATACTTAAGCTCCTTTAACCCAAAGATAAAAAATTATTGGATGTTGATAAGATTAGTTGGGAAGACCATGAGCATAAATGTTGGTGCAGCTGAAACTGCTAGACCTAAAACTCTCTAAAAAACTATTCAACAGTCTAAACATTTGTACCCTGATTTTTAAAATAAGTCATTTTACCACAACAATGTCTAAAACAAATTTTCTGGGTGTGATAAGTTGGTCATTTTCCTAAAAACATTTGTAATATAAATGGCATCTCTGCCCTTTCTATTACCATCTAAGTGCCTTAGGGTAATATTCAATGATTCAATCGTTTTCCAACAGCTTTGTGCACCTACTCTATGCCAGCACTGTGCTGGATACAGGATATAAAAGGTAAGCAAGGCAAGATGTACTCCTTGCTCTCTAGTAACTCAGGGTCTGTTAGAGATCAACACATAAACCAATAGTTACATTAAAACTCGTTCCTGCATAATGTATAACTAATCCCAACGTAAGTCTGTGGTTAGCTAATGGGAGTGGGGGTGGCTTAAGGCCAGGTTGTTGCATAAGAAGACCAGAGGTAAAACAGGGTCCTCTACAGGACTTTCAAGAAGGAGACAGGATGGAAAAGGAGATGGGCAGGGCCTTATGCAAGATAATAGGGAGCTCTGGGCTTTATTCCAAAATCCTTGAAATGCTTAGGAAGGGTTCTGAGAAGAGAAATGATACGGACAGTATTGCATGTTAGAAAGATCGCAGATGCAGCAGGGTGGGTGGGGCTATTTGAACCGAGGGCATCTTGGGACTGAGATTGGTTAGCAAGCTCTGTCTAGTACGTCCAAGAGTGGAACTAACCTACAGAGAAGGAGAAAGAACTGAAAAATACTTAGTAGGGAAAATGGGTAGAACTTGGTGATTTAATTGAATGTGAGAAGTTTAGAGAAAACATTTCTAAGCTGTGTGATCTTGTGGGACATACTGCCAACATTTAAGTTAGCACATTTAGGGGAAGAAAATGATTAGTTATAGTTTTACATACTCAACATTTACCTAATATATATTGAGTGTCTATTATGTGCCAGTCACAGTTTAACAGCTAAGGATACCACAGTGAACAAAGGCAGACAAAAAACACCTGCAGCCATGCAACTTAAATCTCTTTGGGGAGTCAGACAAACAAGGTAAATATATAAAATATCAAGTACATTAAACAGTGACAACTAACAGTAATAAGAAAAAAAGAAGAAGGAAAATAAAGCAGAAAGAATTTTGGGGGTTGAAATTTTAGATAATGTGGGCATGGAGAAACTTCCCTAAAAACCTAACTTTTGAGTAATGACTTGAAGGAAATAATGAACATTGGCCTGGAGTGGGAAGCAATATTTGCCAAAAGAATGAAAATTATAGAAAATGAATTTTAATCTGCAACTGATAAAAATAAAATCAGTAATAATAATTGCTTTGATAAAATGCTATGTATATGAACAGCTAAGCAGTATCTATTTTAAGTATTTTCCCATATTTCATTTTCCATTCACTTATTCATTGAGAAAAATTGTATTGAAAGCCTTCCATGTATATAAAATTGCTGGGGAAGTCACAGACACGCTAAGCCCTGTCATCTCCCAGCCCTTGCACATTCCTCTCCTTTTCTTTGTGTCAGATGTTTCAATATATTTGCATTCCACAGGGTAGGGGACATTAGGTCTAATGGAACTGACCATATCTTGAACCCAAAATGAGGAACAAGGAATTCCAACTGCTTAACAGTGATAGAGCTCTCACTGGAAGGCTCCCTCTCCCCCAGGGGTGTATAAATACCCAGTTGTCAGGCAGCACTGGTATCACTCCTCCATGACATGAAGTGGGATGCCTATGCAAAGCAGGGCATTTAGAGCTGCCATCCACCAAACCTGACCTGAGCAGTTGGCCTCCCTGGGGGACCGGCAATGTTGGGATCTCTTTTCGTGCTCTTTTGGACCCCTTGTCCTCTGTAAGTAATAAAGCCATCATTTGCCGAAAGATTTTGTTGTTCCTGAGCCTGTGTTTCCACAATGCACTGAATAGCAACCTGCTCCATAAACATCATGAGCTATGGGCTCAATAAATTTTTTGCATATTGTTATTATTTTATTTTAAATATTTGAATAACATGAAACAAATGTTATATATTTACCTACATAGTAACCATTACCAATGTTCTCTATTCATTTGAATACATCCATATTTTTCAAGTGGTAATGAATCTTTTTCATAAAAAACATTTATCCTAAAAACATTTTATCATAATCTCTTTATCAAATGTTTTATCTTTAAAACATTTGTGTGATAGCTGTTTTAAAATTTTTCTTTTATATTTGGTTTTGAGCAATTTGATTTGGATGTGCTTTGGTACAGTTTTCTTCATGTTTGTTGTGCTTGGGTTTGATTGAGTGTCCTAAAATTGTGGCTTTTTAGTTTTTATCCAATTTGAAAAATATTTTACCAATAGTACTCCAAAAATATCTTGATCCCCTCTTTCTCCTCCCATTCAGGGTTATTTGCTTTCAAGGATCTCCATATTGAACAACAGAGAAGTCGAAAGACTACTGTATACAATACAATTTGATGATCAAGATTTTAAAGAAATGCTGTCCTGTCCCATAAAACCTTTAGTAATAATGGAAATATTCTATATCCAGGTTGTCCATTGTAGTAGCCACTAGTCATAAATGTCTAATGAGCACTTGAAATGTGACTGACACTACTGAGGATGTGAATTTTTAATTTTATTTAATTTTAATTAATTTAAATTTAAATAGCCGCCTATAGCTAGTGGCTACTGTATTGGACAGTACAGTTCTAAAGTAAAGGAGGAGAGGCAGAGGGGATTATTATTAAAACGAGTTTTGAATGAAGACTAATTTAGCCAGATGGAGTTAAGAAAGTTACTTTATAGTAAAAGGAAAACATAAAAAGGCCTAGAGGTCTGAGGGAGTATACTGAGTTTGGGAAACTACAAGATTTTCCAGTATGGAATCAGCTGATGGTATGTTAGATGTGGCGGCACAGTGAGAGTGTGGGGCTGAGGTGTGGGAGGGTGAAGGCTTTTCTGTCATACTGAGAAATAGAGATTTCATCATTGTCAGTGGAAGGTCACTGAAGGGTTCAAAAAGATGAAGGACATAATTTGATATTCTGAATCAAACAAATGGAGAAGAAAACATTTTTAAAAGTACCTAGAACAAATGTTTTATGTAATAAATAAAATAATTAAATGGATTAAAACAATGTTCACAAAGTCAAAGCATCCACAGAATACTGATAAAAATCTATCAGATAGTTTGCCACAAAGAAAATCTCAAATTCAATTTAAAAGTAGAAATTTGAAAGGCTGAAGTTTCTTGTCATAAATACTGTGACTATAAATAATTTTTAAAAGGTGAGCAAAAAAAGTAAAAGAAAATTATTATGCAATATGCCACTTAAAAATGTAGAACTGTCATTCTGAAAATAGCCCATTTTGGAACCTGAATTCTTTTACCAACCTAGTGGTTTTAACTTTGTGTACCTTGCTCTTGTGAGCACATCTGTATGGCTTGATACTGTGGCAGTTGTCATGAGATTTTTGGGTAAAAAATTCATGCTATCTTAAAAAAAAAATCTAAGTACTGTTTACTGTCCATCTCTATGTCTGCATTCAAATAAAACTAATATTTAGTAAATATTCATCATACTCTGAAAAGAACTCTATCCTTATTTGGGTTTTATTCATTTGGGTTTAGTTTTAAATTTCTCTCAAATTCCCTTTGTATCCCCCTGATATAACAAACAGATGCTTAAATCATATATTCCATAAGTAACCCACTTACTTTCTTTTGGTTTTTATTCTTTCTTATTAATGATTCCTCTCTATAGCTCATGGTTTCTATTAAATCTATTCATTGGCAGGATGCACAGGATAATCTTAGTCTTTGAAAAATGAAGCAACCGTTTAACATTACCAAACAACAAAAATAATTTGATTGATTTTCAGTAGTCAAGTTTTCAAAATACTTCAAAGTCATATTATATGGCTTTAATCAATTCAGTGAAAGGTTAATATTTTGAAATATAAGGGCTCTATATTGTTTGAATAATAGATACCCATTTCAAAGTACATTTTATTGCCAATTTGCAGCATTTGGTAAGTAAATTATGTGCTTTGTAGAGAAAGGTATTTAAGAAATATATTAAAGAAGCAGTTTAAAAATAAGATCCTAAGCAAGCTGAGAAATAAATAAACGTGCAAATCAATGCAATTATTTTAAGGTATATTAAAAAATTAAAATGGGGATATTCCTTTAATAGCTTGCATATACCCATTTAGAGTATACCGAACTTGTTCTCTTATTTTAGAGTATTACTTAGCAGTTAAGTGAATTTGATAATTAAGACTTTAAAGCTGTCATTATAAAACAATGTCATATCATCCCTGAGGAGAGCATTTACATAGGTTTGGATCAATTGCTGTATTTGTTCATGCAAAAATATATTTATTATTCGCCCATGATGCTTGGAAAGAAAATGGCCAAGAGGTGATGGTGTTTATGTGAGTAGGCAGTAGGTAGGAAGAAGAAGGTGAACAAAGCATGCCCCATGTCCTCCAAGTGCAAAGTAGTGCTACATGCTAAGGATGATCCACAGCACAGGTGGGAAGTTCTACAAATGTTGTGAATGAAGAATCCAGCCAAAATCAACTGTTGTTAGATGCATTTCATATAATATAATCAGATTATTTAGGTTTTAAGATTTAACAAATAACAAAGGTTTAAAACTTTCTACTAAACTTTTTCATCATCCCTTTGTGGTGGATTTAACTGTGTAACACCATTTGGATTTGTTCTTGGTCTTGGGCCACTTTCTGGTGGGTGTGGACCCATTGTAAATAAGATCCATTCAAGATGTCATTTCAGTTAAGGTGTGGTCCAGCGAAAATCAGGTTAGGGCTTTACTCCAAATTATTGGAATCTTTTATAAGCAGAGTGAAAGCCAGTGAGAAGAGAAGCTACAGGGAGCAGCCAGAAGCTGGCAGTCAAAGGAACCCAGAAGAGAAAGGAGAATTTGCAACCATGTACATTGCCATGTGAAAGAAAAGCCAAAGACCAAGGGTCACTGGCAGCCAGTCCCAGAGCAACACAGTCTTGGGCAGAAAGCATTGCCTCAATTTTGGACTTCTCCTAATCTCAAAGCCATGAGCCAATAAATTCTGTGAACCAATAAATCCCCATTTTTTAAGGCAACTCATTTCTGAGCATTTTCTTTTTTAAAAAATTTAGAAGTTTCTAATTTCCTGCAGTAAATATCTTTCACTGAAAACAATTCTAATACGTATGGTCATTTGCCTAATACCCCATTTAAAAACCCAAATTATAAACCTTTTACTTAAAAAAATGAAAGGATAAGAAGAATCAATAATATTTTTCTGAAGGGAAATTTAAAGAGCGGTTTCAATTAAGTAATCCCATGGTTTGTATTCAAAATGAAGAGGAATAAAAAATGAAAGCCTAATGCTTCTGATGGACAATCACCAATTAAAGTTAAGAGCATCTTTTTAATAATTAGCTGGTTATGTCAGTAAGCATTTATTGAGTACTATTGTTTGCAAAGTACTCCACTTTAACACACTTGTTAACTTATCCTTTTATGACATATTTATCAGTAGTTTTACAATCTCTTGAACATGAAAACCTGTTTATAAAGACTACCAAGAGCTATTTTAGAAGAAAATAAACATTTTTACATGACATATAAATTGCGTTCCAAGAACTTGGTAGCATGTCTGGACAATGATGGACCTACTCTGAAAATGCTTGTGAGATTTTTAAAGTAAGAACTTTTCAAGTGGGATTTTCCGGTCATAATACATTTTCCATACCACAAATAGTGACTGAAAATAAACACAGATTTTTCTGAGAGGTAATTTTACATTTTGCCACATATTTGTCACAACATTCTACCTTAAAATAATATTGCTGACTTCTTGCCTTAACTGACCTATTAACAGTCTTCCTCCCCAATTTCATGCCTCAGTATGATCACTAACAAAACAGTCTACATTTCTTAGCTGGGAGGTAATAGCATTTCTGAATGACCTGAAATCCTTCAGAATTGTACTTTACCTGATTTTCAGGGTGCTTAATCCATTTGTATGCTCCAAAGTTTTCATTTGAATTTGTATCAGGTCATGTAAGATCAGTTTCTTCTGTGTCAACTGATGTAGCAATAACTTTATATAATGTGACACTGTAATGTACAGTTAGAAACTTTTCTTCTATAGGAGTAGGATCGATCAATTTAATGGATTTAACTACTAAACAAAAATTATTTATCTAGTTCTGCATACTTCTATATAATTACTACGTTCTTATCTTCCAAGTTAGCTATACTGTTATATACTATGAATTTTTTATATAAAATTATAAAGAAGCTAAATATATCAAAAGAATAAAAATTAGTAAAATTTCAATTTATTTCTTCTACCTATGAGAGTTAGAAAACAATATACCACTATCATGGAATACAATAAAGCAATATCACTGTCATTGAATTTCATTTATGTACTCAGTTTAACAGCAAATCTTGGGGAAAGGGCATTATTCCTAGCTCGAATTTGACAGTTAAAGGATAGGGGATTCCATTATTAGGGTCAGACTTTTGTACCGTGAATGAAATCTGGCTGGCAGTTTGCTTTTGTATTTTACTGGAACATGGCCACACTCTTTCTTTCACATATCGTCTGTAACTGCCTTCCTGCCTCAAAGGCAGAACTGAGTAGTTGTGGTAAAGACTATATGGCCATGCAAAGCCCCAAATATCTACTATCTGGCCCTCTGAGGGAAAAGTTTGCCTCTATTCTTGACTATTTATGAACTGTGACCTATTGGTTACATGATGTTAAAACAAACACTACCATGAGAATAATTTGCAAGGGTAACATAATTTTTAAAAGTAAATAAATATGATGAAAAACTAAATGAAACAAGTTCCCCTTGTAAATTCCAGAGAACTTATCTCTTAACTGAAGGAGTTTTGTTTCTTATGTGGGTACTTTGTTCCTTTGCTTCTTATACAGAAAGAAAGGATTTGGAAAGAAGAATCCATCCACTTCTATGAAGAGTTGGCAGAGCACTTGGGCTGGAGGGAACTTGTCCTGAGTAGTGACACATATGTACCCCTAGCCTAATCAAGTCCAAGAAGTCTTAAGGAAAGTGGTTTTCACTCAGAAAAAAAAAAAAAACAACAAAGGCCACATCTAGCATAGTTTGTGCTTCTCCAAAGCTGATTCCTCCATTCAACACACTGATCACCTATTTTAGGTTGAATCCAGTAAGACAGTCTGGAACTAACTGACTTTATATTGCTATAGCAGCATCTTTACACTAATAATAGAGTTATATTCCCCACACTGGGAGGGAAATTTCCAGGCTCCACTCTGTCAAAAGACATTTCTGAAGAAAGTTATAGACCGTGGCATGTTATTGGGCAAGGGAATCCATGGGCCAATCATTGGAGAGCTGGGAATAGGTCTATGAAGAGCAGACTTCAATGGGTATTACAGATAACTATCCCATGAATGGAAGATGGTGAATAGATACCATGCAATGGACCTTGGCCAGTAGGGCTCTACTCGAGTAGGAAATAGACTCTAACATCCAGGAACTCTGAATTATTTGATGTGAAAATAGACTTTTCCCTTATTGCCTTCTGATGATGTCTGAATGATAGTTTAAAGTTTTCTCTGGAGGAGGGAAGGTCCAAGATAAACATCAGTGTTTACTATCCTGGGAGAAACACTCAGACTCAGCTACTAAAGACCTCCAATCAAAGGTTAACCAGCACCCAATCCAGAAGCCACTTCAGGCTGGCCATGGCCATCTGTCAGAAGGCTGATTAGTGATTACAACCAATATGAGTATCTGGTGTGTCTTTAACAACCCCTCCCCCCACAAGCATGTTAGCCAAACCCTCATTTGCTGTCTATCTCTAGTCATATCAGCCTGAGGATATCCACTTTGCTTTCACCTTTCCTGTCCCCCGACCCTCTTTCTGCGGGTTTTGCCAACATGCCTGGTGCTGCCTGTCCACTCAGGAAATGCCCCTCGTACTGGAATCCTGTTCCAGCTTGCTCAGAATGCCCTGGAAACACACAGCTTCCACTGCCTGAACACTCACCTTAATGCCTCTGCCCATGTGATTAGGATCCTTGAAATATGCGTTTTGTATCACAGAGTCCTGGCTTCCCTGAGAACCCAGTCAGATTAGTTCTGACTGTTCTTCAATTACCAATAACTAATGTTCTCACAATTTTTGCTGCTAAAGATTAGAGTTATGACAGTGCAAGGAAAGTCCCTTCTTATCCAGATGAAACCAATTTATCCACTCTAAATCTTCAAAGTAAACTTTTATAGTGTGTAAATTCATAGCTATGCTATCTTCTGTCTTTTTTTCTTTCTTTTTCTATTTGATTGTCTTGTTTTGTTTTTATCCCTATATTGGCACTTTTGAATGCTTCTGCCATGCCTATACCAAATGCTATGGCAAATTCATTAACTGGCCTTGATATCTGTTGCCAACGTGTATCTTTACTATTCTTTAGCCTTTTTTCCACTCTCTGGAGCCCCTTAGTTTCTTTTGGATTTGTTTATCCCCATTAGAATCTTCCACTGATACCATAACCAATATTCAATGTACTGAAGCCCACTGGTCATGAATCTGACTGTTTGGTCCTCTATTCTGATTAGTACACTCTGTGTGTTTGTGTTGGGGTGGAAGAAGATATCAACAAACACTTTGATTATCATCCCCGATTTTTACTGACCTGAAAATCCCTTGGGATCCTGCCTCAATGCCTCACATTTCCCTGTGAGACTCCTCTAGTTTGGATCTGATTGCAGGATAAAGACTCCATTGTTGACAATATACATTAATTAACTGATTAATTGATTGTTTAACTTGAAATGAGAACCAAAAAGATCATATAATTGCAGAATTGTTACTGTGTGCATGCAGTTGTCTAATGCATCCTGTGACTGTTCTTTGTGGAATTAACAAGTCCTTGAGAAAAATTTTGCCACTAAACTTGAGTATGCCTCTGAGACCATTCAGGACACTACATAGTCTCAATCTGTAAAGATATTTAGATTACATAAATGTTGCATAAAAAATGGAGGGGATTCCCATATGCCCCACTCCCTACCCCTCCCACACTTTCTCATATTAACAACATCCTTCATTAGTGTGGTACATTTGTTACAATTGAGGAACACATATTGGAGCATTGGGCATTACTTTTTGAACCCCAGCAGCTTACACGCATTGTTTGCAGCACTCAAGAGAACTGTATTTTTCCAAGTATTTCATTAGAGTGTCAAAAGAGTGCCACATATCCAAAGGTGCTGCAAGACACACTGGCAGCCTTGAAAGTTAATCTGCTGCCCAACTTTGCAAGGTACCAGCAGGGAATCACCTGGGCATCAAGAAGTTGTGGGTCATGATTGTCATTTTTCACTGACTAATTTTATATTCCAAAATAGCATTGATGCAAATGATTATTTTTAACAAAATTACAATTTTAATTTTTTTTATTTTAACAAAATTGAAATGAACTTTTTAAAGCTACAAATGTTCAGTATTTCTACAGTTTTCCCAGCAAGATATTTATTAATGAGACAATCAAATGAGGTAACGAATTTGGAACTCTCTTTAAAACTGAAAAGTACTTTAAAGCTATAAGAGGCTTTTAGTCATCTTTAAAAGATAATGCTAGATTTCCCATTATGAAAGGGTTTGGCCTGCTATAGCTTACTGATACATTTAATGTGTTTGATGAACTCAGCATATGACCTAAATGATGGCGTTATTGTGGTAGCATGTTAAATTCTTAAAATGAAATTACAGGGGAAAAAACCCTCTGCATGTCATAATCCTGGCAGGAAACAGCACAGTCCAACAGCACAATAGAGGACTGTTTAGGAAAGGGATTTTTCTTGAGATACAGGAAAGCTTAACGGAAGCCACAATGGTTGTGAAGCACCCCGGGGCTAATAGTGGGGAGTTGGTACCACCTCTTCCTTGAGAGAGTCAGATCCCAGATAGAGAACCACATATGGCTTTGAGAGAGGAAGACAGCTACTGCCAACTGATGGCTTGGCAGGGAGGGTGCCGTGAGAATAAAATCCCAACCTTCCTTGCCTTCCACCTCCAATCTTTTGCCTGTAACTACTGTCGGTTGAATCTAATCAGAATCCAGAGGGATCTCATTATGATGTTCATGAATGTCACCCTTTGGAGTCCCAGAGGAGGGCAGATCTGGCAGGGTAAATAATGAATATCCAAAATATAGAGAACTAAATTCAGAAATAGATGAATTTCTGGAATGACTTTTCCATATTAAACATAAAAGTGTATATTTTAAAAGTTAATTTAATTGGTATGGATGAGGTTAATTCAGTCACTTATTCAGCAAAGCTTTAGTGAACATCTATTATATGTTTAATTCTATGCAAGGTACTGCATAAAATGATTTGATATATTCCTCTCAAGATTTTGTCATTTCATCTGAAAGATAGATGTGGAAATTCAACTATTATAATCCCAAGTTATAATAGGGTCATGGAAACTCAGAGGAGGGAACTAAGAGGAGGCTTCCAGAAGAAAACACCACATGAGCCAAGTCTTAAGGAAGGACAGGAATTAGATAATGGCACCTTGGGAGAGTGGGAGAAATGATGTTGAGGTATAAAGATGGGAATGTGCAAAGTCACAAGAGCTCAAGATTGTGGTTCTAGAAACAGGAATTTTTCAATTTGGCTGGAAGGAAGGAAGGAAAAGCCTATGAATTGTAATAAACGTCAATTTAAAAAGTTAAAAGAAAAAGGGAATGCAGCACATATGAGCCTATAAAGATTGGCCTGGATCATTGCGGCGCTTTATTTGATTTGTAAGAAGTTTGTAACTATTACTGAAACGCATGAAGAGCCATGGAAGAATTTTAAGCAAGGAAAAGGCCTGTAGATATTTGCAGTTGAGAGATATAATTATAGAGTTGTGTTAGATACATGGGAAGGGTATGACTGAAGGCCTAAGGCCAATTTAGAGAGTACTACAAAACCCAGATGAAATACACAATGGCCGTAAATCAGGAATGATGATGGGAATAGTTCAAGGGTTGAGGTAATAAAAATGGAGATCAAATGGGTATCAGGGATGTCAATCAAGCCTGGTTCCCAGGTTTCTGTTGCACACCTGTGTAAAGTGGGTTATCATTAGCCACCATAAGAAAGATGGGAGGAGGAGCAAATATGGGGAATTCAGGATTGGCAATGCTGGGTGACAGTGCCTATGGGGCAAAATAGAGCATGAAAGAGAAGTTAGCACTAAAATAAAGATGTGCCTTATATGGTTATTATGAACATTCAGATGGACAACTTTCATACAGTCTATTATTATTGCAGCCAAAGTATAACCACTCAATATGGGCTGCTTTCATATAAGCAAATATAAGAAAATTTAAAGCACTAAAATGATTTACTTTTAATCATTTCCCTTAGAAAAAAAATAAGTAAAATTAATGGATCACTTATATTGTATGTATAGATTAATTATAACGCAAAGGGATTAATATGTTGGCAGTAAAGAATTTTAGTTCAATATTTCTGTTTAATAGTTTGGTTAAATGTTATAATTTTTTGATTTTCTATATATTTTCATAAAAGTGTTTTGAAACAATAGTAAAAACATTGTTTATTTTGAAAGAAAATCAATTCTGATAAATAGACATTTAAGAAAAGTTTCTTTAAAAATCCTGTAATCAAATTACCTTTTTGTTCCAAATGGCTTGTGTCTGTGCAGATAGTACTTCTATAGCCCTGGACCTTTCTACATATAAAATGAATATATTTTAACATATTATAACTGTATTTTCATGAACCACAAATAATCATTACCTGGTTATTTTTTCTTGTGTAGATTTAACATCACTGTATGTGTATATACTATGTTATTATAGCAAACAATGAATATGTTCCAAATCATTTGCAAAATCCAGAGGTTAATAAGTTTATATCAGTTGCTTATTCAATACTTAATTGTAAACATATTATAACTCTAAGGCTCCATAGATGCCTCCAATTTCGCCTCATTCTTCAGGTTCCACTCAATCCACCTCCTTCGCTGAACCTACCTTGTTTGGTGCAGAACTCATCAAACGTTCTTGTTTCCAAACTTATCTAGAACACGCTCTATACCAAAAATGTATCATATTCACTAATGTTTCACATGCTTGTTTTAATTTTAACCCTGAAACCAGATGGTAATCTGATAATCTCCTTGAGGTCAGGGGCCTAATCTCTCACTCTGAAATTCAATATCCCAGGAAACTGATGGCATACACACACACACACACACACACACAATTTATTCTGAGCTCTACATAGGAAAGACTGAAAGAAAGGAAATACAATAATATTATGTATATCTTTTTGCCAAATAATTTAAAATTGGAGCTAAAAATTAAACTTATTGGACACATCATAATTATATCTGAAAGTGAAAATAATCTTATCAGTAACGCATCATGCATGGCAAAATTTTGAGATTTCATGACTTAACTCTGAATTATGATTGAAATACATGGCAAGACTCTAAGATGTACATGGGGAAATCATTTGAAAGTTAAATTATATAAATAAAGTTAACTTCCTTATTATAGAAAAGTTTAAAATATTTACTTTCATTACAAAAGTAATGAACTCACCAATCACACCAAAATTTTTTTTCTTTTCAAAAATTAAATTAGTGGGTTTATGTACAACTATTTTAATAGTAATTAAAAAAATAAAACAATAAAACATTTTATATTCTTTTACTTCCTTTTTTGTTTTTGTAGGATATTTCTGCATTTATATATTTCCAGATACTCATTTCTTAATGTAAATAATGTATGTGCTCCTAAATTATTACAAAGGTAAGTTCTATAAATTCAGTTCCACTTTTTCATTTTCTTCCATAGTTAAAAAAAAAAACTAATTGCAAGGAGTTAAGGTTTGCAAATAAGGAGGAGCCCAGATGCAGTATACCAAGGAAACTGTTTCCCGGCGCACAATCTCCTTCAGCTCTGTCAGAACTGATACTTTACTTCTACAGATATGAATGTCCATCATTTACTTACATCTTTTTTGTGGGACACTCTAAATTTGCTCTAAAACTTAAGAAAGCAAAATAAATTGATTTCTCATTTTGTTGCTATTTTAAAGCATATTTTTATTTGTAAAATAGCTAGGTATATATCTTTAATTCTCTCTGAAACATTCTAGACTCTTGTTCCAGATGAAAGTTTAGGGAAAGGAAGACCCTCAATTAAGCATGTATGCTCACACTTGAACTGATTTTGTTGTTGTGTATGAAAACACTATTTCTACATAAGATACATGATTCAAAGCAAAATTTAAATGAAATAAAACTAGGTACCATAGTTAGCCTATCCCATGCTCACTAATCTTCACTTGTTATTAATAACAATTAATCTAAACCTCTCTCTCTGGCCAAAGATAAACAGAAGGGAAAAAAAAAAAATCAAGCTCACCTCACTGGAAATACCCATTTATCTTTCCATTTTTTTCCTGCTTTCTTTTCCCCTCCTTATGTATAAGAATGTTAGAGAAAAAAAATTCATATCACAGTATGATGCCGCTGGTATGTATAAAAAACCCTTGACATTCATTTTCCCATCACCAGTTTCCCTGCTGGCCAGCTTCTGAGTCTCCTTTACTCCTCTTCTCATCAGGTAGCTGGCTGCTAGATGTTTACTGATTAATTTGCATCAAATGCTCTCCTAGCAACCAACTCTAAGATAGGATTAGATATTTTTGTAAAAGACTTTTTTGTTAAAGAAGCTTAGACTTTATAAAATACCATAAACAGAAACTAATAGTCTTTAAGCAAAGTTATAATGTGATTTCTCACACTTTTAAAAGAAATTTCAGTCCATTGCCTTTAAATCTTACCATTATTATTTTTATTAGAGCAGTTATAGGCTTACAGGAAAATCATGCCCAATTGCCTTTTATTGTATTTATTTTTGGGGAAAACTGGCCACTTTTCTATTTAAAATTTTGCATTTGTGGACACATCCAGGTTTATAATATACTTTATCTTGACAATATGGAATATGTATTACATACTTTAAGTAGATCTACAAAGAATTCATGTCATTCTGTAATTGTCAGTTTAGGACTTAGAAGACAAATAGGTGTGGTTTCTAATGGCCAGTCTAGATATTTAGAGGACAGATTAAATTGCCCCACATTAATTTTCATTTTTTTAAAAAACAGAAATAATATGAAATCCAGAAGTTTCAATTAAGATTCACTTTAACTGAAAAATTAATGTACCTATTTTCCTCTACTTCTCAAAAAGTATCCTCATGTAACCAATTATGGGTAAAGTCCTATACATTTTATAATATTAAAGTGTTATTTGATATAATTTGATGGAAAGAACAAGGAAAAGAGAAAATATACCACATGTAATGAATCATCTCTAATAACATTAAATAAACAGACCAACAGTACAAGATAATTATCTTAGCGGGTCTTTGAGATAAGAGAAGGAAATATTTTATTACACCCCATTAGGCTTTCAAACAATCAGAGAACAATACCAGGCTAGAAAGTAAGATATTTTAACAAGATCAATAACAATTCTTAGTTTATTAATGATATTAGGATTAAAATTGATAATCTTGATGCACTGAAATATTTTACTATTTCAAAAAAGTCTAAGATTCAAATATAAAAACTAAAGTTTATTAACTTGATGATGATAATAGAATATTTTTCCCAGAGGTAAGAATAAAGCAGCAAGTCCATTATAAGGAAATATATAACCAACTCAGCTGTGATGGCCATATGCCCAGAATATTAGAAGAGTGCCATTTCTGCACGTTTCCTCTTTCCACTAGTTTATTGTTTTCTATGTGGGTACTTCTTAGCCCTCACATGTGCTTTTAAGCGATCTTAAGTGTAGACACTGACCACATATTCAAGTTTCAAGGCTTTTTAGTTTGGGAGCATATTGGAAATCTAATTCAAAGTTTAGAAATTGCTTCCATAGATTCTAAACTTATATAGTAGTTTGATAGATCATTGCAAAGCAAAACAATTTTCTACTTTCTAGGTGTTAGAGCCAAGGGAACCCATGTTGACTGAAGGTCTACTCTATGCCAATAACAGAGCAAGTCTTTTTAATAGAATGTCTCATATAGTCCTTTCATAACATAAGAGATTGATATTATTAAACACAAATTATAGATACTGAGATTCAGAAATACTAAATAGCTTGCCAAGATTAGAGAGTAAAACAAAACCCAAGTTGAAAGTTATGACTGTGGGACACCAAACCTAAGTGTCTTTTCACTATTTCAAATTCCCTCTCATAATTATAGGAAACAAGGCCATTCTCTCCCTTACAAGCAGCTGCCACATCAGAGATGCCCAAGTTTCCTAAAGTGCTCACCCAGACTTGGCCTGGACTTTAAGGTTACTGTTTTCTTCTCTCTGATGGCTTATCAAAACTACCACTGTTTTCAGATAGAAATGACAAAAGATTAAACTAACCACATAGAAGTATGAATGGCTAAATAAATACCTATATGTGTTTATCTTTGGGTAGAGGAGAAAATGGGATTTCAGTAGAGATATAGACAGAGAAATAGCAAATGTGTATGTTTGGGTAAGTATTTGTGTGTGTGAAAGAGATAGAAAGTTTATTTCTTACAAATACATATCTATCTCTATGTACACACACAAAGATTATTTTCCCTTCCATCTCTGCTTAGGCCTGTGTAAAGTACACTCTGCTAATGAGATGTGTGGGATGGATGTTCCTGATCCATTTACTGACCTATCAAAGGGCCAGATCAATCCTTTGGGTTAAGCTACTGGTCCTTGATAAATCTACAACTATATTTATAATGAATGAGAGAATGTAGACAACAAATAATTTTTTAGCAATATAGTTGTTTTACTGCTAGGATATGATCACTCCCTGAGTAGCACCGAGTAGACAGAAAGACTTTGGAAAATTTATCATTACAAATAACACGTGTTCAATGATGTCACCTACATTTTGAAGAGCACATCATTAAGAAAAATGAGCTAAGTGTCTACTTTCAAAACATTGGCAGAAAGGTAATGGCAGAAACTGCTACAAAAGAATGCAACATTGAAGGATAAAATGATCTTTTATATGTGCTCTTCGTATCAAAAATGAAAGGCAAAATTGAAAGCTAATGCTTTACAGAGCTCAATATGATGACTTTACTAAAAGTGGAAGAGAGAAATGACACCTAAAGGGAATACTAAACAGAGTGAAACATAATAAATACTAAAATAAATTCTGGAAAATGTGCTACAACACAGAGAACTAGAAAACGCTTAATAATTCAAGAGAGAAAAATAAGCACGGTATTGCCTTAGTTGGTTATGAACATGCAAAGAAGCAAAAGAAAAAGGTCTGCCTGCAGTGGCCTGAAGAGGTAGACAATCAGTGGGTTAGAAAAAGTATATCTCTTATTTATTTATTTATTTTTTTCACTTTTTTTTTTTTTATTGTGGGTAAAAATCAAAATTTTCACAATACATACCAACATTTGCAAAATGATATATAAATGTATATGCATATATGTGCATTTGCTTACAAAATGTTATTTATGTATATATATATAAATATATTTTAAGAGGTGCTTAGATACCCAAAATATTACACGGAGCCCACTGGGATTCCCATGTTGCCCACCCCCCAGGATGTGTAAAAGTATATCTTTTATAAACAAGTCTTCACCGCCAGCATCCAACCCATTAGCACAACTGTATCAGCTTAATCAGAAATGCCGTAAGATGTGAATCAAATTATATTTTGCAAAACATTAGAACAGTTTTACATTATTATTTTTCCTTTTGCTCTCTTATATGCTGTCTGTACCCAGGGTAGCTATTGCCTAAGGGTGACAGTGGTTCGGAAGAAAGTAGCCCTCCCTATATAATGCTAGAGAAACCATTCTCACGGAAATATTTTCTTGGACACAAAGAACTCCAGAGTTATTCAACAGAGCTCAGTGCAGCTCTCCACTCTGACTCCTACCATCACCCCCAGTTCCTTCAGACTATATAATCAACGTGTCCAACATTCCAAACTTGTGACTTTTGACTTCCTCTAATACCTTTATATTTATTCTCATTATAACTTGTGCAAACTCATAAGCATGCTCACACCCTGGATCTGGAAATGGCTCTATGTGATATACTGAATTTCAAGATCGCAATCTCTGATTACAATTCTACATCCTTTTAATTTTTCTCTGAATGATTTCAACTATACTTGGACTTCAACTTCATTAAGGTTTCAGGGTCCATACTTCCCACCCTTTTTCCTCGAATATATTAGCCTCTTAGATTTCGTTGTTTTCTATAGCTGGCTGAGACTTCAAGGCATTCCAATTTATCCACAACCTTGCCACTCCCAACTGTGTTCTTAGGGAATTCAACCCAACGCATTTGCTGTTTCCACAATGCCTGTGGGACACACTGCCTTTACTAATACATGTGCCCTAACCTCAGCCTGGCCCCAGGCAACCACGGCCTTCCTTTAGCAGTCAGTGGTCAACTGTCTTCTGTTCCTCACAGTGGTCCTTCAAAATACTCACTTTTATCCTGAAAAGCTTTACCCAGTGGTGTGCCAGTAAATGTTTAATCAACAGCTCTTCAGAAAACAAAACAAACAAACAAACAAAAATCCCTGATTTGTAGCACTTTCCAAGTTTCAAGCTGTAAATGCTTCCTCTGTGGTCGATTTCAAGCTGCCAACATGTCACTGTATTCATGTCAGGGAAGCTCTGTGCGGTAGGTAGCATGTCTGGTTTCAAACACAATAGACATAAATAACCTCGAAGCACAGAAAAGAGTGAAATGTAGTCAAATGCTTGGGAAGGCTCTAGCCTTTTCAGATGTAGAGACCAGGTAGCAGGGAAGTTGTCTCCTGTTACCCTGAGAGGAGATAACTTGGTAAACCAACAGGTTTCTCTATCATTGTTTATGGCATTGGTGCTGCTTGTAGTTTCCTAGCCTTTGGGCCTAAGACCTAATACCTAGTCAGAAGAAGAGAATACACCGAGGGGATCAAGCAGCAAGGAGAAAGATGGTCAGAACGCTCAAAACTGGTGATGCCTATTGAAATAGAACTGAGGTCGAGGCAAAAGCACAGCTTGAATAAAAAAAAAAAAAATAAGCCCACTCAAGCAGATTCAAATTAAAATGATCTATTTACCTATCCTCTGGACAGTGCATATTTCCAAAACATTGGTGATCGGGCAATTAGCTAATTAGCTGTTTTCCTTCTTTAAACCCAACCCAGGATATGTTTCAGAAGGAAAAAGGAGGGTGGCGGATCCTAAAATCTAATATGCTAGTTAGGTTCTGGCATCAGAGAAAACCAGCAACTTCAAATAGAAGAGGACCACATGGCACAGAGGCATATGAATGGCAAACACCAGAAAGATAACATTAGATGTGGGCAAAAACTAGAGAGTAATAAAATATCAAGTGCTGATAAGAGGGCAAATGCTGGTTTAGAGAACAATCTAGCAGTCTTTAATGAAATCAAGTATTTGAATACCTTATGACTCACCAATCCTGCTTCTGGGTATTTCAGGGCTGCAGCACACAGCTGTCCAGTTTATGCATTGTACAACTCCTGGGAGCAGTTTGCACAGAGGACAATGTGAATATAAACTATACATGAAATTAACTGAATTTTATAGATGTATAAAGTTCAGATATATGTTAAGTTGTTAAGTTTCATTCTTCTAAAGGAAGAATGAATTGTGAAAAAAAACTTTTGATGTAATTCACTGCATGTTAAAAATGAAAAAGATGGTTACATATGCATTTCTAATAACAAGGTGAAATACAAACTGCTAGGGATTCTTTATGTCTAATTTATGTTTTCAATAAAAGTCATCTATTGTGCTTAAAATTTTTAAAACATTTATGGAGGCCAAAAATGAAATATCTTTTTTTTTCCAACTAGATATTGTAGGCAAAATCATGTGTTTTCTTATCATGTTTCTTAAGCAATTTTGTCTTGACCTGTCAGTGAGAATTTTTCTCCTGACCTCTGGTAATTCAATATTTCAAATTCAGAAAAATGGCTGTTTCCATCTGTTCCACCCAGAATGATCAATACTTAGTTAAGTTTGTGCATAATAATGAATATATATCTCCCAGAACGTGCTTTGCCAAATTTTGTTATATAATTTTGTTCAGGACCAGGACCTTGACAGAAGGGTATCTGCATTTTCATTTTATTTTACAAGGGATGTGGGAATGCTGACTGTCTACTTTCTACTTTTTCCCCCCAAATTATCACTTTGCAAAGGGAAGCATTCTGCCACAGTGAAATAGACATGTCTTTCAGAAAATTCTCCCTTTAGGCCCAAACATGGGCTAACTTCAATAAATGAAAGTGGCATAGTTTACAGAATTGGTTTCTCACTAAGTACTTGAGTTGAATCAGCTTTTTAGATGCCTTCGGATTTTTCAGAGAAGTAAAAGAAAAAACATTCTTCAAGCCTCAAGAAACCACTTTACCTCAGATAATTGTCTCATTTAATTTGCATTCCAATGCATAACAAACTGAGAAATAGCAATACTCAGAAGGCCAACCCAATGGAAGACTTCCTAACAAGTCATAAAGTAATAGGTGAACAAGGGTGAGAAGTGGAAGGGCTGGGAGGAATTACTTACTGGAGCTGAGGGTTTGGTTGCAAATTTCCAAGTTCAAGTTATCAACCTTTCTACATGCTTTACTACCAGCTCCATTTCTGCCTGAAAAAAAAAAAAAAAAAAAAAATCCAGACAGCCTGAGAAATCAGCCGACAAACCTCATTATTGATGGCGTCAGGTGGTAGATCAATGCTGGAGGAAAATCAATGGTAAAAATATTTTTCAGTGGTGCATACAGATGAGGCGCCTCAGTAGCATTTCTTGATGAAGACCACAAAAATCTGCAGCCACCCTCCAAGAGTCACTGCTTCATAGAAGGCAAGAATTTATATGGAGCTTTAAGGATACTAATTTGTCCCTATATGTTTCCTGTGTTGTATAGCTCATAATTGCTATTAAAAAGGAAAGAAAGATTTGGAGATTCCATAGAAAATAAAATGCAATTTCTCATGTAGTATTTTCTTTTATAAATATTTATTACATGTATAATCACTTCAAAGTTTAAAAGATTAGAAAGTTTAAAAGTGGAAAGCCTAAAATGAAGGGCCCATAGTTTTTAATTTGAACAGAGTATGTGAAAATAGATTTCGTTGCACAGAAAGATGAAGTTCTAGAAGAAATTCCATGTCAAGGGATTAAGAACAGGAGAAGGATAGTGAAACAATTCCGAGGAATTGCCTTGATTTCTAACCTCTAGTCCCCAAACACCCTAAAAGATGCTATGACCTTTTTTTTTTTCTAAATTATAGAAAATTATATCAGATCAGAACACTCTACTGCCCCGAGAGCTTGTCAATCTTACAAAAAATGTTCCCAAAGGTGGTTATTCCTGGTAAAGTGGAGAGTTGGTTTAAGTATCTCCAGAGTCAGGTTTACTCTGTGACTAATGAAACTTAATCTTTAGGTCCTTCCTTGCACAGGTACCTTCCAAAGCTCTGAGAGGGGCTCTAGCAATATTGTTGACCTACTTGTGAATCCTTTTTCCTACCCCCCCTGCCCCTTGGGTATTACCCATTTGGAGTCTACAGAGATGAACATGCTCCTTAATAAGCAGAGGGGATATACCTATTGTTCTGATATTCTCACCGCAGGAGAGAAAAAACAACTATCTTCTTAAGCTAGTGTTACGTGACTTTCACCAAGGAGAAAGAATGGAACATCCCATTTCAAGGGACTTTTCTCAGAAGAAATGAAGACGAGTTAGCCAAGCTTGTTACTGCAAATAATGTGTAAACTTCTCAACTTTCCTCTGTTTTTCTTTATATTACCCCTAGCTGTTTTCTATCTATTGATCAGCAGTAAAACACCTAAAGGCAGTGAAGGGAGGGGAGCCTGGAAGTCTCCGTTCTTTCTAGTGCCCATCTTGGATGGCCAAATGATCAAGGACTATAAAAGCTGGTGGCAAAAACTGTAAGGAAGAAAGTAATCTGTTGAGGACCAGAGTTCTGAGGGAAAACAGAACAAATAGAGAAGAAGCTAGACCAGATGGGCTGACAATCTGAGAGCCAAGATTGATGGTTTCTCTAATACCTGACATTCAGTTCAGCTCTTCAGAGAATCCTGTTGACTCTCACTCTAAAATATTTTCAGAACATTTCCCCTTATCATCTTTTCTCCCACTATTGCTGTGGTTGAAGCCATGATGAAACCAGATTGGGTTATTCTCTGCTCAAACTAAAAGCAAATGCTAAAAGTGGCCCATGAGATCTTTTGTTAACTTCACTCTACGTTCCACTCCTGCACCATCTTTCAGCCTTCCTTATTATTGTTTCCTCCTTGCTTGCTCTGCTCCAGCAATACTGGCCTCCTTGCTTCTCCTTGACAATACCAGGCACACTCCCACCTCAGTGCTTTTGCACTTGTGGTTTTCTCCAGATATCTCCAAAGCTCACTCCCTGCATTCTCTGGGTCATGGCTTAAATGTCATCTTCTAATGAAGTCCTACTTTAGGCATCATCTCTAAAATTGAGACTCTCCCTTTGACATTTCCTATCTTCTCCTGGATTTATTGTTCATGTTAGTATTTATTACCATTTAAAATTCTGTATATTTTGTTTATTGCCTGTTAATTCCACAGTAGAATGAAAAGTCCATGAAGACAAGACATTTTGGCTTTTACTTACTGCTCTACTCCCAGTGCTCAGCATGGGACTGGCACTTAGTAACTGTTCAATAAATATTTGTTGAATGAATGAGTAAATGAACGAAAGAGCAGTAGAAAGGTCTGCTTGGGACCTACAATAAGCTTCTTACTATCTTCAGCAGAAGCCCAAACTGTTTTGCAAAGCATTGAAAGTCCTTCCTACGTGTCCTCAACTGACACGATCCAAATATACAGACTCATTGTTCACCCCCTCTATACTCTGCCATCCAGCTAGGCAGAACTATCCATTAATTCTTTAAAATTCCAGGCATCTGCAAGCCACAGGTTCTTGCTCACACTGTGCCTAATGCCTAGAAAGTCTCCTTTCATCCTCTCCTCATCCCTTCTCTGGCTAATGCCTGCATTCTTTAAAGGCCTAATTCCTAGGCCTTTTCCCTCTGTGAAGTCGCCTATGACTCTTCTCGACAGAATTAATTAATCCCCATTCAGTGTTCCCAGAGTAGATTTTATGTGTCTCTTTTAAAACAATCAAATTATATCACAGTTATTTATACCCCCAATGTGGAGAACAGTGTCTGGCACATAACAAATATTTGTTGAATAAATCAATATCTAAGAGCTTCATTTTTCCAAAGACAATCCAGTCTTTGGCCACAGATTTCTTACCAACCTGGATATAATCATACTATTGTTGGTGTTAAAGATCATTAACATTTATTAAGCACTCACTATATGCATACACTGTTTTAAGTACTTTACAAATATGACTTCATAGGCGATTTTAGAGTTGAAGTCATGAAAAGGTTAATAGAGGACTGCTCTTTGAAAACATGCTCTTAAATGCCAAGCTGTAGCATCTCCCAAGTTTATGGCTCATCCAGCAAGCCTGTGCTAAGTAAGATGCTATCTAAATATACATCTTTTACTTTCTGAGTATTAGGCATAGAACCTATCTTCTCTAGTTATATAAACTCATTGGATTAAAGAACACTAAACCAAACAGAGATCAAGTGAAAATATTTAATAATCCAAAATGAGTATAAATTCAGGAAGATTTCTGGAATTAACCAATGAAATATAATATTTAATAAATGAGGAAATTAAAAAATGTACAAAAAATATCATTCTATGACTAGTAAAATGCCTACAAGAGGGATAATATCCTTCTGCACAAAAAGAATGAGCATGAGCTCCAAGACAGAGTTTGAATTTGATCATTTTACCCATCCAAGCCTCTTACTAGCCATCGCCACCTTAGCCACTCTGACTGATCCCAAATGTCCTAATAAAAAGGGAGGTTAAAAAAATCCAAAACCAAACAATTGCATAAAATGAGGTGATATATTTTATGAAGGATCATTCTCTTAAAGAAGTTGTAGAATGAAAGGAGAACATTATCACTTATATTTAATAATTCAAAAATATTCCCAGGTTTTAAGGAGCATAAATAGTAGATTAAAATGAGCTATTAGGCACCTATTTTTATCTACCAAATTCACAGTTTTTACATTACAAAAATTCAAAAGAAATCGCAGAGTTTTTCAAAGCTATCTTCCTATATCATTAATTCATACTTTTGTGAAACATTTTATTTAGGAATAGATCTCTTTGACAAAATTTAGTTAGTTGTTATCCTCTTCAAACTGGAACTCTTTCTCTGTCTGTCACTATTTTGAGTTTGCCAGAAAACATTTAAATAAACCTGATTGTAGAGAATACATTTTTAAAAGCTAAGGAGAAGACACTTTAACTTCTCTTCAATCTCTGCTAAAATGCCTTAATTTTTTTCTTTCTTTTTTTTTTTTTTTTAGTTACAAGAAGGAAGGAAAATGTGATCATCTTTCAAATTCTTAAAAAGATAAAATTTCAGATCCCTCTGAACCACAGAGAATGCCTGGGAAGCATTTCTCTGAGGAGTATGGATTTTGGATTATGCCATAACAGAGGGCTTTTCCTTGATTGAGGTGAAAGGTGTAACTAACCTAGGAGATGAACTCACGGGTATTTCCGTAGATAAACGCTTTCAGGGTAGAACTGTAATTGTGTTGATTCTCTGAAGAAAACTCAGTTTTTTATTTTTTATTTTTTCTTACTTTTTAAGCCTTCCAATGAAAAGTCATCAGAAAACTTCTGGAAAATAAATTTAGAAGGTTGAGAAAAAGATTGCAGGAGATTTAAAAGGAACATAGGTATTGGAAGAGATTGAGAATTATATTCTCCAATAGATTTATCCATGTCTGTCTTTACCAATTTGGCTTACAGAGTGCCTCAGAGAAATATTTCCCATCTGTAATAATGCCCCAGAAGCTATAGTTTTACATGACTCAGGCCAAATTCCAATAGCAAACTCTACATGTGTCTAAACGCCTTTGTGGCAGAATTTAGATTCAAACACTATGCTTTAAGAAAATTGTTTTCCATGATTTAAAACATCTATTGTGTGACAGACATGTTTGTGATAAATGATATTTGATTTATAACTGCTGTAAACACTACCCCCACCAACACCACCAGCATTCAAATTTCTTTCTTTCTTTCTTTTTTTTTTTTTTTGTAAGTTAGCCAAAATTATAAGTCATAGGCTCTGTGAAGGGAATCAATGAAGGCATGAACTTGGAAGTTATTTGTCTCCTACACTTTCTTTTTTTATTTGCAGAGCTCCTTTCTGTCACATAATGCAAGTTAGTCATGAAAAAGAAAGTGAGAAGAATCTCTTTGCAATTAATTATGTATTTAAATTGCACACACAGTCACACATGCACCACATAGCAAAACAACATAAAACTTCATACTGTATTTCAGCAGTTTTCGAGAAACTCTAAGGAGTCCAATCCCTGTATTTTGAAGAAATCTTTGCTCTCCAATTGGAGAGCTATTTATGGAAGAGCGTACAAATTATAAAGGATTAAAAGAGGAGAACAAATAGATATCTACCAGGATTTTCTTTGAATCTCAAGACCTAACTGGGAGATCCCTGTTGAAGGCACATTACTAGGGTGAGTCTGAGGACGGCTAGCTCATGCCGAACATGACTATTGTTCTAACTTACCTTAAAGTCCTGCTTTTCAACAATAATTTGGTAATATTCTCCTTTTTTCTCCCTCCCCAGCTGTGGCACACCTAGCTCTTTTTTGGTTACACTCACTGAAAGAGGTACCACTGGATTGGGCTTTCTTTCAGAAAACCTTGTCATGTCTCGTCCACAGTGAACTAATGATGACCTGAAAGGATCTTTGTGGCTTGTGAACCATGGCCTGGATTTCTCTTCACTGCTAGTGACTTCCACAACTTCTAAACATGCCAATTAAAGTGTTTGGGGATATATAAGGAATTGCATAAACTAGACATCAAAACGTAAAAAAATATGTGAACTTTAGGAAAAGATCCAATGCATATTTTGATAACAACTTTACCAAGAAAATACAATTAATACTATTTTTGTTTACTTTATATTGTCAGTCATTAAAATTCATTAATGATTATAAAACCATTTACCAGTCAAACCAGCCTCCCAAGATTTTCACTGGGGAAAACAAAAATTACCATCTGCAAGCTCCTATGATAGGGAAACCTCATTTGCAAAGCAACACAAGAAATGTTTATTTGGTGGGACTGATTAAAAGCATTATTAAATATTCATTGACTCTTGCATTTCCTTCCTTCCTCTTCTTTTATTCTGCTAGCAGCACTGGCAGATAAGGTCCTATAGTCTAACACCTACATAATCAAATGCAACTAGAAATATACCTGAGTTCATAACCACTGGAGAAGGTATTCAGAAAGCTAGAACAGAGACCAACATAACTTGATTTTTTTTTTCATTCTTTATAGATAACATCCTACAACAAAATGAATCTCATGTTTCCTGAGAGCAGTTTCCCTTTTGTTAAAAGAGGAAAAATTTATCCCCCAAAATGATGAGTTTTGGGTTCTTTTTATTTTTATTTAATTTTCTATCAACTTTATGGCAGAGACTGAGATCATAGAGGTGTGACTAAGGAATTACATCTTCAGTTCCCTTCCAACAAGGTGACCACTCCGCAAGAGCTCCAGTTCTCAGAAACTGTGACTCATGCCCTGATCGAGTGAGTTAAAGGTCATCTAAGCAATGCCAGGAAAGGATGTGGCTCCCTGCCAAGGCTTCCCTCCCAGCTCCTAAGTGGAAAGAATATTCATGTTTCCAAATGAATAGATGCAGTTTCATTTACACACTTTAGTGTTTTAGGCAGCTATAGGGTTGATATCACAAATGAAGTATTCTGAGCTATTTCAAGCTGCACTTGGAACATCAAGAGATTGAGATTTGTGACATATAGTCACAGCACTGAAGTCAGATGTGCGTCTGGCTTGACATGGGGCTGGAAGCAAAAAATTATTATATTATACAATAATCATATTCTAATGCTTATTGTAACATTTACTGAAGTGAATGACAAGAGTAGAATATCATTATCAAGGCTCTACATTTTAACACGGCAACACTCTTAAAAAGAAAAGAACATTGGCTTTTGTCATAATTCCATTAAGTATACCTGATTTGAATGACTGATGAATGGCACTTTACTGTTTTCCTATCTAAATTTTAGCAGCATGGTGAGATTGAACTTTTGAACTTTTGTCCACATGCATACGTTATTGAAGAGTCCTTTTTTCACCTTTTATTATAGGTGGCTTCAACAGTTTTATTGGGGGAGACAAAAATGTTGTTTACTAATTCTAGGAAAAGTTGACCTTTTTTGACACCTGAATCCACCACATGAGAATGTGATATTTAAGTAATAGAAAGGATACAAAGTAGGACAAACAAGCAGAAACAATAGAGGATGTGTGTCATTTGTAAGATCACCAATGTCGTATACTAATTTCAGTATTCTTTCCTCTCTTTCCCTTTTCATTCCCCTCTTCCATTTATCTTGTTGTCACTTCTCTATTTTTCCTAGCAAAATTATTCTGGATGTTGAAATTCACTATGGATTTGCAAAAAATCTAAAGCCATTGCTCTTGGATTTTGCTGTGACCAAAACCATTGGTCGAAATGCTTCCTTTCATTTCTTCTACACCACTAACTCCCATGCTCTCTTCCTCTTTCATCATATTTTTAACAAAACTCTAGGCCTGGTTAAATCTATTGCTCTTCCTAGTCTGTGCCAGCAGTGATGCTGAATCTAGCTGGAGAAAACTACCAAAACCGCCTGGACTAGTCTCAGTTTAAATTCATGACCTTGAACTTTAAGGAAGTCCATTCTGCTGCTACTACATTTCACTTGCCTCTTAATTAGTCCAATTTCCTAGATGACTTTTCTGTAACTTCTCTCTTCTCAAACCTCTAATGCCTCCTTCCCAATCCCCCTCTCAGCCAAAGACCCTACTTACTACTTCACTGGTCAAAGAGAACTACATAGAAGATAATTTCCTCAAGCTCCCATCACCTATCTAACTGCCAGGATCTGTACTCATGTGTTGTACCTACCTCCCTGTTACCACAGATGGATGCCTTGTGCTCTTAAGGCTATCCCTCTGCTTTTGCATTCAGTCTCATAAATTCTTATCCTCATGGGCACATTTCTTCAGGAATTCTCTCCTCTTTGATCTGTTTCATCAATTTTTATTTTTCCCTTCAGCCATACTAACATACTGCTTATTTCTTCCATTAAAAAAATAAAACATTTCTTAGTTCTAAATCCTCTCCAATTCCTTTCTCCAACTCATAGCAAAATGCTCAAAAGAATTACCTACAATCCTTCTCCAACCTCTCTTCTATTTTTTCTTAAACTCATTCCAATTAGGCTTTATTCTCCACCACTATACTAAAGTTGTTTTTGCAGGTCATAGATAATGACCACAATGCCAAATCTAGTGATCAGATCTCAATCCTTGTCTTCTTTAGCCATCAGAAACATTAAACTTGGTGGGTCACTTCCTCCTACTTGATAAACTGTTGTGACTTTGTTTTACTTTTCTTGCACTTGGTTTTCTTCTTGCCTCAATGATGGCTTCTTCTGACTCCATTTTGCTGGTTCCCTTTTTACCCAATGTCTTGAAGTTGGAGGGTCCCAGGGCTTGGTGCTTTGTTCTTATTCCTTGTCACCTTCATTTTCTTAGAGGTCTTATTCAGTCTTTTTGAAAGTTAAATATAGTTTTTAAAAACCATTTATATGCAGATGACTGACCCATTATATCTCCAGTTCATACTTTCATGAACTCCAGACCCTTATATCCAACATCTCTACTTGGAAGTCTATTAGATGTCTCAGATTATAAATGTACTAAACTGACTACTGATATTTTCCCCAAGATCTACCTACTTTATTCACAGCCTTCCCATCTCAATTTATGGCAATCCCATCCATCTCATTGCTCACACCGAATATCTGAAGCCATCCTTAAATAATCTCTTTCTCTCACATGCCAAATCCAATCCATCTGGAAATCCTGATTTCTCTTGGCCCCCAACCAGATTCCTTAATGTGTTGTCTCCTTACAGTGTCTTTTGTCTCCTTACAGTCTGGTTTCCAAAAAACCAGAGTAATTTTTTTAAAAACTGGTGTTTAATCTGTCATTCCTCTACAACCTCTGTATGACTTTACATTTAATTCCCAGGTATTAGCCAATAGCTTACGAGGTCCTATATGGTCTGGGCCCTGTAACTCTGTGACTTCATTGCCTTCTACATTTTCCTCATTCATTCTGTGTATCAATTTGCCAGGGCTGCAATGACAAATGCCACACAATGGGATGGCTTAAACAAGAGGAATTTATTGTCTCATGGTTTTGGAGGCTAGAAGTCCAAAATCAATGTTATGTCTCGACAATCCATGCTTTCTCCCAGAATCTATAATGTTCTGGTGCTGGCTTGCTGCAATCCTTGGGGTTCCTTGGCTTCTATTTCTGCCTCTGTCACATGGCTTCTAGTTCTGGCTTCTATTTCTCCTGCTAAGTTATCTGTGTCTTCATCTGTATCTTCATATGAATTAAAACCCACCCTGGTTAAATTTGGTCTCATCTGAATAGGATCTTTAAAGATTCTATTCATAATTGAGTCCATACCTTAACTAATAATACCTTCAAAGTTTATATTTATAAATGGATTCACACCCACAGGAATGAACATTAAAGCATGAACATGTCCTTTTGGGGGGATTTGATTCAATCCCCAACACCCTTGTCCAGCCCCAATGGTCAGCCTGCTGTTCCTTGCATGGTAGCCACTCTCAGGCCTTATAGCCTTGTCTCTGCTGTTTCTTCTGCCTGCAGTGATCAGGCCGTTGGTGCTTCCTCACCTTCTTCACGTGTTTGCTCAAATGACTCCTGCTCAATGAGCCTTATTTAAAATGGTAACCTGTCTTTCCTTATTCCCACTCCCAACCCTGATCCACTTTTGCTTTTATTTCATAGAATATATCCTCTAATCTACTATATTTTCACTTAATTTTTGCTTAATATTATTACATTATTAATTTTATTACATATGTATTAGTATGTTAATATAATCTTAATGAAAGCAGTGATTTTTGTCTTTCTGTCAGTATTACTACTGTTCAGTGGTAGATGTTTGATACATATTTGTTGCATGAACAAATGATTCATACATATAGTCTGACAAAGACATTATTTCCAAGAAAGGAATTCCAAGAAAGGAAGAGCAAGAACTGTGGATAGAAATAGACAATAAGTCTTTGAAATGTTTTTCAAAAGAGTGTAAAAGAGAGTGAAGAGGAAAAATGAGAGAAAGTAAAAAACGAAAGGAAAGAAGTTAAATGGGGGGAAACTGTACAAAGGTTTAAAAGGATAAGGTGGTTTGCAATCTGACAGAGTAATTTTTAAATTTTATAAAATAATTTGAGGATGGAATGGTTTTTAAATACTATTTTCATATTAAAATATATAGCAATTTGTAAGTAATGTACCATTAATATAATATAAATAATGTAGACTATACATTTATATGTTCATTAATTTATTAGTTTTGATAATTAAGTTTATTAATATAAAATATGCATAGTAATTAGTATGTTAGCATAGTATATGTTTTAATATATATAAAATGGTGCTGAACTTTTCTTCATTGAGGTTGTAGCTGTAGTATCAGTAAAGCCAGCTAACACACTGGCTTGCAGTATTACCCACTCCACTTTGAAGTATCTCATAAAAGATTTATCGACTTCCCATTTCCCCACTTTCCTAAGGGTCATTCTGTGATTTTTCAGTCACAAAATACACAGTATACAAAGTACACACATGCTTCCCTTGCTGAATTTGATCTCTTTCTTTTCTGGGTGTTTACCGGACACTTTCATGAAAAAGGGGCCCTTCCTTTTCTTACTGTAGACTGGTCAGTCTACTGCTATAGCCTTCTAACACTTGGAAACCATGGTTAAGAATTTGTGGTCAGGATTTCCCATGGCCCTGAGGTAAATATGCCACAGAATTTGTATTACTCTACTTCCACCTGCACAGATGGGGACAGATGTGGCTCAAATGGTTGGGCGTCCGTCTCCCATATGGAGGGTCCTGGGTTCAATCTTCGGGACCTCCTGGTAAATAATAATAATAATAATAATTAATAAATAAACCAGATGCCTTTCTGTAATCTCCACCTTCTTCTTTCTATTCAATTAGCCAACACCTTCCCAACCGTTCTGACCTACTCCTTGACATGCTGGTGAGTTGGTTGTATTCTAGACTGGTAAATATCCAAGTTTATCAATAGTAGTATTTTCTCCTGGTTACACAGACTCAAATTTTTTAGAACCATTCATGGCCTTTCCCTTTTTCTTGAACTTTCTCCACTATAAATTTGTACTGTTTTTTACTATATCTTACACCCATAACTCTATTTCTTCTATTAATCTTTTGGTTCAGGTCATCATTGTTTCATGTATGGATTTTAGCATAGTCTTCTAAATAAGCTCATCTTTGATCCTGGGTTCTTTCTCCTCCAAAAAGTTCCCACACAACCTCTGTCATCAGGTCACATAATGATATGAAAACTTTCAAAGACTTTACATTGCATGTCACATTAAACTCATATTTTCCAGATTAGCACAAAGGTTTTCTAGAGTCATGACTTTCTTTCTTTCTCAAATATATAAAAAAGGAATTTCTATATATCTCTATATTATATTGTCCTTTATATATGAATTATATACCCTTCATATATATGTATTATCATAAATTTGTATTATCATATATATATATTCCTATGCGTGTGTGTGTGTGTGTGCACATGAATGTATAAAATTATGGCCACTCACTAAGAGGGTTTATCCTGGGCATGCAAGATTTGCCCAACATTCAAAATTCAATCAATGCTATTCACCGTATCAATAGACTAAAAAAGAAAACTATATAAAATTGTCTCAATAGATGAAAAAAGTAAATTTTCAAAATTCAACATCCAGGAAGGGGATGTGACTGAAGCAGTTGAGTGCCTGCCTCCCACATAAGAGGTCCTGTTTTGGTTCCCTGTGCCTCTTAAAGAAAACAAAAAAACAAACAATGAGCAAACCAATGAGCAAAACAACAAGCAAACAGATGACAGAGTCAATTCAGAAGAACCAGTGTGGCTCAGTGGTTGAGCACCAGCCTCCTGCTTATGAGGTCCTGGGTTCAATCCCCAGTTCTGGTGCCTCAAAAAAAAAAAAAAAAAATTCAACCTCCAATTATGATAAAAACTTTCAGCAAATCAGAAATGGAAGGGAATTCCCTCAACATAATAAAGGGTATTTATTAAAAACCTACATATTTAATAAAGACTGAATGTTTTCACCCTAAGATCAGAAACAACACAACAATGTCCATTTATACCATTCCTAGCCAGCATTGTACTAGAAATCTTAGCCAATGCAATAGACAAGAAAAAAAGAAATAACTTTCATTTAGATTTGAAAGTGAGAATTTTTTTTTTTTAATTCAGGGACACCAGGATCATCCACACTGAAAAGTCTATAGAATTTACAAAAGAGTTACTAGATCTAATAGGTGAGTTTAGTAAGACCTCAAATTACAAGGTCAAGTTTAAAAAATCAGTTGCATTTCCATGAAATAGAAATGAAAAATTAACAATTGAAGTAAAAAAAAGTAACATTTAATATAGCATCAGAAAACATGAAACACTGAGGGATATATCTATCAAAATATGTGTAGAATTGAATGCTGAAATTTTCTAAACACTATTGAGAGAAATAAGAGAACTCATAAATGGATTTTCATGGCTTAGAAGTCTCAGTATTTTTAATGTATCAATTTCTTCCAAATTTATGCAGTTTTGATGCAAGTACAAACAAAATTCTCACTGGTTCTTTGGAAAAATTAAAAGTTGAATCTAAAATTTACACAAAGGGGAGCTGATGTGGCTCAGTGGTTGAGTGCCAGCCTCCCTAATAAGAGGTTCTGGGTTCAATCCTCAGTCCTGGCACCTCAAAAAAAAGAAGAAAAGGAAAGTAAAAGAAAAAGAAACCGACAACAACAAAAAAACACCCCCGAGAACAAACAAATAAAATTTACTCAAAAAGGCAAAGGACCTGTAATAATGAAAACAATTTTGAAAATAGAACAAATTGGAGACTACATTTTCAAATGAATTCAAGTCTTACTCTTAAGATATTGTAATCAAGATAGTGTGGTATTGAGATAAGGCAGACATATTGATTAATGAATCCAAAGATAAAGTCCAGAAATAAACCCATATGTATTAGACAGCCCTTAAGATAGCTTGTAATGATTCCTCAGTCTGATATTCAAATCTTTATGGAATCCCTTCCCCTTTGAATGTAGATCAGATTTAATGGCTTACTTCTTACGACTAGACTAGACAACAACAGAAGTGATGAGATAACACCTCTGAGATTAGGTTGTAAAAAGACACTGACTTCTATACTTGGCACTCTCTTGGGAATATATCCCTCCCTCTGTGGGAAGCAAGCTGCTCACCTGGAAAATAACTGATTACTCTGGCCAACAGCCATTGGAGCCTGAGACCTACCAGTGTTCATGTGAGTGATCTTGGAAGCAGAGCCTCTCTTAGTGGAGTCTTGACTAAAGTCATGGCCAACGCCTTGGTTGCAGACCACTCAGCAAAGCTGCTCCTGGATCTCTGACCCAGAGAAAATGTGAGATAATATATGTCTATTGTCTTTAACAACTAAGTTTTTGGGTAACCTGTCACAAAACAAATGATAAGTAAAACATAATATATGGTCAGTTGGTACTTAACAGGGGTGTCAACATATTTTAAGGGATATATGGCCTTTTCTATAAATCATGCTAGAACAATTGGACCTCTATATGTAAAATAAATGAAATTAGATCCTCACCTCACACCTTACGAAACAAAACTAAAAGTGAATCCTAGATCTAAATGTAAAACCTGAAACTCTAAAACATCTAATCTAAAAGAAAAATTATGTAAAGATTTCTTAAATAAGGTACAAAAAGCAAACATAAAATAAAAATGGATAAATTTGGAATTCATCAAAAACTCTTTTAAAAACATAAAAAAGCATGACACAGACTGGAAGAAAATATTTGTTAAACAAATATCTGGTAAAAGAGGTATACCCAGAATATATAATTTAAAAAAACAGTCTAAGTTTTTTAAAAGAATGAATGATCTGAACAGACACTTCTGTTCACAAGACAAAAAAGCCCATGAACAAATACATAAACCATTACCATCATTAGCAGTTAGGGAAATGCAAATTAAAACCATGATATACCACTACAAACTTAGTAGAATGACTACACAAACAAACAAACAACCTGATACTACCAAGTGCTAACAAGGATGAGGAACAACTACAACTTTAATACATTGCTGGTGGGATTGCAATATGATATAGCCACCACTGAAAACAGTGGCTTACTATAAAACCCAGCAATGTCACTCCTAGTTGTTTATCCAAGAAAAATGTAAGCATATATCCACACAAAGACCTGTACAAGAATGTATATACTTGCTTTATTAATGATTACTAAAATTTGGAAAAATCCAAATGTCTATCAACTAGTGAATAGCTAAACAAATTGTGGTTCATCTTTATAATGGGACACTATAGAGCAATAAAAAGAAATGAACTGCTGATGCATGCATCCACATTGATGAATTTCAAAACTGTTATACTAAATGAACAGCTAGATCCCCAAGTCTTCATATTGCATGATTCTATTTATGTGACTGTCTTAATTTCCCAGCTGCTAAAACAAATGCCAGACTCGGTGGTAAGCTCTACTCTAAAGAACACCAAATCTTGAGGGCCAGTTAGAGGAGATAGGGTTAGTATACAAGATTGAAACTAAGCTAAGCAAGGAACTGCATATTTATAGACAACATGACATTTATGAATAACATGGTGAGAGAAGCTATGAAAATCCATCAAGCACTTTTCTTTTTTAAGAAAAAATTCCTAATGGCATTAAATAACATTCTTTCCCCCTCGTCCACTCTAATCATGTTTATTGTGCTTCTGACACCTTCCATTATCCTTTCCACACCTCATTGTTTTAGTTAAAATTGTGCTGCTCTCTTCACACTGAAAATGATATTGTTTCTGTGGCACCTGCAGCAACTTTGTGTTCATTCATATATACACATTAAGGGGTAGATTATCATTAATTATGCACTAAAATGTTCTTGGCAACAGACTAAGCGACAAAACATTTGCTTTTGTCAGAATTCTATTAGGTGAACCCAAGTTGAACCATGGGGAAATATGACAGTTTTCTTTATTTTAATTTGTATCACAAGGTCAGGATCATGACAGTGACTCTATTTTGCACATTATTTTTTTTCTATCATTGTAATGACGCTAATGGAATTCTTTTAACCAAACTGTTTTTATCAGGTCTACAACCTGTTTATTGGATATTAAGAAGAATTTCATGTTAACATTACTTAATCTACTGGAGGTTCAATTCAAAAATAAAAACAGGCTCTTCTGAAGCTGATCATTGTTTAAAAGAATTCACATGATGCTATGTTTTTACTGTTTACAGCTAATTCAAGCAAATAAAAATATTATACACATATGTCTATATGAATTCCAAATATAGAACCAGGGAACACTTCCTCATTAGTAAATAGCATAAGTTGCAAGTTGTATTTTACTACAGAAGTGATTGGGGACAGAGCTTACTTCTAAATTCTGCATAAGAAGAAGAATCTTATGAGGAATTTTTTACCAAAGGTAAATCCAATGCTAGTTTTCATGTTAATGTAAATGACATTACAATTTATCTACCATTGATTAGCTCCAGGACTTAAGTAGTTTCAAACAAGTTCAGCATAATTTTTCCTGGTGGATGGTAGGTCCTCAATAAGTGCTACACTAAACCTATCACATAGATGACTGCATAAAATCCCTTGAATTAACGAATGAATAAACAATTAAGATATTTTTTCTATACCAACATCTCTGAGATACAAATTAAAATAATATTTTAGTAGTAGAAAAGTGGTGGCACAAATAAGAGAATATACTTGACTCTCTAGCTTATTTTTCAGCACTAAGCTGTACCAAAACTGGGGAGAAAGGGCCTCATGCATTCATTCTATATTCATTTACTGTCCACAACTTGCCAAAAAATAAAAATAAAAAAATAGTTTTACCTGGGATTGATAGTCATTCCATGTTTTTTGGTCATTATATTTTGTTTTGTTTTAAGGTGAATTGAAAAAAAAAAAGCATAAGGAACACAATTAATATGACTTCTTGGAACCTATAGTAGGAACCGAACTGAGACAAACATCATATTCCCCAACTTTAAGTACAGGGTTCCTTCCAAGTTCCCAAAGTCGTACTTATTAAATTCCTGCTTTTGATTGCATTGGCATTATATAGATCTATTTATAGGCACCTAACAAGGGAATAAAAAAAGAGGATTTTCTTCCTTACTTATGTTCAGTCACAATGAATCTCTTGAACTTCATCATAGAGCCAGAATAGGAGAAAGTATTGTGCAAACCACTATTTTGCAGAAGCAATGCTGAGAATTCTCTATCACATGAATAACTTCATCAAAGAGGATTAACTATACAACTATTGAAAATTCAAAAGGCCAAGTTTTAGATATAGATATAGAAATAGATGATATGGCTATAGATATATACAAAACTTTATACACACATCACACACTTACATATATCCTACCTTAGGTTAAATGAATTTTTGCACATTGTTTAACCTGGTGTATTTCTCTGATAGACTATTTCTTTCATAAAATAATGAGAGTAACTGCCAGACTTCCCATTAAAGTAACAAGTTCAACATGTTAACATGGAAACAATCACTGATAAAAAAGCTATGTTGGAGGAATGAATACTATTAGAGTAATAAATGGCTTGGATTTTCATACTGTGTCAAATCTATCAACAAATAAAGAAAGATTCTGTTATCATTATGAGTTCTGCATTTATAGATAACTAAATTAAACGATAGGAAGTTGAATTTGTTTGTGCCAAACCCCAGACTAGCCAAAAGCAAATCAATGAAGCTTTGAGTTTCTTATTATATTCCTTGTGACAATACATTCTTTATCTTAGGCATATACCCTCACCTCTCAGTAGACATGTGACCTCTTAATGTTGCCTATTTCAAATAATTCCCACTGGAGGTCCCATGGAGGAATTCCTTCCTCACCAGCACAAGGTACCGCCAACCCCTTTCTCCCTGCCCAAGCTTGCTATCCACATCCAATCCACAAGTACTACACCTAAATATCATACCCATAGAATCAAGCTTTATATTATATAAATATGACTATTAGTGTTACAGTATGCATATATTATGCTTCTTCCTTTGGATATTAGAATAGTTTTTTCTCGGATTTCTTAAATGCCTTTACCCAAATGCAGAGAGAATTTCAGTGTTCCTCAGACTATGTTGTAAGATTAGCATCAACAATAACTATAGAGGAATGTACTCATCTTGTATGAATGATGCTCACAGAAAATTACAAATTATTTTAGCAATAGTCCCCAACCATAAATTTAAACATGTGTTAATCTTGGTTGCCTGTCAAGGTCAGAAGTATATTAGAATTTCTTTCTTTCTTCCTGTAGTCAGGTAGGGAGTTTCACACACCTTTCTACAGGTTACATATTCATAGTTGGTAACAGTGTTAAATTGAAATTACAGATTCCAACCTTGAAGAGCCAGGTTGTGATTTTAAGAGTTCTGGGTCAAGATTTATTATACACACCCATCACCATAAACCATGTAACCCAATGAAAACAACATAGAATCACATAAGAAAATTATGTAAATAGATCACAACCCAGATCTGAATGACAATTACATCAAGTCCTTCTTCATTAAAAACATGGGCAAATAAAGGTATGGTTTCATTTCATATTGCAGATCAGGCTCAGAAAATACTTTAATCAATTAACAGGTATTTTCAAGTTATGAGACCACTATTACAAAACTGATCCTGAGAATAAAAGCATAATTTCTGCAACACTTTCTTCTGTGCTCCTCACTATGACCCCAGACAGTATTTAAGTTCTAGTTACAACACTTGTATGTGGCCTGTATACTCACATATATGGGCAGCTTAGGAAATTATGGTGCATATTACACCAAAGGCCTTCTTCAGAAGTGTGAATCACATATATTTTAAAGAGCATAGATGAGGATGAGCATTATCTTTTTGACATGTGTTTCTTATGTAACATAGGGAGCATAGCTACCCACTCCCTAGTCTATAAAATTTTCTCAAGGACTCTATTTTCACCACCAAAAGAAAGCCAAGTAGAAGTAAAAGTTACCTAACATCCCAGGGAATGGAGAGGGCCTGCATCTGCAGGAAGGATCATCCCACCCACCATATCCATGGGATATAAGCCCTCTCTCACTTGGAGGTGGAGTGGACATCACCATCCCAGTCCCCTCAGGATTGGGGGAAGAGCTATGGGCTAGAGTGGACTTGATGGTATTCTGTTGCACACATATAGTGATTCTAGCAATGGAAGAAATTATAACAATGAGGTGGAGCCAGTGGCCACTTGACACTTTTGGGGCAGGGAGGGGACGAGTAGTTGAAATACAGGGGCTTCTTTGGGATTTGGAGGTTGTCCTGAGTACTGTTATGGCAACGGATGTAGGCCATTTTAAATCAGCACACACCACTCAGAACTGAGTGGGAGAGAGTGTGGTCTACAGTGTGAACTGTGGTCTATGGTTGGTGGCAAGGCCCCAGGATGTGTAAGTCCATTGAGGGTGATGGACCACACTTGTGGGAGATGTTTGTGTGGGATGTGGTGGGAGGTGTGGGAGGTGGGCAACATGGGAATCCCAGGGGGTTCTGTGTAATATTTTCGGTAATCTAAGCACCTCTTAAAATACATTTATATATATATAAATAACATTTTTGTAAGCAAATGCACATATATATTTATATATCATTTTACAAATAGTGGTATGTATTGTGAAAATTTTGATTTTTACCCACAATAAAAAATAAATTAATTAAAAAAAAAAAGTTATCTAACAAGACTTTACAATTTGATGCTTTAAAGAGTTTACCAAGTCCCTTTCCAATGGACTAACAGGATATTTTAGAAAAACCTTTCATAAAACAGAGTACATCTTCTCTTTAATAGCTGAGTTTTTCAACCTCTGCATGTATATGCTGCATAATTTTGCATCTTTGTTATATATTTTATTTCAGCATTTTTACTTTGCTTGATAATTTAAGGCACAACACTTGAAAGAAGAAATAGAAACTATATCCTTTATCTTTATAAGATATAAAGTTTTCTTAAAATGGCTGGAATCACTTTGTTGGTCTAATACCTCCAACCCCACCCCCAACCAGGCTAGGGAACTCTTCCAGAATTCTGTTTACAGATATGAAATGCATTTTTTTCTTCATTTCCAGCAATAGTAATTTTACTTTGATCTCATAGCTGTGAAACCATTAACCATAAGGAAGCTCATAAGCAAGGTACGAGGCAGGCAATGTCTGTGATTTTCAGGAGAAGGTCATAACCTAGAATTTTTTTAAGTAACTATTACAATGAGGAACAGAATACAGCCACAAAAGGAATAGTTATAATTTATGCCTGACTTACTTCAGCAGAATATAGTTTATTTATAAACTGCTTGTGGCAAATTCTGTATGCCCCTGTTCTATGCATAGTGCTGAACTGTCTTCTGGTAAATTATTTAAATTACACCTAGCAGTAATTCCTGAGGACTTTCATACTTCATTTTCTCTATTAATGTAACAGGGAAAAGCTGCTTTGCGAGGATTGCTCTAAATTCCCAGAGTGTGAGTTCCAGACTCTGTATGTGTTGCATTATGCCTGTCAAAAAACTTGTCTTCTCCTGAAATTTATTACTGAAGTTTCTCCACCCGAGCTACCCATTCAAGCCTTACAGAAAGCTCATACATGATTTAAGCAGCTAACAGCACTGAAAGAAATAGGTCAGGTTAAAAAAAATAAATTTAAGCTACCTTCACTTATTACTTATGTAAGACTATGCATAATTTAGCACACTGCTGAATATGCAAGGACAGAAAAATTGTTTACCAAAATATTTACTCTGAGTTGGTACCTGTGTTGTAGTGAGATAATGTGGCTTCTCAGCACTTGCTAATCATTTATGAATTAAAAAAACAATGAGTGAATTTTTGATTGGGTTGATAACTGTGCAACAGTATATGTAAACAAAGATCTTGTTTAATAACTTCATTGCAGTAAAATACATGATACTGTTGTACAGGCTGAGCAGTTTTGTTAGAGTTATCCCATTTTAGAAAGCATTTCCTTCCCTTTTTTACCCCTGACTATGGTGCCATCACATACACAAGAGTTGCAGAAAACATGCCAATAAAATGAGTCAATTTTATTTCTTTTCAATGTAGGCTGAACATTGCACATTTTTTTCTATGGGTTAGAAGCAGGAAAAAGGGTTAGTGAGGAGTTAATATGAAAGAGTAATTTGGGTTCAAAATAGCTTCTTTAGTCAGCTACTGGTCTAAAAGCAAAAGTGTTCAGTAGAATATAAACCAAGTTTGACTAACCATATTTTTCATTTATAGCTTTTCAAGGAAACTTTTTAAAGGAAAAGAATCCTGGTCCTAGAAGGGAATTTTTGCCACTGTGTAATTTACAAAATGAAGATCAGTATCCCCAAAATTAAAAGTGTAAAATGATGCAAAAACATAAACGATGAAAGAAAACAAGAAGGATGACCACATTTAATAAAAATGGCAAGAATTAAAACTGTTTTTTATTCAATATATGTAAATAGAATTAAAAGGTTAAATTAAGTTCTATTGTACATACAATTAACATATTTGAAAACAGGAGCATCACAATATAGTGCAAAAAATAAGGAAACTTTGATGCAGTGGTTTTTAAATTAACTAAAATTGGGAAAATCCAACCATAGAAGACACCAAAATAAAATCCCATTGTATTTAAAGTTAAATATTTAAAATGTTAAAATGAAGGAAATATATTTGAATATAAGTTCTCCTAAGGAATGGTAAGTTTAAGCTTTGACATGACAGCAGATAACAGAAAGAAAAGATATATATTATTTGCTCTAAAGAAATAAGAAATTGGTTGATATTTAAATCTACTTTTTTTCCCTAATAGTTTTTCTAATAATTCAACTGAATTGGAAGAAAATCATGGTGAGTGTTGCAGCCACAAAGACAGCATGTATTAGTCCCACGAACTAAAGCAAACATCACAAAGTTCAAAGAATCACTGTGGAGAAATTGTAAATCTACACAAAGCCACAAACATTTGTTAGAATAAATCTACTCAAAGTCACACAGCCATAAAATGTATGAATCCCAATTACAAAACTTAATTTTTAATTTTGTGTTTCACTAAAATATGCCTAAAATCAGTCTCATATAAATTAAAATAGAGTCTGTTAAATAAGCATATATAACTTAATTGGTCACATTGCTTAATAAGCTCGACATCAAAATCAAAATTTTCATGTTAATTTTAATATTTCCACCTAATATAAATGAAATTTGTTTTTTGTTGTTCTTATAATAATGCTGTTATAAATTTTGCTCAATCCTCCTACTCCTTTTCTGCTTTTTCTTTAAGATGTTTTTCACAATTGCTTTTGCTCTTTTGTCATGCTCCTATAAAATGAAAATTAGTTTACAAGTATTAGCTAAAGATATTAAAAGAATAATAACATTTCATGTTGTGATAGGAAATCACTTATTTCTTTTTGGATAAATTCAGTTATAAAAGGACATCTTATATAATTTTTAATGGAAGCATAAGAAACTAGCTATGATGTCAGATTTCCTGCCAGGAGCCAGTTATCTTACTGTATCGGGTGCACACTGTTACTGTGTATTTTCACTGAGAAAAAAATCTTTTGCAAAATTTTCTTGAAGAATATACTCTTCTTTCCCCTTTCATTCATTCTGAAAAGAAATTAAAGTTATATAATTAACTGATTTTCTAAAAAGGTTTGAAGTTTCTAAAATGCTCATTAAAAACATTCCTAAATTTTATCACTTCATATTGCATTTTAACCTATTTGCTGCCACAACATTGCAGACTTTTATATAAGTATAGTCATCAATGTCTTTCAGGCTAGAAAGGTATTAACATCTTATCCTAGATTTCTTTTTTTGAAAAATAATCATTATAACTGTCAACTATAATTTCTTTCCTGTGTTGCCTTAAAATTTGCTTAAATGTATAAACATGAATAGATTTTCTAAAATTGTTCTTTCCCTCCTTCATTGTCAAAGGTGGCCTTAAAAATTAGTGTAGAAAGGACAAAACATTCAATAAATAGGGCTGACAAAATTAATTTATTCTTATAGAAATCTGGAACTCTATTTTACAGCAAAAACCTAATTACAAGTGTATTAGATACCATAAAAATCACAGTTTTAATATTTTAGTAGAAAATTTAAGAGAATATTGCACATTCACTCTATATCCAATAAATAGAATTGACAGACTGGCAGAAAATATATGTAAGGCATATAAGACACAAAGAATTAGTATCTAGAGCATATGGAGAACTCATAAAAATCAATTTAAAAACATGATATTAAAAAATATTTGAGAAAGCAATTCACATTGCAACGTTAAAAAAGTTATTTGAGAAGCAATTCACAAAAGTAGAAATCCAAATGTCTTCACTCCATCCCCTATCCCCCAGTAACCAGGAAAATGCTCAGTGGGATATTATTTCACGCCCAATAGTTATGGCAAAAATTCAGAATTCTGAAACTATCAAGTATTGTTGAGAATATAAATACAACAGTCATTTTTATATACAGCTAGTAGGAGCATTAACTGTTAAAATCACTTAGAACAACTTGGCAATTATCTAATAAAATGAAGGTTTGAATTCTTAGCCAGTTGTGTGGGCATTTTTGTAGTTAGGATTCATATAAATTAAAAAATAAAGCAATGTTACATGTTGTTTAAACATATGTATTATTAATATAGAGAGATGCAAATTCAGGATGGAACCTAATCTTTGGGAGAAGGTGAGGAATGACACAAAAACAGGGGTTTCTAATTGTTTTATAGTTTCATTTCTGAAGCTGGGTGATATAAACATGGGCATTTATTTAATATATTATTTATATTTTATAATGTCATATCTTTCATAATTAAAATATTTTATTCTATTTTTTTCATTTATATAGGTATAAGTCAACACTCATATTAACATAAACACACACATTCCTCAGTATATAGAATTACCTTCTAGTGTAATACCTCTATAAGAAAATTCACACTTTAAGGGAATTGGTTAACACAAACAATGAATCAAATTCAATATTTCTCTCAATACTCGAGGTCGAGTCTCCTCTTTTACCCTTTTTTAAAATAAACTTTATTAGGGATAATCAACCAAATACGTATACAAAATACTGCATTCTTATACTACTTACAGGCAGAAATATAAAGAGGAAAGTTATTGCAGCTTATTTCTAATGCGTGTGCAGTGACAGTTCAGTGTTGTGTCCTCATTACAGACTGTGAATCATAAAAATCACAGCTCTGCTTCCTGATTGGAAGGGCTGGCTGCTATGCTATGCTAAAGGGCCCATAAATCAGGCAGAATAATCCTTTTGGTTCAGAACCTCTTTCTGAACCAAAAGTACTTACTCTGGAAAAAAAAAAAAAAATAGTGAAGGGGGTGGTCCTGTATATTAAGATATTAGTAACAATAATTTAGATGAAATGTTCTTTTATTCAACCAAATTGGATAAGTATACAGTAAGCCACATTATGAGAATTAATAGACACAAGAATGCCATACTTGCACTTAGGTTATTGGTGTGAAATACCTTGTTTTTATCATGTTTTCAACGGGTATACTGTATAGGCTAGCAAGCAGGGTGCTATTTTTGTTAGGTTTGCAATCTTCCCAACAAACATCATGCCATGCCTCACTATTGCATTATATAAGATCCCTTTCACCCATTATATTCATTTAGCCTATGATTCCATGTCAAGTCCATAACGTGAATTTTCAGAACTATCTTGTGTTTTTCCAGCCTTAAGTTAAATTTCCTTCTTTAATATGAACTGTTTACTTGACCAAAAGACTTAGCTTTTTAATTAAAACCCTAAATGCATTTCTTCATTGCTGTTTTATTATTGAGAAAGTATATGCTGTGCATTTTGCTAATCTCTGAATACACTCTACCATGCAAGAATTTAGAGATTATTGAGGGGGGAAAGATCAACAAAAAAAGAATTTTGAAGTCAGGAGAACTCTCTCGGATGGGAGAGCTATCTCAGAGAGGTGCCTAACTTAGTTGTAGGATGTTCAAGACAGGCTTTCTGAAGCACAGTCTATCACATGGGATAAGGAAAATGAGCAAGAGTTAGATAGGGAAGAGTTAGGGATAGGGTGGGAAGGAATATATTCTAGGTAGCAGGGCGGCTGGTTCTGCTTTAAGTTGGGAGAAAGCATTTTTAACTGGGACAGCCTCTTTTTAGGTTAGTACTTCACCTAGAATAGCAACTAACCCCCTACACATGTTTACATAAAATAGACAGTGAACCATCAATTTATATCTTTTCCTTCATTCAAAATGATACAAAAATAGGTGTTTCTTATTGCAGAACAACCTCAATTAACTACACGCCATAAATATCAGTGTTGTATTGAGGATTTAGATGCTTTAAATTTGATTAAAACATAATTGTTATATCCTGAATTATATTATTTTTCACATCTATATAAGTTTACCCAACTATACTTCAAGTGCTTAGTGGTAATGCAGTTCATTTTATACTATCATACTCTCTTCATCTGGAAAAGGGTTTGGAAACACTGCATGCTCAAAGTTAGTAGGACTGCAATTAAGAAAATATTGGCAATGATAGCTCCTTTAACATTGTATTAGTATTAGAGATTATCTTACTAATGAAATGTTTTCAATTCTAAGAGATTAAAAATCAAAATGTCATTGAATAGTAATATTCCCATACACATAGGACTATATATGCTTCTCTTGGGTACAAATATTAGGGCATAAATAATGAATTTTCATATGGAATTATATGGTTTTGAACAATTATTGTTCATTAAGGTCATTTAATGAAATAAGAAAATGCTATATTACAGTATGAATTTTCTTTCTATCACAAAAGTTTGTTTTTTATCAATGAAATTTTTTGAATCGTATGTGGCTAAAATATCAATATTTCCAAGTGTATTTTGTACTATTGCAAGTAACAGAAAGTAAACCTTCATTAGCTTCACACAAAAAAATCAGGGAGTATGGGGGGTTTCCTATTCAATGGCTAAATTGAAATAGAAAAACAAAACTCTGCAAGAACTCAGGAATTTGATGGACCTCAGAAGCAACTGAAACCAGGAATGTTAATGCTGCTGGGACACTTTTTCTTCATTTATCTCATTTGTTTCTTCCTACCTGTTATTAACAAACTTTCTTTGCAAACTTGTACTTTCCACATGACACTGAATAGCTCCCAACTTCTACATTTTACACCTTTAGCCATCAGAGAAAAAGACTCCCTTCCAAATCCCAAATTCCCAGAAATGGACCATGATGGGCCAGGCTTGTGTCAAGTGTTTAGACCTGGACCAACAGCAAATACGGTATGAGGCTACTGTGATTGGCACAGCTTGGGTCAGGGAGCGGGTTTGCAGGGGCACTGGTATACCATTTGGGTGGACCAATTCCCAGCTGAAGGGGAGCAAGTTAAGTAGCCAGTTATGAGTATAACATTCCTCTCCCAATTCTCATAACAAGAAGGGTTATTTAGTTACTGCTCAGTGAATTTCAATAAGTGCTTTCCATATTCTCCTTTTAATCGATGGAGTAAATGTTCTATGTTGAATGTGTACACTCTGAATCACATTAATGCACTTGTAGTAAAACAAACATAGTTCATCAGTTATTAGGATCCCTGATACCCGTTAATTTTACATAAATGTTTTCAAATATACATATATATGTTTTCAGGAAAAAATGAAGTTAAAAAACATCTTAAATATCGTTGGTGAGGTATAAAGATACCTGCGAAAACTGGTAAATTAGGTTTTCATTAAAATAGCAAAATCTGCTACAACAGATGACATTAGTCACCTGTAGGAGGAAATTGTCAAATAACTTAGTCTGCCATGTAGGACCTTTGCTAAAATGAGAACAAACTTTGTTTAGGCCAACTTGGGGATTCTGGACTGATGGCATTTTTATGTTTTATTGCATTTGGTGTTTAATGTAGCATTCTCTGCAAATGTGACAAATGGGTGTCCAACTGTCAGGGACCCATGAACTCTTGGTGTACTAACCAAAACAAATCGCTGATCCTGAAAGACCTAGGACCAGGCCCTTGAACATGACCAGTTTTCTAGTGTAGAGATACTCAGGTGGCCTCTGAGTAGTCAGTCTGCATGGCTCATCAACTCCTGTTTCATTGCACGTGGCCTTCAAAATGCAAAAGATGTGCTTATTTTGGTATATTTTCTAGAAAAACAAAACAATTCCTAAGACATTTCCTGAGAAAAAATCAGGACTTTTTTCCTTTTTTGTTTGTAATTGATTTCTAAGGGAAAACATTTTCATCACTTTGTAAGGAGACCACAGTCTTCTTACCATGTCAGCATCAGGCCCCTGATTATATTTCATTCTGGGCTTGCTGTGCACAGTTTGTTGGCTGCAAGCATATATTTCTGCCAAGTTAAGTTTGTATATGTGTCTGATTTTCTATATAATGGAATGTTTATGCTACCAAAGGGTTTCAAATAACTTTGGAATAAAAACTTGTAGATCACCAAATTAACTCTAAACAGGATCACGCAAATTTATATAACCAAATAATCTTAATCTCATTTTGCCTTCCCCCCCTCCCCTTTTTCTCTTAACAATCATTCTTAGTAAAGTTACCGAAAGCGGTACTGACAGCAATTTCACTGCTATGTTATCAGCAATGAAAAGGGAGATATGAATCAGTCACTGATCATTAAATCTTTTTATAATTCACTAAAACATCACAACTGATTCAACTATTAAGCCCTATTAAGCTCTTGTATTTAGAGTTTCTGTTAATAAAATACATCTCTCAATCACAGAACAATAAAAAAAAAAAAAACTAGTACCCTAACACTAGACTAGATTTAAAAATAATGTTTAGCTTTCAAATAAATACAATGATAACTTTTGATCTTTAGTAATTTATTTATTTATTTTTATTGCTCTGAATGCAATGACAGAGCTCGGCACATAAAGAAATCTGTTTTAAAACAAATAACTGTATTCTTCCAAGAGATACTGGTATTTTTTCTATTGTATCACTGTGCTCATATATATATATACCTCCAAAAGCCATAACAGCTGCTTAAGCACAATTAAAGCCCACCCATTGCTGATGTCATGCCCTCTATTCCTATTTGCGAATCTGGAATTCTTTCTGTCTCTTTCTGTCAATCAGTAGGCATATACATATATTTTTTTTTTTCAAGGATCAGCTAAAGCTTCACATGCTGGAGACATTCTCCTGATATCTGCAGCCCACTATGACCTGAATGTATACATTGATTACTAAGCAGTTCTTCCTCACTTGTCTCCCGTATATTGCTTTGAATTGTTCTCAGGTTGCTTCACCGGTCTGCCATTTCTTCCCTGATAGATTTTAAGTGTATTGCCCAAGGGTCCATACCTCCTACTTCTCCCCGATCCCATGGATCATTTGTATAGGGCACAACTTAGCACTATTATTGTCATGCAGAATAGTCAATCACTACAACTATAAGTGAATTGATTTTATTCAAGGATTCTGTTTTCTAAACCATTTTATAACCTTACATGTCTCTAGCTAGGTCCATCTGCATTTTATTCTTTCTTAATCATAAAAACAAAATGGCCTAAAAGATCAGTTAACATAAAGTCTTTTGAAATAAGACTATCATAAACAATACATAAATTAATGATAAATGAAATAGAAGACCAGTCTTTATTTTTCATTCTGATCCTTGCTCTGCAGTCACAAAATAAAGATGCCAAAGGTTCTGAATGAATGCTTATTAATCATATGAATGAAATATATTTTCTATTTTAGTTATAATCTACTGATATATGCTCCTCAAAAAATTCTGAAAATAAATTATGAATTCAAAAATCTAGATAATTATGTCAAATACATGTATTTGTAAACATGATCAGTGGACTACAATGTTCCTTTAGGGAATACAAACTGTAGTTGCTTAATACAAAATGATACTGTTTCCATTTCTGCTTACATTATATTTGTGGGATTCTTATATTTTTGTTTAAAAATATGGTTCTGATATCATATATACAATGAGTAGAACCCTTATTCTTCTCTTTCTACTAACTTATTGAGTTTGTACACTTGAGTAGAGTTGCTATCTTGCTAAAACGTTGGTTGAAGTTGCACAGGTTTTATGTATACTGAGGTTGTTTTAATGTCTTCTTAAAACGTATTCCAAGGAAGTAATTTTTATGAAGATGCAAAGGGAATATTGATCAAGGATGTCATCATAAAAATAGACTTGGATAAGCACATATGAGTCAAATATTTCAGCAATATGAAGTACGTTTTTCAATATTCATTTATAGATGTATATAAGATATACTATTAGGACGGAAAGCATACAATCTGAAAACAAATCTGTGCACAACGTTTCATTGTCTTTTCTGGATTTGTTCTGCATGTTTTGATTTGGCCTCTTCTGTAATCTATTTGTGATTTGAGAATTAAGGTCTCAATATCTTATACAGATTTAGTAAACTAATAACTTGGACTCTGCAACTGAGCTGTCTGGTCTGAATATTGAACCTGCCACTACTTAGCAGCTTGTGAATTTGGTTAACTTCCTTAATGTCTCTGAGTTCCAGTTTTATCATCAATGAAATGTAAAAAGCAATTGTTTCTACCTTGAAGAATATTTTGAGAATTAAATATCAATACATTTAAAATGCTTAGAAGAATGCCTGGAATGTAAAAGTATTTGGTATAGGTTATTACTACTAAGTTTTCACAAAAATACAGCTTTGCTCTTGTCCTGACATTCATTGTTGCAGTGTGCATGAGAATATAGAAAGATAAGTGATTCAAACATTGTAGATTCTAAAAACAGTTCCTTACTCAATAACTGCTTTTCTTGTAATAAGTGTTATTACTAGGCTATGCTTTTCTCTATAAAATTCCAATCCACAAACATGCTTTTTGTTACCATCTTGGAAGGTCTGCATAGTTAATACTGAACTGATATAATTCTCAAGCTTATAATGGCTATAACCCTATGCAAAGGCCAAGAGGAAAAAAAAACTCGTTCTCTTTTGCTTTAGAATATACTGTCCCCCAGTCCCTTTACTACTTTTTTTTTTAACAAATAAATTTTATTGCTACTTTTTTGTTGTTTTTGTGAGGCCAGTGAAAAGAATTTATTGGAAAATGGGAGGAAAGAACGGAGTTTGCTGAGAAATGGGAGAAAGAAAGGAAATATGCACAAGATTTGGTGTGGGCTCCTCTAGGCAGAGAAAGCAGAAAGCGGGCTTTGGCTTGTGAGGTCACCTTTTAAACTACTAATTATTCCTCCTCTTGCTAATGCTAAGGGGAATGGCCCCAGCTTTTAATGGTTACCTCATTAATGGTGGGGGCCAATGGTGAGACCTGTTTGGAATACCCAGGGCCAAGGGGAGGTCCCGGAAAGAGAAACTGGGACCTCAGGATTAGACTTAAGATCTCAGCAGGGTCTTGCAGCCATGTTGTCTGTCAGCCATGTTGTCTGTTGGCTATGTTATGGCTCATCTTCTCCTCGTTTCTCAATCTCTCTATACTTCCTCTGCCATACAGAGCTGCTATTTTTTTTTCCATCTCTCTAGTTTATTTGTACTTATATTTTGTAAAAACAGTCTTATATGTGCAATATTACCCATATTCATATTTCACATGAAGTTTCATTATGTTAAACCTCCTTATGTTACATTTTTTTAAGCTTTCCTTCTAGTAATATACATGACATTAGACTTTTCCTTTCAACAACTATCATACCCATATAATAGCTCTGTTAGTTACAAACACTATGAAGTGCTTTCACCATTTCTTTTCATTTCCAAAGATTTCTAAACCACCTTTTTACCAATTCTGCACAGATTAACCCTCAGCTTACCATTATCTACCCTCATTCTATTTTCTTGTGACCTATATTCTAATTACTAACTCCATGAGCTTACATAATATATTCAATTCAAATTAGTGCAGTCATAGAGTATTTGTCCTTTTATGTCTGGCTTGCTTCACTCAACATAATGTCCTCCAAGTTCATCCATGTTGTTATATGTTTCACAATTTCATTTCTGCTTATAGCTGCATAATATTCCATCATGTGTATCCACCATAATTTGTTTATACATTCATCAGTTGATGCATACCTGAGCAGTTCCATATTTTGGCAATTGTGAATAACGCTCCTGTGTATATCAGTGTGCATATGTCTGTTCATGTCACTGCTCTCAGTTCTTCTGGGTATATACCTAGTAGTGATATTGCCAGGTCCCATGGTAAGTCTATATTCAACTTCCTTAGGAAATGCCAAACAGTCCTCCACAGTGGCTGCACCATTCCACATTCTCACTAACAGTGAATAAGCATTGATATCTCTTACACCATCTCCAACACTTGTAGTTTTCCAACTTTTTACTAGTGGCCATTCTAATAGGTGTGAAATGATATCTCATTGTAGTTTTGATTTGCATTTCCCTAATCACTAGTGATATTGATCATTTTTTCATGTTTTTTTTCCATTTGTATTTCTTCTTTGGACAATTGTCTATTCAAGTCTTTTGCCCATTTTTTAATCAGGTAGTTCATCTTTTTATTATTGAGTTACATGATCTCTTTGTATATCATGGATATTAAATCCTTATTGAATATGTGACTGCCAATTATTTTCTCCCAATGAGTCAGCTGCCTTTTCACCCTTTTGACAAAGTCCTTTGAGGTGCAAAAGTATTTAATTTTGAGGAGGTCCCATTTATCAATTTTTTTCTTTTGTTGTTTGTGCTATGGGTATAAGATTTAAGAAATTACTGCCTACCACAAAATCTTGAAGATGTTTTCCTACATGTTCTTCTAAGAGTTTTATGGTTGTTGCTTTTATATTTAGGTCCTTGATCCATTTTGAGTTAATTTTTGTATAAGGTGGTAGAGATGTTGGTCTTTCTTTTGTATATGGCTATCCAGTTCTCCCAGCACCATTTGTTTAATAGACTGCTCTGATCCAGCAGGGAGGGCTTGACAACCTTGTCAAAAATCACTTGACCTTAGATGTGAGAGTCTATTTTCAGAGTTCTCAGTTTGGTTCCATTGGTCATTCTGTCTGTCCTTATGCCAGTACCTCGCTGTTTTTTAACATTGTGGCTAAATAATGTGTTTTAATGTCAGGAAGTAAGAGTCCTCTAACTTCATTCTTCTTTTCTAAGACATTTTTCGCTATTTGGGCCTCCTTATCCTTGCAAATGAATTTGACCATTGGCTTTTCCAATTCTGCAAAAAAGGCTGATGGGATTTTTATTGGGTTTGCATTGATTGAATCTGTAAATCAGTTTGGGTAGAATTGAAATCTTAACGATATTTAGGCTTCCAGGCCATGAACACAGAATTTCTTCTCTTTATTTAAGTCTTCTTCAGTTTCTGTTATCAATGTTTTATAGTTTCTGAATAGAGGTTGTTTATGTCCTTGGTTGTCTTCTGGGACACCAATAATGCATATGTTTGTGTATCTTGTGTTGTTATTCAATTCCCTGAGACCCTGTTCCATTTTTCCATCCTTTTGTCTTACTGTTCTCTCATCTTTTCCAGTTCAGATGTTCTGTCCTCAAAATCACTAATTCTGTCTTTGAGCAATTCAAATACGCTGCTATGTGCCTCAATGTATTTTTATTTTTTTACATTAAATATGAATAATTTATTTTTTAATGGAAATGTTTTATTTTTAAAGAAGCTTTAGATGACATAAATGTTACAACAAAAATATCGGGGGATTCCCACATACTCCATCCCCTTCCCCTGTCACACTTTTCCCAATCAACAACATCTTGCATTAGTGTGGTACATTTTTTACAATTGATGAATACATATTGAAGCATTGCTATTTAACCATGGTCTATAGTTTCCATTATATTTACACTTTGCACCACACAATTTTGTATGTTTTGACAAAATGTGTAATGGCCTGTATCCATCATTACAATGTCATGCAGAACAATTCCAATGTCTCCAAAATGCTCCATGTTACACCTATTCTTCCCTCTCCCTCCCCTCAGAACCACTGGTGGCCACTTGCCTTTATATCAATGTTACAAGTTCTTCCATTGTTAGAATAATAATAAGTCTACTTTAGTCCATAGTTGCAGACCCCTTAATGCTTTTTCATTTCTCAGTCTTGAGGATTTTGGGAAGGCGATAACCACTCTGTTTCTGATTGAGAGTGGTTAAGCCACTAAGTTTTTAGGGTGGTTTGTTATGTAGCAATAGTTAAATGATGAGTAGTCAAATCTATCAATCTTTATCATTTAATTACTTTGTTTTCTGGTTTTTTTTTTTTTTTTAATATATTTTTATTTTTTTTAAAGAGACTTAGATTACATAAGTGTTACACAAAAAATATAAAGATTCCTATATGTCCCACTCCCCACACCTTCCATGCGCTCCCACATAAACAACATCCTTCATTAGTGTGGCACATTCATTGCAATTGATAAACATATCCTGGGGCATTGCTACTGAACATGGACCATAGCGTGGGACATGACTTCCAGGGATGAGCCTCCCTGGCACCGAGGGATTACTACCAAGCACCAACTAGCAATGCAACTGGAAAAAGACCTCTAATAAAAGGGGGGAAATGTAAAGACAAATGAGTTTATATGGCTAAGAGACTTCAACGTGAGTCGGGAGGTCATCCCAGAGGTAACACTTATGCACATCTCAGGAGGAGCTCATAGACTGCCAAAGTGGATACTACCCCAAATAGTGTGGCTCCTGAGGGCTCTAGAGACACCCAGTTTCTATGGTCAGGGCAGATAGCTCCAGAGTTTGATGCCTTGCCAGTGGGCCCTACTTTGGAGTTTTGTGCTCCTGAGAGTGATAGTGTTAGAATCAGTTATGGCTTCCCTACACATGGCTCATCTGTCCCTTCTATTTAAACCTATACTTGGTGCTGGAGTTGGTAGGTGTATGTTCGAGAGACTTGAATCTTTGGACTGTCCATGTGCCAGCTGGACCCAGAGTCTCAGCATAGTTGCAACACCTACTCTCCAGTTCACTGGAATCATTGTGTCCTTCTTACCCATAAGCTCTGTTACCTTTCTTTGCATGCTTTCAAATTGTTCTTTATGCTCATTTAGTGTTTTCTTAATATCCTTTATTTCTTTAGTCATATTTTCCTTCATTTATTTGAATTGATTTGTGTGATTACCATTATTAGTTGTCTTAAATCATGTATCTCATCAGGATACTTAGTTTGTTTCATTGGCTAGGCCATCGCTTCTTGATTTCTAGTTTGACTTGTAATATTTTACTGATGTCTAGGTACCTGAATATGTTGGTGAATTTACTCTGATCATTAATTTCTCTCTCTTGCCTAGTGCTTTTTTTTTCATATCTCTTCTTTTATTTTTGGTTCAACTTATTCTATGTCTTTAAAATTGCCCAGCTTAAGTTATTAAAATCAAGCCAGGGACTCACTAATGGGGTACAGATTTTCTCCCAGGGTTGGGGCTAAAGACTAAGCAACTTCCAGTTATTATACAACCTAATAAGATCAAGAGAATTATGAAAACTGATAAAGCTAGCAAAGATTAGAATTGTGTTTAGCAACATAAGTTCCCATCAACATCAGTGTCCATGTGAAATTAAGGAATATTAAAACTATTTGCCATTGTGAAGGGGTATAGGTGTTTGGGAGCTGTAGCAGGTTCTAGATTGGTAGGGGCAGCTATATTGCAACCAAGTAATATTTCTATGTGAGCATTTCTAGCAAATTACTTCAATTTACTTGAACTCCTGTACCTCTAAGCCTCCAGTAATTTGTTGTGATTTTTCATTCTAAATGAATATGGACTTTTGTACATAATTTTCCAATTATAATATTACACTCTCTCTTTTTTCTGAAAGAGGACCCTCCAAATTGTGTAAGCCTCAGGCTCCACAATAGCTGGATCTATCCCTGTCTCCCATATTTATTGATTATTCTTCAGATAACTGACCTTCCTGCACTGGTGTTCTTTGGCATTTGAATGAAAAACATAAAACTAGTCATAAAAGATAAATATATATATAATTATAGCCATTTGGCAATTTGATGTAATTATGAATTCCAAAAATATAATTGGATCATGCTTGTAAACTGATCTGTTAATCTGGGCATGATTAAGTTATGATTAGGATGTTGAGCCCCACCCCTTGGTGGGTGGGGGAATCGAATATAAAAGGCAAGGCAAACGACAGAGGGAGCAGTTCTAAAGTTGGAGTTTTGATGCTGGAGAGAAGGCCCCAGGAGAAGAGAAGCGAGCCGTTCACCTGATAGTCTACAGCTGACCTTGTGGAGGAAACAGAGGAGGTAAGCCCGGAGAGGAATGCAGCCCCGGGAAGAGAGGAATCCAAGAAGCCTGAACCTGGCAAACATCAGTAGCTGTCTTGCTCCAACACGTGGCAATGGACTTTGGTGAGAGAAGAAACTTACGCTTCATGGCCTGGTAGCTGTGGACTTCTACCCCAAATAAATACCCTTTATAAAGACCAACCCATTTCTGGTATTTTGCATTAGCACCCCTTTGGCTGACTAATACAATAGTAATATAAAGTTCTCTGTGAATTTCACAGATATTATCTTAACAACAAAATGTAGATAAGGTGGTTATTGATATCACTGCTCTTTGCCACATGATGAAATTGAAATTCCCAGATATTAATTAATTCATCTATAGCTGCGTTAGTGATGTTTTGACATGATTTTCTATTTTTATATAACTTTTTTTTGTTCTACAGAAACAAAATCAAAATGAACTTTGGAGGGAAACCCATTTATTAAAGATATTAACCAATATTTTATCTAAATCACCCTATACCAAATACTGCCCAAAGAACACTAGATGACTAAATAACAAGAAAAAAATTGAAAATGAATATTAAACTATCAGGTTTGCAAACATTAAATATATCTGGTTTATGTTGACTTTAAAAAAATACATCCACAATTTAATTGTTAAGGTTCTTTTTTTAAAAAAATTCAACTAAAATGCCAATCATTTGGATATATGTTATTTTTCCTTAATAATTAATTTATATGGTTTAAAAATATTTTGTAAAGTAATAGCTTTACAAAAAAAAGTGATTGCTTCTATTTTAAAATAAGCTGCATAGCTAGAGAGACCCATGGAGAAATAGCAATGATACCACACAAGGTGGTTAAACAGCTTATGAATTAAGCTCCATATAAGCAAATTTCTTTGTAAGTAATTTATATTGTATGGTAAACTTGTATCCAACTAGAACAGCAAATTAAAACATTAATCACATCTGTAAAATTTAGGACCTTGTGCATACAGAAAAAAAATATTAGGGAAATACATTTTCTTGTATTGCAGAAATAAATATCGCACATATGGAAGCCAGTCTAATCCTTCTCATTATAGTGTGGATGAAGATGAACATTAAGGCCATATAACATTTCTTTCTGAATTAGTCGATAGCTCATTTTAGTAGGTAACACATATTTCCAAACCTGAAATGCTCATGTTCAGTCAGATTTGCAGTCCCCTTTCCCTGGCTGCTAAGGCTTTCCATCACTGTTAGGTAACCACTGTGATTATTCCATATCACATACTGATGAGATGGCAAAACAGTTGCAAGCTTTCCTCCCTGCATTAAGCAGGTTGTAAGCCATGGAAAACTAACTTGTTCTGAAATTATCAAGCATTCCAGTACTCTGCGCCTCACTAATGCAGGCAGCTTGCCAAAAAAACATCCAAGAAACCAGCCCCTATTCTCAAGCACATTTTAATCCAGCTGTTTCCCACAAAACATCCAGCATGCTTTGATTTACAGCTCTACTTAATTAGAATGTAGAGAATGGGAGACCATCTCTTATGCACAAGTTAAGCATCCTGAATGATATTTTAAACTTTATAGAATGTGGTAGAATTTTTTGTTTGTGTGCTATTTATTTTCATAACCAGATATTGAAATGTGGGTGCACCATTGCAAGGTGATGCATTTCTAGCATAAGCCAGCTGAAATTAAAAATGAGGGTGGCTACACCTAGAAGAAAGCAAAAACAAACATATTTCAATGGTCCTTCTATATATGATCAATGCAACATCCACTCTAAGCTCTCAATTCTGAAATGAAAATGCCCTAAGGGAACTCTAAAAGTCCAGTACAGCAAAGAAAAAATCAAATGTTTTAAAACTCTGAAAATTAGTGTTTTAGGATTTGAACGAATTTTTGCAGAAGGTTTGGTATAACTCATTGAGTAACCTTTTTTTCTTAATTTTTAAAGAAACTTTAGATTATATAAATGTTACATAGAAAATATAGAGGGTTCCCATATACCCCACCCACTCCCTCTCCCACACTTCCCCTATTAACAACATCTTTCATTAGTGTGGTGCATTTGTTACAATTGATGAACACATATTGAAGCATTGCTACTAACCACAGTCTATAGTCTACATTATGGTTTACACTTTGCACCACAGAATTTTATGGGTTTTGACAAAATATATAATGGCCTGAACCCGTCATTGCAATGTCATGCAGAATAATTCCAATGTCTCCAAAATGCCCCATGTTGCTCTTATTAGTTCTCTGCCCCAAGGATGCAGCTTCTACCTGTCCTTGTATCTAGTGTATGCAGAGGAGAGTACAACGTGTAGAGAAGAGGCATCCCAAGCCCTGAGGATTTTCCAACAAAAAAAATTTCCAAGCCCAGTTTTAATTGTGTGGATGATAATCTTAAGCTTAATCACCATAATCACTGTAATCCATTACAGATGAAAAAAAATGACCTAGTAAAATACTGAAAATTTTGTTACTATAGGGTGCTTTGGGCTCTATGCGAAACCAACCCCATTATTTCAAAAAATAAAGTGAGGTGCTTTGTTTGTTACTCATTGCCTAGTTGTTAAAAGAGATGTTATTTCTTTAAAAGGTCTAAAATTGCTCCCCCAGCTGAGATAATACATTACATGAACCTATGATGGGAACATGATACTTTTATCACACAATTATGAGTCAAGTAATCAATTGAATTTAAGGTTTGTTGAATAAACAAAAAATAAAGCATTAGATTTTCAGTGTGTTTCTAATCTATATGCTTCCTCTCATTTCACATCTTTCCTTTTAATTTTTAAATTTTTGTTTGTTTTTAAAAATGTAAAACATACCAAGAACAACAAAGAGCAAAAGGGAAATTTCCCAAAAAGAGGTATCATCTTTAGAACTCTAATATATTGGTCTTAAAATGTTTTAAAGCCAATTTTTGTGTTAGAAGCATTACACAATATAATGAATGCAGCTAATTTATATTTTACACTGAGTAACAGGACTCTAAATTCATTTCATGGACATATTTCATGACCAAAACAGAAAAGTTTTCATTTGATTTTTTAATAACAACATTGGTGACCCATTTTCAGCAAAAAGCACACAATCGCTTTTTAAAAAATATTTTATCAGTGTATTATACATATATAGAAAATTGCATGGAAAGCTCTTCTTCCAATGTTTGTTTTAACTCAGTCTTCAATGGTTAATTTAAGTCTATGTTATTCTTTGAATAGTTTTCTTAATAATCACACTGAATTGTATGTACATGATACCAAAACAGTTAATTTTGCAGATAAATATGCAATCAAATCTGGGCTTGATACTATTTAGGATGAAATGCCTTTCAGATTATTTTTTCCTAGAGAGTAATTGTTTTAGTACAATATATTTATTTGTGTTCCTAATCCAAAACCTATTCCTATTTCAATATCATTCTTATTAAATTTTATCATAGGAGTCCTAATATATATTGCATAAACATTTCAGTTATTAAGCCACAGCAGTTATGGGTGAGACTGCTCCATAAATGAAGGATCTATCTGATGATGAAGATTAAGAAAAAAAGAAGAATGTGAGAAATCTAGCAATCAGAACCCATGAACCAGGGCAGAGATTACCAAAGTAGGATCCACAGAACCCTAATTCTGTGAGATACTTAGTAAGAAGAAAACATATAGGTTCTGCAGTTGCACATTTTGGGTAACCCCGCCCACTATATCCTCTCTTGAAATTTCTCAATGGATTAATATTCTAATAAATATTAAAGACTCTAAGAGATTTTCCAAGGAAAGAAACAAGTTTCATTTAGTTAACCACTGTGGTAGATACAAAAATGCACCCCCCCAGATTCCCTGTCAATGAAACAAGTGCTGTCCAGCCGCAGGGCATTGGGTCAGCATCCACCCCAGCCACCAACTCTGGGCCAGCTCCTATCTGGTGACTGAGCAAGATCCCCAGCCATTCTCACCCAGTGCATAACACTGTGACAGATACCCCTTCTCCCCTACTCCTGCTCAGGTCTGCTGAAGCTTTGCCCCAGCATGCACGGCCATTCGGTTTCTTTTCCTTCCTGGTCTGGCTGCCTCTTCCTTCCCTTCATAAGTGTTGATCCACCAATCTCTGTCTCAGGGTTTGATTCTGAACAATTCAGTCTGTGACAATTGCTGTCTAAGAATTTAATTTAACCACGTGATGCATTTCCTGAACCTACTTTGGGAAAACAGAAACAGGGATTTGGAGGCAAAGCCCCTACTAATGAACAGGATAAACCGAATCTAACCTGAAAATCATTTGGCTCTTTACTTCCACATTTCTGAGTCCTCCTGTAAAAAAACAACAACAACAACAACAACAACAACAAAAAAACAGCAGAGGATTCTCTCCTAGACCTTTCCTTCAGTCTTAATAATTTTACTGCAAGCATCACATATGGAATTTTTTTTTCTCTTGTGTTAAATTAGAGTTGAGTTTTTGTAGCAGGCTTAAGTCTTTCCATATTATAATCTAAATTCATTTCAAGAATATTGTGATTTCAGTTAAATCTAGAGCCTATAAGATAAGATCAGATGGTGTGCTCTTTCAGTGAAGGCATTAGCTCTTATACAGTAGCTCTCACACATTTCAAAAGAGTATACTTAACATATTCTTCCTTGGTACATTATAATTCTCATGAAAAATAATTTAAAAGCAAAATCGACCTAAAATAGTATTAAAATATAAACTATTCATCTCCACTAAAACCGCTTTGCATCCTTGCATCCCTAATTGATTGGTCACTAGAATCAGATTTTAGGGCTCTTAATTCACGATAGTACTACAGCAAACAATTTGCTCTTTGATGATTAATTCTTGTTCCTAACTTTTATTTCAGATTAAAATGTTTTGTATTTCAATTCTGAAAAATATAACTTCTAAATTTTCATTTTTTCACAGATAATTTATTACCATGAAAAATGCAACATTTAACCTAAAGTTGAAAATTTTTAATAGATATGAAAAGAATGCAAAAGATAAATCTTTATTAGAAAAATTAAAATTCTTTCATTCTGCTTCTTTTCTATATGAAATTTAATAAAAAGAAATTCTTCAGCTTTCCTTAATTTAAAATTTACATAAGCTGTGCTATAACAAAACAGAGAAATGATGTAAATACACATTAAGTATATACTTCAGTGGAATTGTAATATGGTTGCATTTAGAGTTTGTAACCAAGCTAATTTTAATGATGACTGTTTTAAGGATATGTTTTGGATTTTTCAGTTCTAAAGTTTATTTGTGGTTACGTGTGAGATGTTTTTCAAATGTCTATTGAACAATTTTACTAGCCTCTTATTACAAACGCAGTGAGCACTATATTATTACTATTGTTGGGTAATAATTGGCATCCTCTATCTCTGAGCTCTATTTGCATTTATATATATTATGCAGAACATATATTTAGAGTTCACGGCAAAAAGTAAACAAAGAAATGAAAAGAAGAAACCAAAAAGATGGCCAAATAAAGACCTGTGATTCAACCACAGTTCCAGAGTAGATAAGGTGGTGACAAATTGCTATTTCTCCAGTGTCAGTAGAACTTCAATTTCCTTTCACATTTAGAGAAGGTTTGGAGCCCCAAAACTTCTAAGAAATTTTGTTATAAGAGCAAAATGGGATAGTAAATGGTTTTCTTCATGCTTACAGTACATAGTTATCTGCTACTATGTATGCCAGTAATTCAGTTCCAAGTAAGCTAATGAAGAAATTAAATCACTTGCCTTTTTCTTGTCTCTCCCTTAAAGAGGTTGCATTTTGTGCTGACAGTGCACAGCTGATAAAATAGCAATTTTTGAAAAGCTTGCTCATTTAGCTACTCTCAGAACCCCTGCTGACATCACTGACGTTTTCTCCAAATATGCAAATACTGTAAGTCACTTTCTAAGATGCATGCATATATTTCCAAAAATGGTATTATTTTATGATCAACTAGGCATAAATGCAGAGGCAGACTAGTTTGCTGGCTTTGAAATGCCATACTCATGAAATGACATTTTTTTAAAAATGAGGTTTGGTAGGAATTGTAGATTTTTAAAGGTGAGTTATTCCTTTTATATAGAGTGGGGGCAGGTATTTTAAGGCCTTCCCATTATATAAACATAAAAATAGGAGGTAAAAGCCCATAAGCTCAGCAAACTTAAATACCTGGGTGACAATGGCAATATTATCGTTAAACTCGACACACAACTTTTGAAATACAGTGCAGATGCAGTAGGCACGAATACTATCTTATTTAAATGTCTGTATTAAGCACAACCACTCTCTGCTAAAAATGGGGAAAAAACAAACAAGTCATATTCATCAAAGTAATTGTGTAGGTACTTTCAGTACCAAAATGCCTAGAATGAAGGATTGAACTGCTAACGGCAGCAGTGACAGCCATGAATCATGGTAGGCTACTCCGGGGCCTTTACCACCATAAAACAAAAGATGTAGATGAAAAATGCTGCAATTAAGTGATTTGATTTCTGCCCCCTTTTTCCTACTGCATTCGTGCATGGCTGCACAGCAAAGATTGATGGGAAAAATTACTCTACGTGATCTCTGACAGAGCCTTGGAACAATTCTATAAGGGGGAAACATACAAATCACACCAGCTTTCTTGTATTCAAACAAAATAATACATATAAAGCAAATACTTTAGACTATATCCAAAGCACCAAAATTTGCATGCACACATAAATTGTGAAGAAACGCTCTGCTATCAAAACCAAACTCATGGATTTTCCAGCTAGTTGGGTTATACTGATATTTATTTAAATAAATATTCAATCAGTACTGCCGAGTGGCATCCTCAATACGTCTGTGCACCGAGAACAAATTACAGATACAAATTTGTGGAGGTAAAACATTCTTATCTTTTATATCAATAAATTATTAATGAAAATACATGCAAAATAAAATAATACAAAATTTCACTGACTATTGAACTCCCCTGTCATTATAATCATTTAGAAGGACATTTTTAATGGGTATTCACAACTCGGTTGGGGTCCTACATACAAAAGAATCACACTTGAATACCAAGGAATATTTTATTGTGGCTGGAAACCTACATTTAAAAGATGCTAAATCTGCAGCATCCACTGAATAAAATAAACAAATACTGCTAATACGCAGAAAGGATAATTCCTGTTATCAGAGGCTAAAGTGAAATTACATGGGCTTCATTTCCCAAAGAAAGAAGGTCATACAGTCTAAGTCCCCTGTAAGAAATGTACAGTTAATTTCACTTGAATTTATACAATAGAATCACCCCCTTCATCAAAGGGAGAAGAACGAGTGTGTATTTGACGTTGTCTTGTGTACGGAGGCAATATTTAAAGGCCACTAGTAGAGTCATGTTGAATCCGGTATATTCTTGTATTCAGTCTTTAAACCTTTACATCTCAGTTTTTGAAATAGTGAGGATTTTAAAAATTTAAATAATGAGTTACATGTAGGATTTTGCAAGACAAGAAAGTTTCAATGCTACCATAGATTTCTGCTTAGTTAGGACCCTTAAAAATACATTCACTGTGGCTTCTCAGACAGTTACCTAAAAAATGTACAGCCATCACTAATGTGTTTATTTGTTGTGGTTCTTTATACTATCACAAAAGGCAGCCTCATGATCCCAGGGCCCGAACTCATTAGTGGATTCATGACTTTAATAATGGGGAAATCTGTGAGATTCTAGCACGGTTTGATGAAACATCACAGAACTAGAAATCCAGAGATCTGGGTTCACTACTAATTAATATTAGGTCAAACCATATGAAATCACTGTTTATCTAATTCACAATGGTTTGGCTATCACAATTTCATGTGGTTCCACCTATATTAGTATGGTATAATGTATTAGGTATTCATTTAGCTTCAATTTCCTTAGCTATAAAATAGGCAAACTGACTATTTCTAATTCTTCACAATAGGTACTTGAATAAGCTTTAGTCAAAATTTACATTTTCACCTTCATCTGTTTGGTAAAAAATTCTTATATTTACCAATGAGTCATTAAGTTAGTCGACAACTCTTATCAATTCACAAAGTGATAAGAACAGTATTTTAAGTAATCACATTAAATCTAATTTGGAATAAATTCATTCAGTGAAATTTCTTCAAGAACTCATTTTAGCTTTCTTTTCATAGGTAGATTTTTATTATATCTATTGACATACTTAAAAGATTTTTCATTTAAATTTCAGTAAGCCATCTCTTTCTATGGAAAGGATTTGAATTGTGTCAAAACAGAGGGTAAGTAGGGGAAAAAGCATGTTTAAGGAGAAAATGGAAATACAAACATAATAAATGTGCTGTGACCAAATTCAAAACTGGATTCTGAGCTTCCTGGCAGACTGAAGAGAGGTAGAAAATGTTATATTTTTATGTGTTTTAAAAACTTCTGAGTTTTATTTTGGATTTTCAAGGTCAAAGGACTTTCTGAACTTGTCCTCTTCCTCCACACATCCTCCTCATTTTATTCACAATTGTTCTCTTCAGGATGCTGTCTACTGTAATGCAATGGGACTTTTCATAAGCAATTAAGTATATCAGTATAAAAAGCTATTTTCCATAGAGGATTTCTGTTATTATAATGCTCAGTATTTTATAATCTGGGTATATAGTGGTATATAAGGAAAACCCTTGAAACATAACCATACATAGAAGAAAGAATCAATATAGCCATTAAATATTTGATTACCAATACCAGTACAGTTATTTTATATAAATAAATAAACCATAGTTAAATCTACACTATTCTAAAAATTTCAGACTATTTCAATAATGTCAGTAATAGTAGCTATGAAAATTTCAAATATAATATAGAAAGACAATGAATTTTCTATTCTTTTTATATTTTTATTAAGGTATGATTGACAAACAACAAACTACACATATTTAAAGTGTACAGTTTGATAAAATTTGGCAGATGCATACATTCACAAAACTATCACCACAATTAAGGTAAAGAGCATATCCATCAACCCCAAAAGTTTCCTCATACTTATTTGTCATCCATCTCTCCCCGTCCTTTCCTTTCTGTACCAATCTGGTTTCTGTTACTATAGTTCAGTTTGCATTTTCTAGAATTTTATATAAATTTTATATAAAATTTTTGTTTGGCTTCTTTCATTCAACATCATTATTTTGAAATTTATATCGATATTATGCACTTTGATAGTTCATTTTTTGTTATTGTTTAGTAGCATTCCATTGTATGGATATACCACCTTTTTTCTAATCCATTCACCTATTGAGAAGCATTTGTGTTGTTTCCAGGTTTTTTGGCTATTGCAAATAAAGCTGTTATAAACATTAGTCTTTTCTTTTAACATTGTTAAGAGAATTAAAAGGCAAGCCAAAGACTGGGAGAAGATATGTGCTAAGCATACCCCTGATAAATGAATTGTATCCAGAATATATAAAGAACCCTTAAAACTCAATAATTAAAAAAACACAATAAAGAAAATAAGTAAAAGATACCAATAGACACTTTACCAAAGAAGATATATAGATGGCAAATAAGTACATACAAAGATGCTCAAAATCCTTATTTATGAAAGTTATGCAAAATTAAAGCACAGTGAGATAACAACTATTGGAATGACTAAAATCAAAAGACTGGCCATGCCAAATGGTGAAAAGGATATGGAGGAACTAGAACTCTCATACACTTCTGGCAGGAATGTAAAATGGAATAACTTCTTTGGAAAACAGCTTGACAGTTTCTTAAAAAATAAAATATACACTTAGTATATGATTCAGAAATGAACTATTTTTAAACAGACCTTGTAAAAGACTGTTATTAGCAAGCTTGAAGATAAAGGAGAAACATGCTGCTTACTTGGCATAATCTCTGTTAATACTTATCTCTTTCCTCTCTTAATAATATAGCCTTTAAATACCATCTGTATGTCATTGACTTTCAACTTTATATCTCTAGCAAAGGCTTCATCATTGATCTCCAAACTTGTATATCAAATGCTTTCTTATATGTTTGGCCCCTCAAAACGACTTCTTACCTAGGTTCCCCCATCTGAGGAAACAGGACCACCAACCACCAAGTTGCTCTAGTCATTATTCAAGAATTCATCCCTGACTTCTTCCCTTCCCTACCATTCCCTGCACTACCCCCTATACCCAATCCATCAGCAGAATCTATTGTTTTGTCACCAAAATATATATAGATTCTATCCACTTCTTTTGCTATCCATTGCTACTTCCCTAATCCAAATGTCCATTATCTCTTATTGCACTGCTATGTTAAATTTCTAACAGCTCTCTCTGTCTCCATTCAAATTCTAACCCCTAAAGTCTTTCCTTCCTACAGAAGCTAGAAAAATCTTCTAAAGCCTAAATCAAATCATGTCACCTCCTTTCTAAAACCCTCTAATGGTTTCCTATTCAATGTTGAATAAAATCCTAACTCCTTACCACAGCCTTAGTCACAAAGCTTGGGATTCCCTCATGTCCCATTCAACTTCTTCACTCCTCCAGGCACACAGGCCTTTTTCACTTCTTCTAACACTCCAAGCTCATTCTCACTTTTGGGCCTTTGCACTGGGCCCAGGGTCCACAAAACTAATACCTTATGCCTTATCTTTTTATGCCTAGTTTCTTTCATGTCAAACAGTTCTCAGCTTAAATATCATACCTCCAGTGCATTTTCCCTGACTACTAAGTCAAAATTACCACCTCCCCATTACACCTAATACCATTCTCTCATTCCCATCACCATGCTGTCTTAATTCATTTATTTTCTTTTATATTGTCTGTCTCAGTTTTTCTGGGACATGAGCTAGAGGAGTACAGAAACTTTGTCAACACTGGTCATCCTACAGTCCTGGGACCAAGAACAGTGGTGGGCAAGGAGAGGACATTCAATTAATATGTGTTGGTTGAATACTCTGGATGATTCACTTACATGGAGGTTAATGGTTCTTTTTTTTCCCCAAAATATACCACTTTTTAATCTGTTTACTTGTACATTTTTTTATCTGCTTTTCCTATGTCAACAATTTAAAAAGCTCAGGTTTAAAGAAAAAAAGAAGAAAGATGTGCTAAATTTGAGTACAAAATTTTGTCATATAATAAGAATTCTTATACTTTTCATTTTAACTAATTGGAAGGTTAGGGAACTGTCAGTTGATATGGCAATCATTCCGGGGAAGAACACTAAAGCATAAAGCAGGCACTCATACTGCAGTCTGCTGTCTCCATTAATCAAGTTTATAGCAGCCACATGTAACACCACCAGATGCTGGGATTTTTAGTGCCTGGAAAACCTCGAGTTTGTACCAGACGACCACTAACTGGAGGAGCATAAGTCACATTACTGCCCTGTAATCCACAAGGATTTAAACCCACAAGGGGTTAAACAAAGGTTATTTGGTCACCTCTCATTAGCCTGGGGCAAATATTCCCTTTGATTAGATTCAGGAGCCTTAAGTGTCACCGAATATTATCAAAAGGAGAAAAATGGCAAAATTCTATGAAAAATAACTTTTCATTTCCATGAGTAATAAGTCTTCTATGACAACCTCCTGAAAAGTCATGCACTTCCTTTCCAAATGGTGGTTAGGATGGCTTTCAGGAAAAAATGGCTCTATCATGCAGAAGGTATGTGAAGTGGAGCCAGCAAAGTCAATGGCCCAAGTAACCAGCTGGCCATGGTAGGATCTTCATGAGAAAAAGCAGCCATAAATATCAGCCAGTCATAGAGCACACAAGCTGGAGGGAAGAGGTGGGCAACACAAGACAAGAAGCCGCAATGGCCACAGGAAAAAGTAAGAGAAAGTGAATATAAAGAGAGCCTAGAGACATTGGTCTGTAAGAGAGGAAGTGATGGGAGAAGCAGAAGGCACAGACCCTTTAGTGTGCCATTTCCAGAAAGAAGTTGTGAATGGAAAAGTGAAAGAAGATGAAAGGGCTAGCAGCAAAATAAGCAAAGACTTTAGGTTGTTAAAAAGGAAACATTAACAAAACGTAATCTGTAAATTTCGCCATCCCACAGGTAAATGGGCCAGATAAGGCCTACTGAGCACAAGAAGCATAATTCATTGCCTGAGGAGTATTTAAAGGAAGGAACTAGCACCTGTACCAAACACTGTTTGTCATGTTTACCTTAATTGATTCATAAATTTGGCCATTAATTTATACACGGTATCAAATCTGTTTATCCATTAGATAAAACCTTTATTTAAATTCCTTTATAAATTATCTTCTCAGGTAATTGGTTATCTCTAAAATACCTTTGAATACCTATCAAGAGCCATGAAGAAATGGCAGGCTTTTCTTGATTTGATCTGTTATAACCTAACTTCTGCCACAGAAGTGATGGAGAGGAAGAGAATAACCTGGAATACTGAAAAGACATGATTATGAATGAACAAAATGAAAAGTACAAATTACAAATGTAGTAGAGAAATGGTTCTTTTCCTTAATATAGGGCCAATAGGAGGTATCTTCCTAACAGGAGTAGAAGAAAGTGGTTAGGTTTTTCTTAGGGACAGAAAGTAACGCAGACTTTGATAGATGAGAAATGTCTTCTCTCTCTTGCCATTTCTAAGTGCTTATAGAAGATGGAGAAAACAAATCTGGCTAACCAGAATAAAAGAATATTATGAGAAAAGACATTTCAGACATTGATAAGATGTCTAGAAAATAACAGTGTTAAACACATCCAAAATTGAAATTGGATCCATATCTTCTTTTCTTATGCTTTTTGAAACAAAATTCCCAAAGTTTAGTCTGTGAGAATGTCTTTTCCTCAAATTCTGTGGGAAATAGGTTTCGACCTTATCCTCCAAAGAGAAGTCTTCTCACAGGTAGCAAGTCCTAAAATACATCAGTTATATCTCGATCTATCATCCATCAGCTATGTATCAATGTATGTATGTATGCATCTATCTACTGTCCATATATCTATCACCTAACTTTAAAAAAGCCTAATTCCTTTGGAAATTAGGTAGCTACAAAAACCAAGGTGATAATGTAGAATTTAACTAGAGTGGAGTCTATAAAAAGTGATTTAAGACGTGGTTAGCTGACCCAGTGAGCACAAGCAGCAAGGGGGGGATAAATGAATAAATAAATAAAATCTTTAAAAAAAAAAAAAAAAAAAAAGAATCATAAATCAAACAAGAGCAGTTTATCTTAATTTCTACAATTGTCTACTAAAAGTTCCAGAATGACCCAATTCCTTTTCTGTTACATGTAGCAAACTCCCACCAACTCACAGTCAATTATGTTAAAGACATATTCAATCTTCACTCAACAAACATTTATTAAAATTTTCTCTATGCAAAATGTGCCTTGCCCTAGGCTCAGAGCCATTATTCCCTTAGAGAGCAAGGAATGAATTTTGATCACATTCTGTATCCTGTAAACTCTAATATCATAGTTATATTCCCAACTTGGACATGAAACCCCCAAGATGAAATGATACTTTTGATCTCATATTATCCTTCAAAACTATTTAAGCTCTACTTTTTTTTTTAAATGCATTCTAGTATCTAAAATTTAAGGTCTTTGAGAACTTCAAATAGATTTAATGAAAAAATTCTTATTCAATTAGTCTATTTTAGTATATTTGATCCATGATATGTAGAGTTCTATTTAGTTCTCTGAAAAACTGTTCAGACTTAGAGGTTTGATAGCATGCATTTCCTTTCAGTAAAAAATAATGGTCATATTCATTATAATTTGATAATGCCTTTTCAATAATATGATATAATTACTATTTTTAAGTTAACATGTCTTAAAATATAATGTTGTAAATGGATTTAGGAACAATTTTAGTTCTAACATTCATTATATTAAAATTAACTATACAATATCAGGAGTTAATCTAAAATATCAGCTTAAAATGCACATTTTTTTCCATTTGCATAGTCTAAATATATAATAAAATGCATAATGTCATTTTGCCGCAAGTACTTCCTGGTTGTAAACTAATATAGTGTGTGAAACTGGATAATGTTAAAATCTGACTTTACAAACTAAATTTAAATTACCACAGATTATAACAGATCAATCTTTTAATATTTTTTGCAGTAGGAATAAAGATAAATGAAACTTTACAGCTTATATTTTTCAAGTTCTCAGATATACTTCTATGAATTAAATAAATTTCTTTAAGAAAATAAATAAATTCATTCTTTTTATCTTCAGTTATATAGGTACATTTAACTATAGTTTGTGCTCCACCTGGAAAAAAGGTCACATACTTTACAATTTATTTTAAGGCAAACTGACTAACTTTCTTAGAAACAATTCTTACAAAAAATAAACACAAATAAAAACTCTGAATACTATTCAAAATAACAAAATTTAAAAGAATAATAATTATCGTGTCTTTCTTCAAACAGTACATAGATACTATGACTAAATCTCTTAAATCTAGGATAATGCATTTACATTCTAAAATATAGGTACATAATTTGCACAACTGAAGTTGTGAGTGATAGATTAGCATTATTATTAAAGATTTACACATACCTTTGACAAGAAATATTGACAACATTAATAGCTACCATTTATTATGTGCCTACTAAGTCCCAGGCCTTATCCTAGGCCCTTTGCATATATCATTATTAATAGTCACAACATCCCTGCAAGGTATGGGTTATTTTTTTTTTTTTCCTTTCCTTTTTTACAGCTGGTACAACTGTGATTCAGTCCTGGTAAGCACTTGCCTGAGGCTAAACAAGTAGAAAAGCTGGAATTCAAACTCAAATCTCTATCACTTCGGTCTAGGACCTTTTGACTTTATTCATCTATGATAAATTATGTGTAAATACGCTTCCTAACTTTTTCAAAATTTATTATCAATTAAAATGTTTTCAAAAGCAACATTTGACAAAAAACCAGCTACATGCTTCATTAAGGTACTGAGACATTTGGGAACCATGATGATGATAGAACAATGTCCACAGCTTGAATTTAAAAGTACACTGTTTGTAATATAATCATGTTCATTGAAACAGAAGTGATTCGATTTTACTTTCAAACATCTGCTTAAGTGTGCATTTAAAAAAGAGTACTCTTTTAAAAAGCTGTACTGTGATATAATGTCATACCTACCTGAAGAGAAGGCCACACTTAAGCCTAATATTAAGAAAAGACACATTTATTAATGCTCTTTGCGGGTGGCTAAGTGCTTCAAGCACATTATTTAATTTAACTTTTATAACAACCTTGTGAGGAATAATATTATCCTGATCTTCAAGGTGAATAAACTGAAGCTCAGAGGCATTGATCAGTTTACCCACAGACAAGCAGAATGCATAGCAGCACCAAGTTTAGTCTCAAAGATTGCCCGGCTGCAAAGTCCAACACTCACCACTATTCTATCCTGTTCTTCCTGCAATGGCCTTTAGAAGTGAAAGTCATTCAAGTTTCCACACAAAGACTAGGATCATTTGTGTCCTTGGACTAAGCCTATGGGAAGGAAGGCAATGGCTGTGGCTGTGACCTGGCTTCTTGCCCCATTTAACTGTGAGATTTCATTTCTTCACCTCAAAAATGAAGGGTGTGTATTAGATAGTCACTAAGATACACTTAAGTTATAAGATTTTTAAAATCTTACTATTGCATTTCATTTAAGTGACTGAACAATGCTGGTTAAAAAAAAAAAAAAAGCCAAAGTTTTGTTGCTGTTTTCTATTGTTTCTTTCCCTCCTCACACCCAGTCTGAAGTCATCCAGAGCCAGACTCCTCTCCCAGCTCTGCTAAGGTACTTGTCCTTGGGGAAATAGTCCAACCTTTCTCAGCCTCATATTTTTTCACCTTTAACATGAAGAAAATGCCGACCCCAAACTACCGGGTGAGGAAAAAATGCATGTCAGAGTGGCACAGAGTTAACTCAAAAAAGTTTAGTTATTATTATGTTTTACTATTATGAGACTGAGCGGTTATCTATGCAATTTATGTTGTCACTAAAGAATCACAAAAATATTGAGGGGAAAAATGTTCACCTTATTAGTTTTAAAATACTCTGAGTGGATTTTTAATTTATATATATATATTATATATATGTACGTATGTATATATATTTATGGGTATATATATATATATACTTAAAGATATCTGTATATACGTGTACATAAACGTATATATATGTGTGTTTATATATTTTTCTACTTAGAGTTAAACATCTACATAAACATTCCATTTTTATGTGCATTTTGTTCTTTTTTTCCCCAGTGTTTTTAGATAGCATGACTGACAAGATCAGCATCAGCCATAGATACAATTATAATATGCAAAAGTACACAGAATTCTCACAAGTATAAATGTTGTCTGGTTATTTTAAGACATTTTGTGAAAACTACTAAAGTAGTAGGGATGGGACAATGATGCATCAACTGAATTAATCACTATCATCATTCTTCTAAAGAAAAAACAAAGCAACTTCAGCACACTCAATCATCATCAACGCGCAGAGCATGGAGCCGCATAAAACCCAGGCTAGGTCCACATTCTCTGGTAGGCAATATTAAAAATTTGCAGCCATTGGAAGACTGAACAGCACTTCTCAAACTGTGAAATCCTATTTATAATTACTGGAGTGAGGGAATGTCTGCTTATTTGTTTATTTTTGTTTTGTTTCCTTACAAATAGACAATGCAACAGTTGAACCAACCAATGGAGAATTTCACCTGATGGCAAGAGTTGAAATGACACCGAAGAGTAAGAATAAAATACACAATTGAGAAAGGTGGCTTTCTTTTCACAAATACTAGCCATTCTAAGATGATGTGAGGTTGTCTAAGTCTCACCAAAACTCAGCCATAAACTAAGGAACAATCACATGGCTTTTGTGATTATGTCTGTTTTTCCATAGACATAATTGCTTGCCACTGATGCAAATGCATTTCTGCCCCATGTACTTTTACTCAAGGATAACCCAGATACCAAAAATATCTTTATAAGGAACTGAGAGGAAAAAGGAATAGCCTCCATTTTGACTCATTTCAGCAAGAACATAAAAGTGATAATATAATCAGTTAACCCCAAACCACTTAATTAGTTATAAGCTAATATTTTGCCCTGTAATTTATTTTAAAAATATACAGGGAAGTTAAATAATAATTATATTCTTGCCAGAAGGAAACATACAACCAACCACTACAGTTGTTGCAATTTATAGATTAGGAATAAATGGTTGCTACAATGGATGCTTTTATTTCCATTTTACATTATTTGGCTTTCATCTTTTTATACCATATCACCTTATGAAATGGCTTTCTTCTCCATAGTACACTTTGCAAATGTTGTTCTATAGATCAACAGTGGGCTTGCCACTACAGACAATACTGCAAAGACTGGATATGCTGAAGTGGCAGCTATTTCTCACATATAAGTGTGAAAAGAGAAAAATAAAAATAGCTTAATGCATTCTAGTTCATTCATAGAGCTTTGGGAATTAATTATACTTACATTGCTTAATTCTAGCTGAGGATTGGACAACAAATGTATGGATATAAATACAAGAAGTAAGCCTATCATTTTATGTTTGCCTTCACCTGCATTTATAACATGAATACCTTTATAAAATGTATACATTTTATATTCATGTATAATACAGACATATATTATAAGTGTATATATTATATATGCATATAAAAAGAGCTTGTTTCAGTATGCAAGGAAGGGAAAAAACAAAGGCACAGAAGTAGTTTCCAAACAAATATCATCATCAAAATTACTGCATATTCTCTATCTAGAAAGAATGATTCAAATTATAGATATCAGAGATAGCAAAGGACTTCTGTTTATACCATGTGAAACAGCAGAGAAATGATCACTTAGCTGTTGTTTTGGTTCCAATTCATTTTTTTTTTTCAAGAAGTGTAATTAAAAACTGCATTAATGCCACCAATTATGGCCTCCAAGGGACCAGAAACCCCATGTTCCTCTGCGATGGAACACAACTGAGCTGCAAACATCCATTTACCATTATAATACTCATTAATCCTGCCAAAAACAACTCATTACGGGACTTCAAGGAAATCATCTCATAGGCAAACACAGCACAGAATCTGTCATTGCATTCCTCACAGCAAAGTTGCAGAGGTGGAAACTGTTCAATGTCACTAATTTATGAAGCTGGAAATGATGCATTTTCTTTCTTTTTTTTTTTTTTTTTTCAAGTTACGACCTTTCTGTGAAAGAACTGGCCCTAACTCTCTCACTCTTTAAGCAAAGATTTAATAAAGAAGTATATTTGACTCAAAACCTCAGTAATTTAAGATGGAAAAAAATCTCACTTTCTTCCCTACCAAATTATTCCAGACCCCAATCTCACCTCTCCAAACAACACCATCAGTACTTTCTCTCCTGAAGTAGCAACAAAAATCCCATCACATTGATTGTCGTCTTTCTGACTTGATCTAAAATGAAATATAAACCTTTTCTCATTCTTTAGCAAACCTTGAGCAAATTAAAAAATGTCTGCTCGGGAAGCGGCTGTGGCTCAATCAGTAGGGCTCCCGTTTACCATATGGGAGGCCCGGGGTTCGATTCCCGGGGCCTCCTGGTGAAGACAAGCCCGCCCGCACGGCGTGGTTAGCTGACCCAGCGAGCACAAGCAGCAAGGGGGGGATAAATGAATAAATAAATAAAATCTTAAAAAAAAAAAAAAAAAAAAAAATGTCTGCTCCTCTTTAGGGCTCCATGAAGGCTTGTGGGTGATTATGATACCACTGTTATAAGAAGAGTAGTCCTAAAACATCCTGGCTCAAGCAAAACATAAAGCCATCAATTATCATCGTCTGATAAGCAATTATTACAAGGTGAATGATAAGAATTTATTCAAAATTCACTATCATTCTTAACATTTCAGGAAGAAAAACAAACTATTCTTTTTCTTCCATACCATATATGAGCCTTTGCCTGAGAAGAAATTATTTAAGTAAGCTGTTTGAAAGCATTTTCTAAAAATAAGCTTAGATAAAATACTAAGCTATGTTTATTTCTATTTTTAATGATTTGAAAGAAAGCAAGAGAGGTAAAATTTTTTAAAATCTGCAGTGACTGTACATTTTCATCTATAAAATTACTGGAAAAAGTGAAAAGTAAGATAAAATTTATAATATTTGAAATTTAATAAGGAGCCACCTTTAATTACTATTGCTTTTTCAGAGTTAAAACTAAAATTATTTTATATTTATGCTATATATAGCTGATTCCACACAATTCTAATGGAATCAGTAGAAAATTTAGTTGAAATTAATTCATCAGTAGCAAAATTAGGCCTAACATGACACTTTTCTACAAACACATTTCTGAGGCTTGATACTTGGGGTAAAGGTTTAAATGAAACACATAGTTTTCAAAGTGATAAAGATTTAGCCTCATTATTTCCTTTTAGTTTTCACGTTTGAGATTTAAAGTTTGAGAACAGCTATTAAGCAGATGCTGTGTGCTCTCATAGTACCCAGGAATTATTTTCTCAATTGTCTATATTTCCTTCTAGAATATAGGTTCTTTGAAAGCTCTGTCTTTTTCATCACTGAATATAGGCTATTAATACCATGTGGAAGAAAATCTCTAAGTTTTTAGTAAATAGAAAAAAAAAATGAACTTTTAGGAGGACAACAGCCTGAGAACATGCATATTCTACTTTGTATCACTAGTGTAGATCTTGCTATTTGTCCCAACTCAAGAAGATGGATCAGCTTTATAGCCTAAGTTCTGAACTCTTTTCCTAGAGGAAGTTGATATGTTAAGAGCCAGAAGCAGAAGTTTTCAGAAACTAAGGAGAAAGCCCACGTCCTGGCTATTGTTAAAGGAAGAACATTTACTGACTAAGAGAAGGAGTAAGACAAGTGGAAAAGAGATTAATTTTCTGTGTTGAGAGCCATTACCTGCATTTGGGCGGGAGGGGGCTATGGTTTACTCCCTGCATCTGGGGTCTTGAGTATGGTTTTATTTTGGAAGGTTTAGCCTTAGAAGGCTGGAAACTTTGTGCAGTGCCTGAAAACAGCAGAAGAGCCCTCTGAGAATTGAGCTGCATCAGTGAGTATGTGTGATGTTGGAAGGCCATGTCCCAGTTTGCCAAGAGCTGATTGCCCAATGAGGCAAGTGGAAGAATGCAAGAGAAAGAAAGCTTGGCTTTGGGTGCAAATTCAATCCCCTATGTGTCTTGCCCTAGAAAAGAACAGGATATCTTCCACATTGTGGGTCTGGATATAAAAAGTTCAAAGCATATTAAATATGGCCTTAAAAAAAGGAATATGAAATTCATTGTCAAGATTTTTGAACCAAAATTTCAAAATTTATAACATGCATCATGTGTTGAAAATTCCATTCCTACTTCTCCTTGCTGGTAGATTTGCAATGTGGATCTTCCTACATAAGACTAAAAAGTGATCCAGTTGAAAATGGGAGAGAAGTTTGGCTGGTCCCTCCCATTTCCTTCCCCTGCACTACTAACAAAAAGTATCTTTTCTTTGATAACCCATCCTTGCTTCAAGAAAGGAATAAACATAGATGGAAGGAAATACTTTTCATATTTTGCTTTTTTAACTATAAGGTGGAATGAGTAGAAAATCCTCAGAATTGTGCTAGTTACATATCAAGTAGTAAATCTTAAATGGATGTTATATGAGGTTAAGTCTGGAGTATGATTCCTCAAATTGGTATTTTGGAGTTATAAAGAATGAAATGGCATTCTATGTAACAAGCAAATAGAAGTGGGTCATGTTTGGATGGACACCATATTCACCTTCAGGGACTTTTCCTTCCAGCAAGCTAAAGGTGTTTTTCCCCTCTGGCAATTTTCTATGAAATAAATTTTAAAATAAATTTGACTTACCAACTTTTAATTGGTCTTTTATCTTCTCAAGTGTTATTTACTAACTTCAAATCAATTCCAGGTGAAAAAGTTAACTTAGAGAATGCCAGTCATAATAGAGAAGAAGAATTGATGGTCTGCTGCAGTTTTCATGTTTCAAAAAAAAAAAAGAACGGATGTTCACATTTTGTAACTGGGCATTCCATAGGGCCAGAATAGTAAATGCATGTAAAAGTGTTCAAAGTATCCAGCATAGTGTGTTTCCTAGGGTAGACAGTAAAGGACTTCCAAATCCCTCTAAGATGTAGAATCCATACTGTCAAAACATCTCATCTTTGGATGGCCCAGGCTGGTGTAGAAAGGTCTATCACTTCTGAAATTTTAAAAAAGTAATACCCAGTATTTTGTCATACCCAAATAAATGTCATCCTCAAGGTGTTGCAAGAGAATACAAAACTTTGCATTATTAATGTAGCTTACTGTGCATTTTCCATTAAGAGCTCCAGAAACACCATAAATAACTCTAACTGTACAAATAACATAGATCGAAATGTACCATCAGAACACACATACAGATGCACAAAGATACACGCACATGCGCACACACGTACACACAGATGAGGGAGAAAACACACCAAGAAGGAAGGAAGAAAAACCTGCCACATCTTTAAACACAGGGAGCAGAAAAGATCTGACGGAGAATTTGTTTCCTAAAGTCCTGGAGAATCCAATCATGCCACAAGTCTTCTGTTAATGTAAAATTCATAAGTGAATACACATATATTTCAGAAATTGTTTAAGGTTACTCCATTGATAATTATATGGCCAGGACCAAGTTAAAACTAACATACACTTTAGAATTGCTAAACTATTCCTCATTCAATTTTCTAATTCAAGAACTTGCTTCCTGTACCCACAAGAAGCTTTGTTGTCATTCTTAAAGCAACCTAAAATAGATCAACAATCATGAATGTTGCAGCTAAAATATCTTTTTTTAAAAAAACAGGTTAGAAAGCAGTAATAAAATATTTGCCAAATTATTCTGTTTAAATATTAGGTCTTCCTTTGATAATGGTAAACTATCTGGATTGACATAGGGAATAAGACTCTTTAAGCTTTTATCGTGTACGTTCCCTGAACTTACCCTGATTTGACTTCTTTTGGGTTGTTTCTGACAGCTTCTCTCCTTTCCTACAGGTTGTTATAAATTCCAAGCTTATGTTTCCAGGTGCTTGTTAGTCCTCCTCCCTGCAAGAATCAACTGCAAAAACAATTATAACATACATGTCCCTGACGTCTATATTTCAAATGCCTGTGGCTTATTATTTAAGAATTAATTCTACAAAAGTGGTAACCTATTGCCTGATATTGCCTTTTTATTGTTTTTATTCATCTATCAGCCTCATAACATGGCAATCCACAACTCATTTCTACTAGTCAGGTGGAAAAGGTTACTCATAAAACCTAGAGCCCAAAATTGCAAATGAAAAGAATTATGGATGGGAGGTTTTAAATTTTCAAACTATTTGACTACAAAAGTTTATCTTATTAACAAAATGTAAAGGTTAATACATGTTGCCTCAGAAATGCTTCAGAATATAAGACAAAGATAACTTAAAATTAAGGCAATTTTATAGTATCAAAAAGTCTCATCTCTCTCTCTGAGAAAATGAAAGGAATAGCATCAAAATCTAAGTACAATATACCTTAGATATAGACTCTGTCCTTGATTTAACAGGTTTTATCATATAAAAGACATAAGGTGTAGCACAAGAAGGGGTCTAAACAACAACGGGGAATGAACATATTTGGAGTTTGGGCATATTCAGAATTTGTGAAGTTTCAACTTAAAGATGTCCACCAAGCTAAACTCTTGGCTGAAAAAACAGGTTAGAATTATATATATCCCAAATTTGGGAAAAATTAAATATTTAGTGAGGCAAATGCTGTATTAAAAACTAAAGATTTTAAATTATTTTAAAAACTTATAAAATAAATTTTCATATTTAATGTCTCATACCCCTCCATTGCAAGGTCTTTACATATAGGGCCTGATTTTGTTTTTCTTTGTGTTTCCTCAGTACTATGTGTCAAACATATGGTAAGGGCTCAATAAATTCTGGAAGGATGGAATTTAACTCTATGATGGAACACAATTTATTTAAATATGATAGGAGGCAGAAGAGCATTTTGTAAAAAGCAAGCATCTTGTGGTTTGAGTATTGGCCCTTCCTCTAATTACTGTGTGAATTTTAGTAAATTGTTTCATCTTTAGGTATGAGTGTCTTCATCTGTTAAATAGAGGTAAGTATACTTCCCTCATTAAGTAAAATATTTAGTGTGTTAATTTATGTAAATATTTCACACCTAGTGAGAGTTCAATAAATGTTACCTAACACTATCACTATTTATTGTGTTTCAAAGAATAAAAATATACAAAACCATAATAGATTGGGAATAGTGCAAAAATGAAGATATTTTACAATAATAAATAAAATATAGCTTTCTCTATTTTATTTCAGGGTTAATATTTCAAAGTTTTATTTTTATTCCCTAATATAGTTGTACTACAATTCCAGTTAACCAGCAAATGTTCATTGACTATCTCCTACTATACAGAACTAGGAACAAATGTGTTACAAAGACGTCTGCAAATTAAATTTTTGAATAAAACAATGATGGGGTTATATCAATTGAAAGACTCTATGAGCTATACTCTCAGAAGAAAAATAATTTAAAAACAATCATCTTTTAATATAGTTTAATTTATAGAACAATGTGAATATTGCTCATCATCCTGTTTTAAAACAAGTATTAATCAAAAGATGCAAAGTCTAAGAGCAAGTGTTTCCTAGATTTGACAGGGGATGGAGGGACATAATCAGATGTCCCCAAAGGTCATTTGCACTAGTTTCTCAGGAGCGTATGACATTGAAACAGAGCTTCACTGACCAGGAATCCCACTACTGGGCAAGAAAATACTGCAGATTTTATGAGCAGATGTGCCCTTTTTCTAACGGTGTGTGTTAGAGATGGTGCACTCGGGGTTGATTTGACACATCTAAGCACAGCCATGGGACTTGGGAGACTGAGTCATGGAATGTGTCATAAGCTCAACTGTGAATTGGGTCTTCAAGCATATCCCTTATATGCTTATCTGAGAGACAGAGTGAGGATAATTCCAGTCTCCTCTAGGATCATCATAGAGATGAATGAGTTCTCTATCTTGAGGCAGACAAAAAACTAGGGCTACCCCTGAAAAAAGTGGAAGGGAAAGGGGAACATTTTGATTGAACAATGGCAAACAGTGGCAGCTGCCAACAGTGTGAGGCATTCCTCAGACCTGAAAGTCTCTAGAGGACTTGGGAGGATGCTGGGGTTCTGAAATTAATAGGATACTCTGGAATTTCATTTACCCTTCGAACTCTAAAATTGGGTTCTACATAGTAAAATTGTAAAAGCATTGATTTCTTCTTTCAGCTTCTACAGTTAGATTCAATTTTCATGTAACAGAGCTTGATTTTAACCCAAGAGTGCAGGGCTTACTTTTTTCCAAAATTAAATATTATCTCTAACACAGTCCAATCAGTTCAGATGTTGTCACAAAACAAAGACAACCATATCATTCATGGGGATTTTCTTTAGTGTCTGAATATTACTTTACAAACTCAAAGTCCTTGGACTGTTTTATGATTAAAAGATAATCATTTCTAGAATGACAGAGTTGGACTCAATTATGTCTTCCCTGCACATGGCTCATCTGTCCCTTCTATTTAAACCTATACTTGGTGCTGGAGTTTGTAGGTGTACATCCAGAGACTCGAGTCTTTGGGTTGCCCATGTGCCAGTTGGGCCCAGAACCTCGGCAGAGTTGCAACACCTACTCCACAGCTCATTGGACTCACCCAGGACAACTGGTGGCGAGATGATGGACAATGGCTGTTCCAGGGAACAAAGAGAGTCTGCAACTGAGGCAGGATAGTCCCATCCATCTACTCCATGGGATATAAGCCTCCTCTCAATTGGAGATGGAGTGACTGTCACCATCCCACAATCCTCAGGATTGGGGGAAGTGCTATGGACTAGAGTGGACTTACTGGTATTCTACTACAGACATATTGTGATTCTAGCAATGAAAGAAATTACAACGTTGATGTGGAGCCAGTGGCCACTGGAGGCTCTGGGGGCAGGGAGAGGGAAAAACAATTGTAATACAGGGGCTTTTTTGGAACTTGGGAGTCATCCTGAGTAACGGTGCAATGACGGATAAGGCCATTTTATATCATCACATAACATGCAGAACCGTGTGGGAGAGAGTGTAGACTACTACAGTGTGAACTATGGTCCATGCTTAATGGCAAAGCCCCAGGTTGCGTTTATCAGGTGCAATGAATGTGCCACACAGATGAAGGATGTTCATGTCAGAGGGTGTGGGAGGTATGGGGAGTGGGGCATATGGGAGTCCTTATATTTTTTGTGTAACATTTACGTAATCTAAGTATCTTTTAAAAAATAAAATAAAAAATTTAAAAAATATAATCATTTATTTCCAATTGTTCCCACTACACAGAATATAGCAAAAAGCTGATTTTTAAAAAAAATGTACTTTCTGCAAGGTGTCTTAATTAAGAATAAGAAATTTGGTTAGTAGTATGACCATGATGACAAAAGGTTGTGAAAATTAAAGACTGAAAATAATAGCCAAATACAAGAAAATATAATTTCTAATGATCTTTTGAGTGTGTACTGTAAGACTGAAACTTATTGACTTTGTCTAAACTCTGTAATACTGGATCCTTAAGTTGCAAAGCAGTAAGAAGTATAATAGCATTAAAGATTTCAAAAAGGCCTTTTGCTCATGATATATGCAGCATGGTAAAGTAACAAAAATATAGATCTGGCCATCTAAATGAATGGAACATATACAGTGAAGTTGTAGTATCTGATGCCAGATATTGATCAGTTAGAATATAATGAATTGTATGATCTATAAGAGTATAATCCAACTATTAATCTGCCTTTCAGGTTATAATCACGTACACTTAAAAAAGCTAAACCAAATAGTAAGAGTTCTTCAACTGAATTCAAATTACTGGAGTTATCTACAAATTAATGTTTGCAATTATCCTATAAAAACTGAATGACTTAAAATACTTGGCATTAGACTGACTCTAAGAGAACAGAAATGCCATCTACTCTGCATGGATCAACTTTATAGAAATAAACACATTCACATATTTGGATTTAAAAGGCCCATCTACAACTGTTATCTTCCTTCTCCCACAGAGGTTAAAAATAAACTTTAATACTGATAATATTCCCATTTGCTGCTCCTTAAGGATAAGGTTTATTTATGCCTGGGAAGATTCCCTATACTACTAAGTTATTCATTTAGGTAAATATCCATTACCACAAAGGTGACATTGTACTTTACTATCAATTTATAATAAGAAATAATCTGGAAAACTCACTTTGTTCTTATGGATTTCATAGGTTTTTGGGTCCAACTCTGCCTTTAGCAGGACCACCCCAAACTATTCCAGTTAAAGGAAGATCTATTCAGTTTAAAAGATTTGCTCATTGAGACTTCTTCATTGTGAATATTAATGATATTGCAATAAAAGTTTTATTTTCTTTTTGTACTCTTGCTCTCTTTCACTCACCTGCTTCATTCCAAAGTCAGGATAGAAAAACTCAAAGCATCTATTAAAATTCTGTGTAAAAATTTGTGTGTTCATATTTTTTTCTTTACAAGCCCAGATTTTCATTATTTTCTCTATATTTTGTTTCATGATTTCTCTTGGAACCAAATCATTTGATGTTTGTTTAATTGTTTTATTATATATAAGCTGCATTACCTCGGTTGTTTTTTTTTTTTTTTTAAAGATATACTTACATATTCATGGTTAATAATATTTCACTTTTTTGTCTCTAAAATGGGATTTTCACAGTCTCTTCTAACAACCAATTATCAGAATCAATAATATTCTCCCCTAGAAGAAATGCTCTCCTACATATTTTTTCCTGTAACTTCAGCCATTATTTTTCTTATTCTGTGCAGATAAAAGCAATTGGTCGAGATAGATACGAAATTTTCATACTTTGAAGACTGAGATCTCAATCAACTTCTCACTTAACTATTCCAATCTTTAGCTTTATCACAATTTTTTTTTTATTACTTAAGTACCCTCTAGTCTACTCTACTACTTTTTTTTTACATTGTATATTATGGGGCCTAAAATTAGAAAAGAAATATCCAACAAGCATAATCCATACTGACTACAATGAGAATATTGTTTCTAGATTTCTGACAGTTATTTTTCCATTCTTTATTAAGGATTAATTTTTTTAAATTAATGTTCTATTTGTATTTTGTGCAAAATAATGTATTATGTCATAAAATCAATGATAGTGTGAGAAATATGTTTTATTTGATACCATATAAAATCATATTTTTATGTTATTGGTGGCTAAAGTTTTCTCTTGGGAATTTAAAAATAAGAAAACTATATCAGTAAGCTATAAACAAAGAAAGAGATAGAACAATGATGGGTAAATGAGCAAAATAAATGATATTATGGATTTCTAAATTAAGGGCAATGAGAAAAGTAAGTGTTATCTAAAAACTGAATTACCTTAAAGACAACTTGGAAGGTAAGAAAACACTTCATATATCATTTATTGACCAATAAAGGAGATTAAGTGCCAACACTTCATTTATTGACAATGAAAGGATCATAGTTTTCACAAGAATAAGAATCCTGTCCAGTTTCTTCACTGATAATTTACCCAGTACCTAGAAGAGTGCCTGGTACTTGGCACTCACTCAGCAAATATATGTTGAATAAAAGAGAAGCATATTTTCTAATGAAACATTTTCTACCTACTGTTCCCACTCTTTTCCCACTGTTCCCACTATTTTCCCTTGCTCTCTCAGCTCCTGAGTTTGGGATTTATTTTAGTCTCACCTTTATACTTCTGGACATCTTACCCTCCTCTACCTTCCACTTCCACCTAGCTAACCATTCTTTATTCTTTGATTTCAGATTTATAGCCATTTCCTTGGGAAAACCTTCTCTGATCCAACATAGCAGGGCAGTTTCTCCCTTTTTTCCTCCCATATCTTCCAATTCTCCTTCATTGAAATTCTTCAGGCGAGAAATTACTGCGTTAAAGCTTGTGCTCCCCAACTAACTCTAAACTCCATGAAAGAACAGATTATGTATATTTTGTGTTGTAACTCCAGGGCCAAATGCCTAAAACATGGTATGTGTTCAACAAATATGTGATGCTTTAATCTACAGTAGAATTGTGAAAGTGAGGAAGGAAGGAAGGAAGGAAGGAAGGAAGGAAGGAAGGAAGGAAGGAAGGAAGGAAGGAAGGAAGGGAGGGAGGGAGG
>JAKSZT010053791.1:10460039-10652539 GCA_026826555.1 Tolypeutes matacus
TAGACCTGCAGAAAATGTGTAAATAGTGTCAATGTTAGCTAACCCAAATAATCAATGTAAAGTCACATGTTGCTAAATGTTCTGTAACAAGCCCCATTGTCTTACCCTGTCCTAGTCATGTATTGCAAAGCTCCTCTGAGGTCAAGCAGTAGAAAAGTCCTTTATTTCTTGGCCTCAAGGATGAGAATGCTACCTCAAGTGCCAATCTGTGATTATTGTGATGGTGGTGTTCTAAGATATAGACTAATACCTTGGGAATTGGACAGAGATCAAACAATTCACTTCTCCCTGGGTAGCAAGCTGACATTGGATGATGATAACTTTTAGCCAGCACCAATATGGTCTAAGTTATACCAATAGCAAGAGGTATAAAATTCTCCAATTCATCTATTCACACCTGAAATTTCATTTTGATAGTACCCCCTGGGATAGGTTGGAACAGATTATCCATTTTGATTTACCACTATAAACGGATGAAATGTATTGAAGATTTAATGCTTTTTAATATTATCCTTCAATATTTTCAGGTGCTACAAATAATGTAAATGTTTCTAATATAAAAATGTGTACAGGACCAAAAGTAGTACGTAAGGTATACAAATACAAATGTATGAAAATGCCTTATTTTTCATGTTTCATTTTATATATATATTTACTTAAGATTCCAGTATTTATGATAGTGAGGATGCCTTAATTTAATAAAATTGAAATATGTCAGTGTGTTGTAAATATCATATATACATATATGTATACATATATAATGACTTGCAAAATATGAAGATATATAAAAGTTTTACATAGTATTCAGTATATTTGGTTTTTTGTATGATGCTGGTATTTCTATTTTATTTATTTAACACAATATCTTTTTAACAAAGATCAAAGTCAAAATACAATATTAAGTATAATGGCACACAGTACAATTAAATAGAAAAGTGATATATAATCTTCACGAAATCCTAGCAGATTTATTATCCTTGTTTCACTTATTAGGAAATCAGCTCAGAAAGGTTAATTAACATCTGCAGGGTCATACAGTTACAAAGCACTGAATGCAAGATTTGAACTCATGGTCCTCTATCACCAAAATTCTCTCATTCTTTCTTCAACACCTGTGGTTCATGCACTTTACTGTGCATCAGAATCACCAGGAGGGCTTGTTTAAACACAGATGATAGTTCCTGCACTGAGTTTCTGATTCAGAGAGTCTTGCGTGGGGCCTGAGAATTGGCATGTCTAACAAGATTCCACGTGATGTACAACCACTGACTCTGAAACAGACTTTGAGAACATCTATTCTCTACTGCGATGCCTCTCAGATAAAAACCAGAGAAGAAAAGAGGAAGCAAGCACACCTGATCACTATTACAGAGGCAGAGGCTTGGTCATTAAAAACATAATTCCCAAAGCCAGAGAACTTTGTCTTGAATCCTGGCTCCTCTCCTTAAAAACGTGTGTCCTTAGAGATACTTCTTTAACCCCTTTTTGTCCCACTGTCCTCGTCTGTAAAATGGAGATAGCCATAGGATTGATGTGAGTATTACAAGGATTAATATATATAAGATGCTTAGAAATGGGCTTGGTATATAAGTGTTGACTATTATTTTCACTGCTCACCAATTTGTTTCTTAAGATTCCCAGATGGTAAAATGAAAAAAAAGAGTGAGAGATTGACTTATATAGTTTTAACTTTCTGGCAAAAGTAATGCACAAATAAATTGACAAAGATAAAAATTTCTGAAACTAAAGTTAAGAAACTATCTATTTTGTGATTCCTTGTATAACAGTGGCCAAAATTTTCAAGCCATGCTTTGTAAAGACACAGAACATATTTCAAATAGGTGATTTTTGTATTGATTGTCTATAAATCCTGATAGCATAACATAAGACTAAATCATAAATCAGTGAAAGGATTTCTGAAGTGAGTTTGGATAATAGGTTCTAGGCACTTTGCTTTAATGTGAGTTAGCTTCCATAAAATCCAAACTCAAAAACTTTAGATGAATAGAGTGTCCATATCTATTTGCCTCTTTGTATCAAACATCAGATGCTGGGTGTCACCCAGACCTGGCAAAAAGTGCTGGATCATGGTTGATTCATCACTGAGTCTTCCAACAATGAGGGTGTTGACTGAAATAGGAGTAGTATGAGCCATCGGGGGCTCAACTCTCACACTCTCCTTAGAAATAAGTACAAAGCTAGTTTTCACAGACAAAAAAAAGTCAATTTTCTTCAGCACCAACTAGTTGTGATCATGTCAGTAGGTAGCAGGGATGATTCAGTATATAAAGTAGATAAATAGAGGCAAAAAGAATATGAGAGACAGAGAGAAAGAGAGAGAGAGAGAGAGATACATTTTCCCCTATAATGTGCTATGGAACTTTTCAGCTTAGGTGAAAACCCAGAATTCTATAATGATGAAGAGTGTCAGCAAGAGAAACAAATAACAAATTAACTCAGAAAAAAATACATTATAGATTTTAAATGCTTTTCCTTTGTTAATATTAAAACACAGACAGAATTTATTTTGAGGAAGCCAATAGTATTGATGAAGTTAGCTTTTTCTTACCAAAAGAGAGCAAGGTGATTTTTACTTTGGCAAAACTTGAGAAGGGCCTTCCTCTCCAGTGAAATATCATGCTCATAGTTCAATTACATACAAGTATATGGTTGTAAGTCTTTAATCTCTACGGAGAATCCTCACTGCGTAAATTAAAAACTTAAGTGCATTTTATTATTCAAAAGGAAATAATCTTTCGAAATTATAAACTGGAACTTAACTTTCCAGGGATGTGTGTAAATCCACGAAATTCAAGGCAATTTCTATTTTTATATAACAGTATACCTTCAGCTTTGCACCATAACCCATTCTCAGGAAAGGAGTGAATTATCAAATATTAATTTGGTCCTGTGAGGAAATCTTATTGTCATCTTTACATTATAATATTTTAATATTTGTGATGCCTCTTATAAAAGTCAAATCCACCAGTATTTACAGTATCTGAAACTCTGAATGTCCCAGGAGTGGGAATGGAAGTTCTGAGGGCTTTTATGTGCTTCCTGTTGCTAAGGTAACCACATCCTTGATATCCATGTGTTCAACATGTCACTCTCATTTTGTGGCTGGCTCTCACAGAACCAGTATTGGTGCATGGCATCAAAAAAAAAAAAAAAAACAAAAAAAAGACAGGAAATAAATACAAAACAAAAGACCTAGGAAACTATTTCTTCTCTTTTTTTTTTTTTTTAAATAAACTGGCTCAAGTTAATTCTTAAATATCACATAAATTGAAGTCAAAATGAAACTTAATGCAAAATTAAGAACTAGTCTACCAGGGTCTTAGCTAGATAATATTTTTAAGCACTACCAGAAAATACAAAGAAACAAGTTTATATGTGATCAACTATAGAATAACATTCACACATGTACCAAAAGCAATGGAATATCGAATCTCTGTGAACTGTTCAATAAACTCAAGGGACTATTAAAAAAGACTATTTTAACTTTAAATATACCCCACATATATGGCTAAACACCAAAGTCGGTTCAACCATGAAAACTTTGATTAACATGAGACATATCTAAGAGAAAAGCAATTTATTTGTATGTGTTAAATATGAACTCACCTATTAATACTCTTGATCACTATTTATTTAAAGCAGATTTTTCTGCATTCTGTTTCCTTTTATAAATGAAATATATTTTGGTTTAGGTCAATAAAAAGGAACATATTTAAGTGACTATTAATCATCCTGTACATAATAAGAACAACAGATAAGAACTTTGTATGTATCATTTTTATATAGTTTGGTCATATAACATATAGTGTAAGAGACAACTAAAGGTAATGGATTAAGAACCACCATTTTGTTTTCCTTGAATTTTACTCTAGGCCTGACTTTATCCTTCCAGATTTTAGTTTTCAGGTTTCAATAATAAAATAAAATTCTTTAGTTTATCTCTCTCTCTACATGGAGGTCAGAAATACAACTTTTTTTTTTTTTTAATTTAGCATAATCTGCAGCACATAGCATGAATACTTGCCCAATTCCATACTTTTCTTATTTTCTTAAGCCTCTGCATCCCTAACAACCCACTCCTTTTAGTCACTTCTTATAAAGATTGAGCCAAAGCCTAAATTGCTGAATATGAAGTGGAGAAAGGTCTTCACTGTCACCAAGCAACATTAATATATAGACAAATGGTCAAAAAGTGAATTGCATTACAGAGGACACTTCTCAATACAATATAAATATTGTATCATCATTTTAGCATCTTGCTAGCTACTGCTGAGTTTAATCTTCCATTTTTTTTTAATGAAAAGGTTGTTGAAAAACTCATGACAGCAAGGTTCTCATCAACATATTTAATACTAGAGTTATGATGAATAAAATACAGACCCAATTCTCATCCATAGGATCTGGGCTTAATAAACCATACAGACCAGACGGGACATTATCTCAGACTATTTGAGTAAAACATGCTTTTATGATGTGATGTTCATCATGATTAGACATCATCTGCTTCTGTAGCCAGAGAATATTAATAGCTAGTATTTGGGGGTATGAAAAATAAAGTTGATGAGTTGGTGAGTTTTAATAAAAATTAAAGAACTATAAAAATGATATTAGTTATAGTTCTTCCCCCAACTCAGACTGATTTGGAGAAGATGCATTTTTGAAGCAAAAATAACATTTTTATTTACAAACTTTTTAAATGATTTTATTCTGGTATGGTTAAGTAGCTAAAAATAAACCATGAAAAATTGTAGGTTCCTTCCTTGCTTTTCTGCTGGTGCTCCTCACCAGGTGATCCGATTACACATTCATTAAGTTAAAGTCCCAACTCTGGGCATATTAGAGTATATTGGATTCAGAGGTTTTACTTTGACTTGATTAAATAATAATTAAGGCTTTGATTGGGCCACGTCAGTAGGACGTTGAGTCCCCGCCACCGCACCACAGAGAAGGGAGGTTGGAGTTCTTGAGCTGGAGCCCCAGGAAGTAAGCATACCCAGAAGCTTGGTTGTGAGGAAAGAGAAAAGGCCTGTGGAAGAGAAACAAGTCATTTGCCTGATAGTCTACAGCTGACCTTGTCTAGATAGCAGAGGAGTTGAACCCAGAGAAAAGCAAGCCCTGGAAAGAGGGGAACCCAGGAAACCTGAACCCTCACAGATGTTGGCAGCCATTTTGCTCCAACAAATGGCAATAGACTTTGGTGAGAGAAATAACTTACACTTTATGGCCTTGTAACTGTAAGCTTCTACCCCAAATAAATACCCTTTATAAATGCAAAAAATAAATAAATAAATAAATGAAGACATTTCTCCCTCTGGCCAAGATGGAGTGATAGGAACTGGATTTACCCTCCTGGCTGAAACAAACAAAAAACAGAACAAAATACATAAAACAAAGCATTTTTAAAAAATAAACTTTTATTTGCATTTATTATATGCTGAAGTTATTCCCTAATCATAAGTTTTTGCTTCTTCAGTTTCTTCTGGTATATCTTTTTCTTCTGTGCAACCTCCTCTTCTGGTTTAGGAAGAATTTGTTCTTTTTCCATAAGGATCATCTCAGTGTGGCAGGGGGAGCTCATGTAAGGTTTAATCCCACCATGAGCACTGTAAGTACGACGGCACAGCTTGGAGGCTTTGTTCGCCTAGATGTGCTCAATGACCAGAGAATCAACATCTAAACTCTTAAGTTCAGCATTACTTTCTGCATTTTTAAGCATGTGCAACAGAAACTCAGTACTCTTTTTGGGCCACTGACCCTGTGTCCAGCCCCACTGTTTGGCTTAGACACACCTACCAATACCACCATTGTAATGACAGAATGGCACACATTGCTTTACACATTGTAAAGTGACATCTTTCAGATACTTGGTGGCTTTTCAAATATGTATACCCTTGATCACCTGAGCAGTTTCTTGGATGTTCTTAAAGTGAACATGAAGGTTTGAACCTCTTGGTTTGCATGATTTTGTGGGCTTTACTGGGTCAAGGGAAGAGCAAACCATTTTCAGAGATCACCTCTGATGGCTTATGGGAAGATCAAAAAATTAATATCAATGCTTCACAAACTCTTCTAAAAATATTGAAGATGAAAGGACATTCCCCAATTCATTCTACAAGGCCAAACAAGATATTGTAAGACAAATATCACTTATGAATATAAATGTAAAAATCCTCTACAAAAATACTAGCAAACTGAATCCAACAACACATAATTAAGGATTACACACTATGAACAATTGATACACCTTCCATATCTCAGGAATACAAGGTCGGTTTAATATCTGAAAATCAATTAACAGCAAAATCAATGAAAAGCATATTAACAGAATAAAAGAAAATATCCAATATGATCATCTCAATTGATGCAGAAGAAGCATTTTACAAAATCCAACACACTGTAAGAAAAAAAAAATATCCTCAAACTAGGAGTGGAAAGGAACTTCTTCAACCTGATAAGGGACATCTACAAAACCCCATAGATTATCAACTTACATAATGCTGGACGATTGAATATTTCCTCTAAGATAAGGAACAAGACAAATATATTGACTCTCACCACTTCTATTTAACATCATACTAGATGTTTTAGCCAGTCTAGCCAGAAAAATTAGGTAAGTGAAAAATAAATAAATAAATAAGAACCTAGACTGAATGAAAATATGAAAAGGAAGAAATAAATATATCTCTAATTGCAGATGAAAAGAATATGAAGGAAAAAAATAAAGGATATCTAAATAAATTGAAAGACATTCCTTATTAATGAATTGGAAGGCAATATTGTTAACATGGCAATACTCACTATGTTGGTCTCCAAGTTCAATGTAATCACTATCAAAATCCAAGCAGCTTTTTTGCAGATAATCACAAGCTGAACTTAAAATTCATATGGAAATGCAAGTGACCCAGAATAGTCAAAACAATCTTGAAAAAGAAGAACAAAGTTGGAGGACTTGTATGTCTTGATTTTTAAACTTACTACAAAGCTACGGTAATTGATACAATGTGGTAGTTACATAAGGATAGACATATAGATCAATGAAATAGAATTTGAGCATCCAGAAATGCACCCTTATATTTATGGTCAAATGATTTTTGACAAGAGTGCCAAAACAATTCCATGGGAAAATAATAGGATTTCAACAATTGTTGCTGGGACAACTAGATATCAGATTGTAAAAGAATTAATTTGGACCCATACCTCACACCATTTACAAAACTTAACTCAAAATTAATCATAGAACTAAATGTAATGGCTAAAACTATAATACTTTTAGAAGAAAACATATGAGTAATCCTTTGAGACCCTGTGTTAGGCAATAGTTTCCTAGATATGGCACCAAAAAACATAAACAATAAAATAAAAAGTGGCAAAACTGAACCACATCAAACTTTAAACTTTTGTGATATTTGGCCTTCTGTGAAACAGGCTTATAAGTGATGTTAAAGAAGTGTAGTTCCAGTAAGAGTTTGCTTAAATGGTCTTGTTCTTCTTGGTTACAAATCAGCATGAACTACCTCTTATCTATATGCGGACACCAAAGAAGTTCTAATCAGGAATTGTCTTGGGGGAAGTTGCTTTTCTCCTCTTTGACACAGAACTACCAGTCATTAATTATTTTGAATATAATTAAACTAAAGTTATATTAAGTATAAATAAAATGTGAAAGTAATTGAAAATTTCTGATATGCAGATAGATTTAATACTTATTGATATATAAAATATGTTGTTTTATGAAATTATATTACTTTTACTATGGGATGTTTATAAGATAAATGAGACTATTCAGAACCCAATAAAACAGCTATTCAGTGGAAGCATTGCTATGTTGAGACTATTTTGTCTCCAAGAGAAGAAAATTTCATGAAATTATAAAATTCATGTTGATTGTGAAATCATATTGAGTAGGACATTGGTATAACACTTACAATGAAGCAGATTAAGAAAGATGATTGTCTTTAAATTCATTTAAATGGAAAATTTAAGTAGATGTAGAGTTACATAATGTTTTTAGATATTCTTGCTCTTATCAAAATCAAGAATATTGCAAATACCTACGCCTTTTTTTTCCTCTTGGTTTTCCTCTACAAAGAAATAATGCTATATAACAATCAAATGAAATACATACATACATACATATATACAAACAGATTGGTTAAGATCCAAAAATGAACATGACATGGATAACAACCAACCAGCAAAAAGTAAGAATAAGTATGGTAACCAGTTTCCAAGATTGGCCCCAATGATATTCACCTCTTGGTTTTCATATTTTTGTATAATTTCCTTCCTCATTATACCAATGTTCACTTGTGTGATTAATAGAACTGAGCAGAATTGTGACTTCAAAGGATAGATGATAAATGAAATTGTCACTTCCACCTTGCTCTCTTGGAATGACCCATCTTGGAACCAAATCCTCCAGCCCCAATCTAGCCTTCATATGATACAGTAATGGCCACCATCTTGACTGCAACATCTAGAGACACCCTAACTACCAGCTAAGCCTTTAAGTTTGGTAGTAAATTGTTATGCAGCAATACAGTTTGAAAATATAGTAATTCTTTGGAATAGGAATTTGTAATGAATAATGTTATTACATGTAATCAGTAATACATGAGAAGTGTACCTGATCTATTATTATTCAACATTTGGTTAAAATAACTCTGCCCACTAGTAAGTACTTTAACACATTTACAGATTTTAGATTATAGGTAACCTTAGTAGTCCAATAACCTAATACTCTCATTTTATTTTACTTTTTTTTAAATTTATGACTACAGTTTTATTTTTTAATTTTTTAATTTTTAATTTTTATTTTTAAAGAAACTTTAGATTACATAAAAAATATAGGGATTCTCATATGCCCCACACACACTTTCCCACATTAACAATATCCTTCATTAGTGTGGTACATTTGTTACAGTTGATGAACATATATTGAAGCATTGCTACTAACCATGGACTATAGTTTACATTATATTTTACACTCTATCATGCACAATTTTGTAGGTTATGATAGAATATATAATGGCCTGTATCTGTAATTTCAGTGTCATGGAGGACAATTCCAACGTCCCAAAAGTGTCCCCATATTACACTTGTTCTTCCCTCTCCCACCCCTCATAGCCTCTAGTGACCACAGCCTTTACATCAATGATAAAAGCTCTTCCATTGATAGAATAATAATGTCTATTGATATTGATGATTTTACTTATGAACCTTTTCTTCTGAAATTGAAACTTAGCCTTGTATTATATATTACCTAAGAGTTACCTCCTGAAAGCCTCCTTTTTGCTCAAATGTGGCCTTCTGTCAGCCAAACTCAGTATATAAACACATTACTTTTCCCCCAGCATGGGTCATGACTCCTGGGGATGAGCCTCCCTGGCACTGAGGGATTATTAACAAGCACCAACTAGAAATGCATCCAGAAAAAAGACCTTGACCAAAAGGGGGAAATATTAAATACAAATGAGTTTTTAAGGCTAAAAGATTTCAAAATGAGTTGGGAGGTTATTCCAGAGGTTACGCTTATGCACGTCTCAGCAGGATCTCATTGAGATCAGAAAATCTAAATCCATAGTAGTGTATGAATTTTCCAAGGTTCTATTATTCATTATTACTCTTTTATTTTTTTGACATTTTTGTTTTGACAACCAGAGAGCTCCTCAATTGTATCCTACATTCCACAGATAAATTATTTTGGTCCTGTGTTGTTTGTTTGCTTTTTTGTTTATATGTTTGTAATATTGTTCAATTATTTCTAGAATAAAGAAAGATTGATCCAGACCTAGATTTCTAAAATGATAGGCTTTGTGGATTATTTCTGGTCCTAATTTCTGGATTTAGGGTGAATCAATAGCTTGAGGGACACAGAAAACAGTCCAAAAATAAACAAGGAAACAAAAGCAAATAAAACAATATGGTTTTATTAGGGAAAGAGGTAGAGAATTATTCAAAAAATAGTTAACAGTGTGGGTTAAACATGACTACATACTATCACATAAAGCAATATTTAAAAACACAAAACAATAATGGGAAATAGTATGTGAATATTCTTACAAATCATGGAATAAGCAAATAAACCTTATATTTCACCTACCATTCCCATTTTTAGAAAACTATATTCAGATATTAGGATCAAAATGATGATAGTAATAATGAATAAAGGGAGGAGAAGGAGAAAAAAGAATATAGAAGCCATCTAGTATTTGCAAAGCTCTGTCTAGGCATTTTAATTTTTTAAAGTTTTTAGTGTGAAGAAAAATAATGGAAAAGTTGAAAATAAGAAGGTTTAAGGTTTTATGAGTTTCATTATTTTCTTGACATTACACACTAACTACATTTTTATCCCATGAAGGTCAAATAAATATTTCTCGTCTCTCTGAGTTAGATGTCTAGTCTGATTCCCAGTCAAAGAATAGTTTGGTCAGAACTCTAACTTGTATACACAAGTATAAAAATCTGTTTATTTAAGGACACTATCCATTTTTATTATATAAGTTATCAGGTTCTTTGAAGATTTTAAATTTAGAAAACACTTTTAAACCACTGTGAACATTTCCTAAACAACATGTCTTCCTTCATTTCTATCTAAATTATTGAAAAATAATTAAGAGTGCTAATAGGATACTGCTAGAAATGTACTCTTTCCAACAGAACAAAAGGGATTCTCAGTAAAAGTAACTTTTAGAAACAAAGGCCTCAGGGGAAGTACTGTCATTTAATTTGAATTTTCAGCACAATATCAAGGGATTGTTCTTCTTTGGTTGACACCCACATGCCACTGAGCAGTAACCTCCTTTATTTTTGTGCTCCCAGATGGTCTAAAGTACTGCTCTGACAGCTGAAGGTGCTCTAAGCAGCCCAAGGGATATTTCACTATCCAACATCCAGAAAAAGAGTTTTTAATATAACTGATACAAAATTTAATAGAATAATGGTAATTACACATTGTACTTGAGGAAAAGGCCTCCGAAAGATATATTTCTAAAAAGGCCTTGGAAAAAGGCCTTGATTCAATAGCACAGAATCAGTACAATACAGTGTAAACGTCAACCTGTTTACAAATGTCAGAGTAAACTTTAATATCCAATTAACATCATTCTTTCTGCATGTGTCAGGAAACAATTAAAAGTTTTAATGTCTCTGTTCTCTTCTTTTCAGTCATCTATATATTCTAATTTGTTAGTACTTTTTTTCCTAGTCTATATCATTCACTAGAAGCCTGAAGTATTCCTATAAAAAATAAATATTGCTTACAGGCATGCAGATGACTTCAAATATTTTTGCACTTCACGGTGAATTGCTCATTCACCTGAGTGTTTAACAGTGTCAATGTGCTCAACATCATCATATTTAATTGAATAGTTCAACAAGATAATATGCCAGTGCACATACCATCCTGTGAAATCATTCAATGCATTATTAGGCTCACAATAAATAAAGCAATACTTAAATGCAATACAGGGAACTTAAGGAAATTATACAAAAAAAGGGGAGAAGAAAAAGAAGTGAGAAAGAAAGAGGGGGAATCTGAAAGAGAAAGGAAAGGTGGGTGGCTGGCTAGGAAGAGAATTTTGAAGTCTGATAACAACAGTTCCTAAACCTCATTTTCTTGAACAACACCAAGGATACACATCATTCATGGAAAGAAAAAAGAATATATTTGAATATTATGAATAGGGAATACGAGCACTGTTTCTGATGTTTAACTTATATCAGGAGTAGACAAACGTTTTCTGTAGAGAGCCAGATAGTGTAGTTTTGGCTTTTTGGACTTTTCATTTTCTTAGGGTGTGTTAACTTGTGAGAGAACTCTTACTTTCATGGAGTGGCCAAAGTACTGTACATCAACTTTATGCAAATGATTTCCATTTTGCTACCATTTCTGAATGATATCAAGAAATCCATTCTTTAGGCATTTTGCATATTCTAATTTAATTGTCATTTCTAAATGTTTCTCAATATTATAGGAAAGCAACACCAGAACACTGAATACCTCCTTATCAAATAAAGTAGGAGAATGTTCAAAAACAAATGCAAATTTCAAATAGCGTAAAGTAACAATAATGTATCAGTGTTTTCTTTTAGAAAAGTATACATTTTCAAAGTTATGCAAGGAATCGTATTCCATTATTAAAATTACTGAGGTAATTAATATATTATGGAATATCAGGATTATCTTTCTCAGTTCTCTTCACTCTATAGATAGTGCTCAAGAACATTATTTCTAATATCATCATTCTGTGACTGGAATATGAATCCTAAGAAGAACATCTCTATATTTCTGGGTCCTGGGACCAAGACAGGTGCTTCTGAAGAGTCTTCCTGGAACTGCAGCTTGGCAAAGTCTTAGGAGTCTAGAGGATCAGGACTTACATCCCAGCTTCTTCTCTTTCTAATTGTGTGGCCTCAGGTAAATTACTCAACATCTCTGAACTTCATTTTCCACAATAAAATGATGACAATAGTGTTTAACTCAGAGGGCTATCAGGAAGATTAAATAAGAAAAGAAAAGAAAACATCCCCTTCCACAGTTGGAGTTCAATGTATGTCAATTCCCTTTCCTCATTCCTAATGGAGGGTTCCAAGAGGGCAGAACTATCAAAAATCCTTTTGATTCAGAGGATAACTAATGCAGAAGAAAGCCATTGAGAATAAAACCATTTGAAAGTGGGGCCAAACCTTTATTATAATTAGTCAGGGGACGTTAGCATAATTGGGACTTTGTTTTGAAAAATGTGATAAAAATATAGATATAATTTTGTCTTATAGTTTAAAAAATAAAAATAATCTTGTAAGATCATCATGTGCAAATTCTTAAAATAAAAGAAAGGACGTGTTAATAAGAAAGGAGGCAAAATATATGATAACATGATATAAGGTACATGAGGCCATTTCCTTCACATTTCAAACTTTAGCCCCAAAAAACATCGTTTTTGCAAAAAGGATGATGGAGCATTTAAAATAAAGACATCTTCCAAATAGATAAATAATGACTAAAGAAAAAGAAAGCAAGAAAAGCACTTACTTCTTAATCAATTATAGTGCACACCTCTATTTCAGATTTCATCCACACCCTATTTTGGCCTGAACCCAAATTTTCTTAATGACAACTGTAAAATATTGGATAAAGTATTGAGAATTTTTAAAACTTAAAATAAAAAATAACTTTGTATATATTAATTAGAAACAGCTTGATTATTATCACATGTAAATTGTGAGAACAAGCATTTGAGGCAATTTTATTGCTGAATTGTCTCAGTTTGGAAGACATTAAAAGTATTGGAAAAACATGTGAAATTCTGTTCATATCATTGTGCTTGGGAAGTTACACTTGGCTGTGTGATATTAACATAATTAATATGGAAAAATATAACCCACAGCTTTCTCAGAAGAATTAATTTACTTTAGTGTCAGAAACTATGGGCTTTTTTAGACCAAATAGTATGCATACAATATGTATTAGTCAGCCAAATGGGTGTTGATGCAAAATACCAGAAATCAGTTGGTCCTTATAAAGAGTATTTATTTGGTGTTTGAAGCTTACAGTTACCAGGCCATAAACCACAAGTTACTTCCCTCACCAAAGTCTATTGCCACATGTTGGAGCAAGATGGCTGCCTACACCTGTGAGGGTTCAGGCTTCCTGGGTTCCTCTCTTCCCAGGGCTTGCTTGTCTCTGGATTCAGCTCCTCTGCTATCTCCATAAGGTCAGCTGTAGACTATGGGGCTCTCTAGGCTTTGCCTCTCTCTACAAGGCCAGCTATAGATTATCAGGCAAGCGGCTCATCTCTATTCCCTGGGCCTTCTCTCCTTCCTCACGACCAAGCTCCTCTGTGTGCTTACTTTCACAGGCTCCAGCATTAAAACTCCACATTAGAACTCCAACATCAAAACTCCAACTCACTCCTCTACTCTACCATGTAGTTTTATCCTACTGATGTGGCCCAATCAAAGCCCTAATCATAATTTAATCATGCCCAGGGGAACAGACCAGTTTACAAGCATAATCTAATATCTATTTTTGGAATTCATAAAGAATGCCAAACTGCTACACAATGTTTCTTAATAAATTTAAAAACTCGCATGATTGTTACAAGATAGCTGGACACTTACAGCTGCTGAAAATTGGAACCTAAAAGGTGTGGTATAGACATGAAGCACTGTAGTTACAGCTTTTGCTTAAGTCTTGGACTCATAATATGGCACATATGATGTGAACACTAAGATCACATCATACAGTTCGTGCTCTCTTTCTCCTTGGATATGGTCTTCCATTTTTTTCTTCTTAGTACATGCCATAGCACATAAATTTTGATACAGTTGGAAAAGACCAAGAAACTACTTGCTGTCACAATGAGTAGTTTGTTACCCAAAGTTAGAGTATTTATTTAGACATACTCTAAATCAGTCCTCCCTCAATGAATAGGAAATGCAATCATAGTGAAACGAACATGTGTGGTGACCCTTTCTGTGATTACATAGTACATATAAATGTACCTAACTCATAAAGGACTATGATTTTCCTAACGAAGTTGCTATATTGGGCAACTTATTGCCCACTTTATTTAAATAATACCAGATTAGCATTTTCATAAAATACATAAACAGAATGAAACCTATAATTTAAAATATGAATGAAATCAGTGGAACTCTATGTTTTTTAATATGTATGAACCACATGACCATGAATCAGTTGGCCAGGATTTTACAAATATAAATGTATAGCTTGCAGGAAGCAAGTGTCTAATATTACATAAGGATCTTTAGAGAGGTATTAATATAATATGCCACATTATGCTATGTAAGAGGACTTTTTGAGAATTTCAATAAAGTGTGGACTGTGAAAAAGAGGAAAATTTCTTAGCTAATCATTATCATTGATGAAAAGTTAAATGTGTTAGTTGAAAATTCATATGTATGTACTGCTGGGGTGAGAATGAAAAAATAACATTATCTTTGCTATTGTGTGAACTCAAGATAACCTTGAATTGGGAGATTCATAAGTAAAATTGAAGGATAATGGCTTAGGAAATACATTTCTATTTTTGTATGGCCTAGACTGAAGATAAGCAAAGTTGGTTGCTATTGAGAATAGTTTGGGGCGTTAAGAGAGAAAAGAAAAAAATCTGATAATTGAAATGTTTGGCACCGTATAAATAATTCAGGCCACCTTCTGTAATAGTATTCACCTAGCCCAAACCAATTAGATAGCGGTCAACATCTAGAAGACTGATCAAATAGGCGAAGATTCCTCTGCATACTTGCTGCTCTATGGATTCAGCACTCATCCTCCAACACAAGTTCTTCCTGTGCAATGACAAACCCATCATTACAAGTTCAGTAGTCTTTTATTCCAAGAGCCTTTCTAGATTTATTTACCATTGTTATGGAAAACAAAATTGCATTATTAAACATTTTTAATGCACTGTTGTTTTTATATAGGTATTTTTTTTGCTTTTGTAATACACAGGTCCTTTAAATGTCAGGACTTTATCGTCCACGAGTTATAGGAATCTATAATCCTCGATACAGTAGCTTCCATTATTCTATAAACAATTCTTATATTCGCCCCTCTCCCTGCCTCTAGTCTCAAAAAGTATCAAAAAGGGGAAAATAGATAAAAGTGCATGAGAAGTTCTGAAAAGTAAAAGCGGAAAAAATTAGGGCAATTTAATAGTAAATTATAATTGGAAACTGCTCACATTGTAAACTGTTTTGGAATATAAGCTTTTTGAGGGTAGGGCTGTGTCCTTTAAATGCTAGCATATATTTGTATTTATGTGAAATACCTCATACAACCTCACGAACATGTGGGTAATTACAATAAAAAAATTAAAAAAATAGCAATTCTTACCTGCCCCCTTGCTTATTTATATATGAATTGTACTTTCATGTTTGTATTTGCTTATTTATTATTGAATGTTGGTTTTAGAACCAATACTTTTCAGTGTCAAATAAGCACAGATGACACTTCGGTCTGTTTCAAGTCCCCACAGGCATCACGATGGCTTTCTGCATGCCGCATAATGGTCTCTATGACATTCAGGCTTGGATATCACCCAACTTTTTAAAGCTAAATGTAGACAAGACTAAATTATTACTCATAGAGTCTCCTCAACATCCATCTTTATATTTCTTTTTATTTCTTCCTTCTGACATCTGGTATATCCTTCTCAATGTCTCAGGGCTCATAACACTGAACTGATTTTAGATTCTGAGCTTTGTTTTTGATGTCCATATTAATCAGGTTGCAAAGTCATCTTATTATCATCCTAGGAGCCTTTCTAGGATATATCTCACTGAATCTCAAAGGGACAGAGAAATCCTCGGATGTGCTTCCGCTATTTCTTGGTGGGATTACCGTAATTCATTATATTCTGGCCTCCCTGTCACCTTTACTCTTAGCAGCTTACAGCTAGTGCATACTCAGGTAATGTGTAAAGGCATACAAAAACTAGAATTTCTGAATGCTTCAGAAAGAGGAAATTCTGCTTGCCTCTAGGAAAGCTGTGGATTATGTTTAAGCTTTTATTCCCCACAAACATGACGGGTTTCTGAACTGTAGTCAAATGATCTGTTATCACTAATTGCTATTTTACTTGAGGAAAAGTGCCAAGCATTGAGAGTATTCATTACCAAAGGCAAGTTTAACTCATAGAAAACATATTAGATATGATCCTGAAAGGTTGGATAATTAACATTTTATAAATTGATTCCCATTTTTTTCTGAATTTGGGAGGAGGGCATCTTATATAAAAGAACCTTGTTAAAAATCACATATTATTTTGTTATGCAAATAACCACTCATATGTTTATTTGGACCATAAGTGTGAATGTTAGCAGTAGGGTAATAGGTTTAATAAAGTAAGGCATACCTGCATCGATGCTGTAAAAAAGAAACAACCATCTCTATTTTAATCTTCACTCTGAACAGTGAACAAGTCCCCCAGGGAAACTGGCAGCACAGGCACAGATTTACAATATTGTCCCTCATGCAACCACTCATAGAAACTGACCAAAATGAACAATAAAATAGACTCCCCTTCTATTTCTATTTCATGTATGATTAATCTTCACATTTACACTTCTTCATCTGTGGCTTAGTTTTACTTTCTTACTTTCTATTCCCCCTGTACTGCTCTCCCAGTGTCAAAAGAGAATCATGAGTAAGCTCCTTCTTTAGAAACTGAAGCAGCTTAGCTATATTCTCTTCTATGTCAAAGCTGCCTTGTAAGATTCTCATAGGTGGCAAGATGAGTCTTTCTCCATACCAAATCCATAAAAGCTATAAACAATGAAAAGGCAAAATGATTGCTACACTTTCTTCATGTCTGTATCTGTTAACTCTTTCCTATATTTATCAATCATATCAATCACATCCTGTGGTAGATTTCTTTTTTTGTTGTTTTTTGTTTTTTTAAAGTCTGAAAATTTTAATTTTAATTTTAAAATCAGGAATACAATATAAAACAAATAAATAATAAGCATGCAGAAACCTATAGGTAATTTTTCCAGACTAATCACAAGTTTATATAAAATTAGAAAGATACATAATAAACAGGCATAGTTAATTTTGTAACTTTGTGTGATCATTAAGCATATATTTAAATTAAAGTATTCATACTTAGATACTGTTGTTTTATGTTTATTCACTCAATTCATACTCTACTCTAATTCAGAAATATTGTCATGGATTTTACTAAGCAATTAGTGCATAAATAGTTTTGGATAAGAAGATTAATTTGAATAGATGGCCTTCTCTCTGCTGTCAAAAATGTTTTAGAATATTCTATTTTCATGGCAAATTTCTGAAAAAAGAAATGTTTTCTCAATTTTCTTATATATCCATCTCACATATTTATTGGGTAATTGCATTGCCCAGCATTTTCAAATGACATTTTCAAGTGGCTAATTTGGCAAATGATTATATAATTTTAAAAGAAAACTTATTTAATGACTTTTATTACTGAGGCAAAATAGAAAGCATTCATTCAAATGTACATTTCTTTTTCCAATATAATTGTAATATAACCATGTCGTTACACAACATCTCCATGGCCTGTCAAAACTATCTTACCTACTTAATAAACCTAAAAAGTGGCAACATCTAACTACCTGGGTTAGGAATTGTAATCCTAAGGGAGATAGGAAGCAAATTTCATATCCTTGTTAACATTCAAGACAGATGGTAGGTGACCAGGGACAATGTTGAGGATAAGAATAATCTTGAAACTAAAACCCTCCATGAGCAAGAGACATTGAGCTGTTCTGGAAAACCAGTGGTGACATGTTCTCTAAAAATGCTATCTATTTTCTAACTCTTAGAATTGGCTTAGTAGTAGGTAGGCAGAAAACTTTAGAAGATCCCTTAATTAATCATATTTTATCTAAATGTAAATGGCAAAAATGACCTGTTAGAATAATAACCAACGGTGCCCCCAAATAATGGAAATCCTGTTACTTTGCAGCCTTAAATCCAGATCAACCCTTCCTCTCCTTCCTATGTCATCCACTTTATGGATAGCCTCCTTCTTCAATGACTTCTTTTATAACCTCCAAAAAAGTAATAGTCATAGGAGTGAAAGCAAAGGCAGTATCTTCCTTTCCCCAACCTTTTCTTACCCCCATGAGTTCCCTTGTCTTACAGATCATGATTGACTGGCAGACAAAGTTGTTTTGTCCAATTTTCAGTTGATCGTAAAGGCTTTTAGCCCTCTTCATGAATCAAAAACTTATTTACTTTGATGTTTTGAGAATTCTACACATGGAAGAGGGACACCTGGTGAAGGATAATTTAATTGCTCAAAATGATGGTGCATCCTCTGTGATTTCTATGACTTCAGTACTACCACAAAAATCTCGATAATGGAATATCAATCTCAAGGCAGTACCTAATAGTTCCCTTTTAGTGCATATTCATAGTGTTTAAATTACATATCAGGATGTGGCCATTCCTTGTTATTTAGCACCAGAATTTCTGAGGAAGTATAACAAAGTTTTCTTGCTACAATAAAAGGGCAAATGCAAAGATTGAAAATTAAATAAAGGAATAATTTTTCAGAACAAATAAATATGATGAAACCTCTACAGGCAAATTTCTGAAACAATAACTCACTCTTTAGAAGCTTCCTGGTACAAGGACTGATTACAGTTTTCATATCCCAAGGCATCAGAAAACACTAGAAATCCTCTTTTTGCAAGAAAAGTTGCAATGTTCATTCATTCTTCATTTATTATTGAAACATTATTTATTAAGTGATACTGGATGACTAAAAGTAGGTCGTTAAAGTTCCAGAAGAGTAGAATCACCGAAAGCATGAGAGACATTCTAAAGTTTACCATGTTATTTGCTCACAATGACCATCATGAGAAACATCAGATTTTTGTTATATTTCCTTGTAATTATCTTGCACTTTAATATGTTTTAAAATTAATACTTGGTCTACCCTATATCAATGCTTAAAGCCTCTAGAGTTTTTATCTAGACCTGCAGATGTCATGCTAGGAGCTGGGTATATAACAGGGAATTAGGTGAGGTCCCCGTCCTCAAGGACATTGAAAAATATATATATATAAAGATGATTACAGATTGTGATAAATGCCATAAGAAAACAATGGAAGTTGTTGAACCTGCCTTAGATGCAGTAGTCATGAAGACCTCTCTGATGAGATGACATTTAAACTGATAACTAAAGGATGATATTAAACTTGTCTTTGAAAGGGATGGGGGAATAGCATTCCCAGAAGTTTTAGAAGCCGAAGTAAAAGCCCAGGGAAGGAGAAGTACTTGAAATGATCAAAGAAGAGCAAAGAAAACAGCATGATCTTTTTAGGTGTTGACTGAGGGGGAAAATGGTCAAGATGAGGTTGGAAAAAGAAGCAGAAGAATGAGGACTCAGGACCTAAATGAAGTTGTGATAAGAAGTTCAAATAGCATTATAATAGAAATGGGAAGTATTGAAAGAATGTAGCAGGAAAGTCAAATGACATGATTTACGTACTTTAACTTCTCTGGCTGGTGGTTGAGTGGTAGATTGGAGAAATAATAGGGGTGAGGCTCTTAAATTTCTAGTTTGAAAAATTGAGTAGATGATGGTTTCCTGTGAAACAAAGATCCTTCCTGAAGTCTGAGAGAAGAAGGTAAATAAAATAGAGAACAAAATAAAAATCTTTCTTTTTGACATATTAAGTTTGAGATATTTATAAGACATCTCAGAAGATATAAGAAGTAGGTGTCCTAGATTTGGAAGTCTGGAAGTTAGAGTAGACATGAAAGCTTAAAATACAAATTTGAAATTCAACAGCATGTGCAGTGTATTTAAAGCCAAAGGTTTGAGTGAGATCATCTAGGAAGTGAGTAGAAATAGAGGTGAGAAAAGGGCCTCAAATCAATCCCAGAGGCACTCCATTTTGTAGAAGTTTAGGGAAAGGAGACAGCTTACAAAAATAGGAGAAAAAACAGGAGATATATGTGAGGAGAGTGGTTGCAAGAAGATGGGAGTGGTAAAATGCTGCTGCATGCTTAAAAGAAATAGGTGAGATTTGTCCATTAGATTTGGCTAATGGATCATGACATGGTGAAGATAGAAATCTGAATACAGTGGGTTAGATAATGAATTGTGGATGAAGATGTGAAGACAGCAGATTAGGTCCATTCCCTACATTCTGGGCTCTGGTATTTCAAAGCAGGATTCATGTAAGTGAAACTAAGCACTAAACATAAATGCCATGTTATTATCAAATATTAAATATTGGCATAAAGTGAAAGATGCTTATTATACACATCAGCACTACCCAGTTCTGTTCAGTACTCTAGGTTAAATTTTTAAGTGGACTGAGACAAGTAAAATTCATTTGCTTTATTTTTCAGATAATAGCAGGTCTTCATCATGCTGCCCCATTTAAGGATGAGTAAAGAAAAACAAAAGCAAAAATACCTTATAAGTTATTTATGCTAATAAAAATCTGCAAGAGAAAAAAATACAAAAAATATAGAATGACATATATGGAGGAAGAATATATTAATCAGTAATGTAAAATTTTAGATAAGTATTAGGCACTTTCAGAAAAATAAAGAACATATGAACTACATATTTAAATTTGATAAAATAAGATAAGACAACGAAACAGACTGAATAAAATCTAAGTTGGATAAGCCAAAGAGATATATATTAAGGGAAAAAAAATATGTTATAGTTAAAATTTAAATACTCTTAGAAACAGCCAAATGAAGACTATATGATGCTGAACATTGAATCTATGATGTGGAAAACAAGCTTGAGAAAACCTGGAAAACATAAATTGGTGAAATCAGCCAGAAAGAAAATAATTGTTAAAGAAGGTTTACAATTAAATCCAACATATGCAGATTTGTGTTTTTAAAGAAGAGAATGGAATAGAAAATATATAAACCTGTATAACAAGTGGAAGGGTGAGAATTGTAAGGTTGTTTATAAGTTTCAGGTCTTCTAGTGAAAGAAGACAGACCAATACACCAGGACGTTGATATTAATGCTTATACTTAAGAATCCTTATTCTTGTAAAATTGAAACTTAGCCTAGTAATATATATTGCCTACGTGTTATCTCCTGTAAACCTCCTTGTTACTCAAATGTGGCCTCTTTCTAAGCCAAACTCAGCACAAAATCTCATGGTTCCCCCACCCTCCAGTGTGGGACATGACTCCCAGGGATGGGCCTCCCTGGCACCAAGGGATTGTTACCAAGTGCCAACTAGCAATGCATTTGGAAAAAGAACTTGACCAAAAGGAGGAAATATTAAATACAAATGAGATTTAGGCTAAGAGATTTCAAAGTGAGTTGTGAAGTCATTCCAGAGGTTACACTTCTGCACATCTCAGGAGGCGCTCACTGACTGTCACAGTAAACAGTGCTTCAAGCAGGCAGGGGTGTCCCTGAGGGCTCTACAGCTATATGGACACTATAGTAGGGCAGACCACTCCAGGAAATCAGCACCCCATTGGTCAGCCCTACCTTGGAATATGTGATAACCTATCTCTCCAATGTATCAGAGTTAGACTCACTTATAATTTTCCTACTCATGGTTATTCTGTCCCACTTATTTGAACCGATAATTAGCATATACTCATTAAATATATGTCCCAGAGACTTAATTCTTCTGTCTGTTCATATGCCAGTTGAGCCCTAAATCTCAGCAGAGTTGCAGCCAACACCTATACTCCAGTTCATCAGAATCACCCAGGACAGCTAACATTAAGGATGATGAGGGCAATGTCTATCCCGAAAAACAGAAAGTATCTACAACTGCAAACAAGACAGTTCCATCCATCTGATCCATAGGATCTAAACCCCATCTCAGTCAGAAGCAGAGTAGTCATCACCATCCCAAAATGCTCAAGAGGGAGGAATGAACACACAAAAGGGGGGAATGCAACTATGGACCAAAGTAGACTTATTGTTATTCTAATTATGTAACAATTCTTTCACCACTTCTGTTATTCTCACAAATCTGCTTGTAGTTTCAGATGAGAAATGAATATTGAAATGTGGCTAGATATATTCATGTAGTAAGACCTGGCTATAGCTTTTTATTGTTCACCTATGTTTTTGTTATTTGTTTTGTTTGTTTTTACTTCAAGGAAGCAGGTATAAAATAATACCCCCTCTCTTTCATTAGCTTAATGGAAATTTAGGATTAAACAAAATTTAAAATTCCAAATGAAAACACTTGAGCCAGCAGAAGGAACCATCACCCCTACTCTAGCCCATCTCTAATGTTGGATTAATATTTATTGTTACTAAAACACTGAAACCTAAGGGGATGCAGTCAAAATTGAAAGCACTAATAACCTTTATTTATTGAGAATATTATGAAAGAAGTATTTAGTAGACCCATTTGTTTGGATAGCTCCTGAAAATGACAACTACATAGAAACATTCAGAGAATTCTTGGAATTCTCTCTTTTACCAGAAAGAGTGGCTGTAGGCTGGACAAATATATATATATAGCAAAAAAGTTATCCTATTTTCACTGGCAAACTATGTTAATAAATTGGCAAGTTTGCTTGAAATGGATGATTTTCTTTGAAACTATAAGTCATCAAATTGACTCAAGAAATATTAATAAACAAATAATTGCAGAAGATATTAAGAACATTCTCAAATAACTCTATCTTTGAGATGCTCTGGGTAAATAATATTATAATTATTTTAAACCTATGGAAAAAAGCTTTCTAATTACTTGTGAAGCCTTTATAAACCTAAAATCAAAGCATTACCTAAATAGTGTAAAATGCTGAAAATTACTATGTTATTATAAATACAAAGTTCCCAAATAAAATAATAGCACATGAAAGCCAATATTAAAATACAAATCAATATGAATTTAAAAATTCATTGCAGTAATTCAAGGACTGCTCATACATTTCTCAACAGGTCAAAGAATAAAAACTATATGATCATCTCAAAAGTAGTCTGAAATAAACTAAAATTCAAGATCCATTCAAGAATTATTAAATGTCATTCAAAAAGCATGAAGAACAATGACCGTACTTTGAGCACCTACTGTGTGCTAGCACCATTATGAAATTAGCATACATGCACATTATTTTACTTAATCCTCATTTATTCCCCAAATCAGGAATTGTAAACTTCAGATTACTACCCTTTCTTACTATAAAGCTCACCTTTCTTATAAATATATTATTAATGAGGCCATATTCAACAGTTTATTTTTCATAAAGGCAAGGTAATTCCATTACCTTACCACCTTCACCCCACCTAAATTTTCATCCTTAAAATTCTATCTCACATGTAAATGTCACCTCTAACCCTGGTCAGCTATTTCTATAAATGCCTGCTTTTATTTGCAAGATTAACTGATTGTTGCATTGTTACTTGATGAATAATTTGCAATAGTCATCCTTTTGACAAAAGATCCATAGCCTTAATTTATGTACCAAGATCAACATCTTGATTCAAGTCTCGCTTTTTTTATTTTTATTTTTTTGAGGTACCAGAGGCCGAGGATTGAACTGGGGACCTCATATTTGGGAAGCCAGCACTCAGCCACATCAGTTTCCTTGCGATGATTTTTTCATTTCTTTTGCTTGTTGTTTGTTTTTGTTTTCTCAGGAGGCACTGGGAACTGAACCCAAGACCTCCCACGTGGGAGGTAGGAGCTCAAACACTTGAGCCACATCTGTTCCCTCACTTGCTTTTAGAGCAGGCAAAACTTAATACCTCCTTCATTTTCTCAAAGCCACTTGATGTTACAACAGCAATCATTAGCACTGAGTAAGAGTTTTCACTCATATTCTTTCATTTAATCAGCAGAATTACCCTGAGCAAGAGGCATCATCATTATTCATGTTTAGGAAACAGGCACAAGTGGGCTAAGTGACTGGCCTAAGCTCAAACAGCAAGTATGTGTGTTAGGGAAGGCTAGAATTCCAATTCTGTTACAGTTGAGGCACTGGAATAGTTGCTGGGATCCAGCAGAGAAAAAAGCAAATAGAATACCTGCCTTCAGAGAGCCCAAACTCTAGATAGTGGAGGTACAGCAAGCAAATAAATAAATAAATAATATATAGGTATCAGATGATAAGTGTTTACAGAAAAAATAAGATGTAGCAAGTGGGGTATATGCACTAGAAGGGTGGGGATTGCAATACAAAATAAGGTGGTCAGGAAGGCCTCACTGAAAAGGTGGCATTTGAGCAAGGCCTGAAAGAAGTAAGTGGGCAAACCCTGTGAAATATTGAGAAAAGGGTGTCATGCAGAGGGAACAGTAAGTGCAAAGGCCCTGGGATGGAAGCTCCCTAGTTTGTTTGAGAACCACAGTGGAAGCATTCAAGAATCATGCTAATTTAATTTAGGCTTGTCTGTTTCTGTTCCCATCACCTGATCCCTTTGCTCTAAAATTCTATTTGAAAATCTACGTGGATAGTCAAGTAAGGTTTATCATATGAAGCCATAACACCTATTTTATCTTCAAATATAGCACATCTATTATACTGAAAGTTCTTATACACAATGATATGAACTTATACCTTGTTCATCAGAGATGCTACAAATTAACTGAAGCGACTGACAACTAAGTACAAGAAGCACTAATCTGGTTTCTTAGTCAACTGAAAGTGATTGTGGTCTCTAAAATTTTCTAATTCTACGTAATGTTAGGCTTGTCACTGATTTGTTTATGATGTGTTAAAATCTTGAGAAAGCCACTGTTTAAAAAGTCCTAAAGAAAAATTACTTTTTATAAGGCAAAGGAAATTTGAACAAAAATGCATATTTTAAAATTACAACATCTGACCATATCTACATTACCAGGATTTCTTACTTTGCAGGTAGGTTTTCAAAGTGTATTCATCAAAATCAGTGGTGTCTATGAAAAATGACCATTCATATCATCCTATGAGCCTTATAATATGATGATCATTTGTCTAAAATCTGTGTCCACACCATGCTATTTGAGCTTCAGTTTTAAAATGGTGATACTAGAGAGTCCAGTCATTATTACCTACAGTCAAATTGTGTCTGGGTAATGGGTTTTGCCAATAAAATCTGTGATTATTACTTAAATGGCATTCCAGTTATCAAGTCATTTTACATACAACGTGGTACTGACTGCCGTCTGAGTCACATAATTATAACAGCACATTTTAAGGAGTCTACACAAATGGACATCAAGCTGTACAGTGGTTCACAGCATATTTTTCATACATTACATTTTGCTACTATTTGCTTTAATTCACTCTGAAAAGAATGATTAAGGTGTGCATTCTCTTCTTCCCTTTCAATTCAACCAGATGCCCAAACACCACATGTGGAAGAACAGGGATTCCAATGACAAAGAACTAGTGACTCTTTACACAGAAGTACTAAACTAAATTCTTAAATTGGGATTTTAAATAATCGAAACTTTGTGAAAGAACACTTTAAGAGTTTTCTATATTTTCCAATAGAAATGACAGTGGAGCCCCTTCAAGCACAATAACAATAAATAGCAAAGAGAAACTCTTAAAAATCCTATTGGTCCTGCAGCCTCCTGCCCGATTCACACACAATAGCAAATACTTAGGATGAGAAAGGCTCCAGCGGAGCAGCACTAACACGTTTGACACAGCTTCCACCCCGTCATTATGCAGAGGAGCCTGTGCTTATCCCTTTGTAAATTGGAGACTCTTTTAACCAGGGATCCCAGGATGAAACAGAACCATTTTCCTCACGGCAAAACAAATCCTTCTCCAGTGAGTTTTGTTATTGTTTATTGTTACACTGTTTTATCAGCACTAAACTGTATGAAAGCTTCAATTAGTTCTTGATGAATGATCCTATAAAAGCATGTAGTTTCATTTCCCCTGCCACCCGATATTTCACTGAGTGTTATTAAATGAAATATAATTGGGATAAGATTCAGGAAACTTAGCAAGACTGTAGTGCTCTCAGTTCAGCCTAAAATGGTTAGTCATAAGTGTAGCTGAATCACATCTGACGCACTGCACATATAAATTTCCATCTCTTGATCCTAAGGAGACCGTAGAGGCACTAGATACAGTCTGGTGCACAATCTCTGACCTTTAGGGAGGATAAAGGCCAAGGGTGAGGTGCTGAGTTCAGTGCTAGGTCAAACAGTTGTTATTTCCATGCAGAAGCAAATAGCATCCTTACCAGTCAGATTTTTGCACAAGAGGGAAGGCACTTAGAACCATTTTATATCTTTGTAGTACCTATTTCACTGTTCCATCAGAAGCAATGAGTTTTCCTCCTCCTCCTGAATAAAGGATCCCTAATTTTTAGCTAGACATATCGATACATTGAATAAAAGGCTGACTTCTCTGCCTCCCTTGTATGTGGCTACATAGCTGCTAATGAAATGTAGAGTTTGGGTGTGGGAGTTCTGAGAAAGTTGATTAAAGGGAGCTGAGTCAACTAGGAGCACCCCTTTAAAAAAAACACCTTGCTAACTTCCTTTTTCTGGCCTTCAATGCAGAAGTGATACCTGGAGCTTCAGCAGCTATTTTGGACCAGGAGGTGAAATTAAGACCCATATCAGGCAGTTAAGATATTGGAGCAGAAAAGTGGAAGTCTGGGTGCCTGAAGATGTTCTGGGGCTACCATCCAAGCCATAAACTGCCTACCCTAGGTCTAAATTTATGTGTGATATGCTTCTCTTTTGACTGAAACACTATTATAGGCAACAGAACCTATTTTCTGAGACAGTTATAGATCCTTAATATATTTTTTATAGTGAAATACAACTACTATTTTTTAGTCATTCTGTAAAGCATTTTAATGCATTTTTACATTCAAACCTTAAAATAAATCTGTAAGTTAGGTACTGATATTATCTCCATTTTACAAATGAGAAAACTAAATAACAGAGCAATTCAGTACAGAGACTAAATGGCAAGGGGAGAGTGGATGGGAGAAGACAGGAGAGGCACCAGAATTCATGCACACATTCATTCTTTCTTTGACTCAATAAATTATATTTGAGTAATTACATCATGTGCTAGAGACTATATTAAGTGCTTAGGATACATAAATGAACAAAACAAAGCTTCTGCTCTTATGGGCTAAATATTCTAGTGGGCAGTCGGACTCCAAAATCTGTCAAGGGTTCTTAACAAATATAATCTTGAACAGAGATTCACAAAATGTGGTCACTGGACCCACGGGGATCCCAAGACACTTTCAGAGGGTCTGGGTCAAAATAATTTTCATAATAATACCAAGACATTATTTGCCTTTTTCACTGGGTTAGCATTTGCACAGATGGTGCAAAAGCAGTAGCCCCAGACTATTCTAATAGTCATTTTATTACTCACTGCCATAGATCCATAGTGTATATATATACAATTTCATTAATGAATTAATAATTAAATAAAAGCATTCTTGGTTGAACCAGAAACATTTTTAACTTTTTAAATCTTGAACCTTGAGTACACAAGGTTCTTAGAATCCCATGTGATGAAAAGGGAAGGGTGCCAAAAGCATTTCTGCTGTACACTGAAGTATGAAGGACATGCACTTGTGCAGTTAAATCACATGCTGACCTAAACATTCTTTTCATGGAACTTCGCTCTACTTGAAAGAATTATTTATAAACTATGGTTTTTAAGACTTGGGGATGTGGCAGGTATTCTATTGAAAATGAGTGAAGGAAACTTGTGACATGAAGGAAAAAAAAAAACAGAATGTGGAAGAGCAAGTACTGAGGAATTGGGAAGATGGCAGAGTTGGGAGCTCCAGGACTCAGTCTTTCCACAAAAACAACTATAAATCAGAAAAAGAACAGTCTGAAACAACTATTTTGAAACTCCAGAGCCCTGTACAGCATCGAGGGAAGTGTGGAAAGAAGAGGTCAAAAAATTACGGTAAAAGAACAGTAAATTGCTCCCTCCATGTGGCAGCTCCCAGCGCTTATCCTCCACTCTTACAGCAGGCCACAGTGGGGTTCATCCCCTGGCTAGCTGCTGATGACAGAAAGGGACATAAAAATCCTCTTCCACAAGACAACTAGTGAGTATAGCTTATCACTAACCATGGCTTTTGATTAGTAAATTTGGATCGATGGAGGCTGGCTTTGAGGGCAGCCATTGTTTCAATACTTCCCAGGACATAGGTGGCAACAGCCATTATTTCAACCTGCCCCAGGCAGTAACTATGGTGGTGGAGACTTAAAGAGGTGGTGTTTCCTCAGGGCTGAGGGGAACAGTTAGTTGAGGGGTTGCATTTTCTAGGTGGACCAGGGAATCTTAGCTTTGGGGAGTCTTGGAGAAGAAGCTCTGGGCGCCTTTCCTGATCTCATCCCAAGGACACTTTGGAGATGGTCTGTGTCCCCTTTGTGTGGCCCCATCCCTGTTTTGACTAGGAAAGACTGATTAGGAGAGTCTTCTCTGGCATGCCCTCCTCCAGAATTAGCTCTCAAAGCAAAAGTAGCTTGAGACAACAAAAGAAGTATAGGAAACTATAGAGGATGACAGTCTGGGGCAAAGTCCTGCCACCTTCAAACACCCAGGAGTGAGGTCTGTCTCCTGGGAAACAGAGAGGGCAATCAAACTCCTGTAAATAGGGGAACTACAAAACAGCTAATAAGCAAAAACTCAGGATAAGACAGACACCCAGAAAGATAGGTAAATCCCTACACACTGCATTCACCCTGGGCAGACCTTCCTGGTAGGACAGCTGAAGCTCAAGAAAATCTTTGTCTTATCAGCAGATGGTTATAAAATCAAGAATCAGACATCTCAGGAAATAAACCCAAGAGTTAACATTTTTAAATAGCAAAATATACAGTGTATAACAAAAGAGTACATGATAAACAAACTGGAAATGATGGCCCAACCAAAAGAAGAGGATAAAGATCCAGAAAACACCAACAAAGAAGATGAGAATCTGGACATACCAAATAAAGGCTCTGAAAAAATGATCTAAAAAATGCTTAAGGAGATGAAGGAAAATAGAGAAAGAACTAAATGATATCAGGAAAACAATGAATTAACAATATGAGAATATTAGTAAAGAGATAGAAATTTTAAAAAGGAAGCAAACAAAACTGCTGGTGTTGAAAACTAGAATAACTGAATGAAAAATTCCTGGGAGGGTTTCAAGGGCAGAATGGAGCTGGCAGAAGAAAGAATCAGTGAACCTGAAGACAAGAAACTTGAAATGAGTCAGGCTAAGGAGAAGAAATTTTTAAAAAAGAAATATTAAAGGCAAAAATAGAATAAGACACCTTTGGGACACCATCAAGTGCACCAATATATGTATTAAGGGAGTCCCAGAAGGAGAAGAAAGAGAGAAAGGGGTAGAAGGAACATTCAAAGAAATGACACAGAACTTCTCAAACTTAAGAAAAGATGTGGATATGCACTTCCAAGAAGCCCAAAGAACAGCAAACAGTATAAACACAAAGAAAAATAATACCCCATCATATATTGATTACACTACCAAGTACAAGGAACAAGGAGAGAGTTCTGAAAACTCCAAGAGAAAAGCACTGTGTTACGTACAAGGGAAGTCCCAATTAGATTGAGTGCCAATTTCTCATCAAAAACCATGGAGGTAAGAAGGCAGTGGGTTGAAATCCTTAAAGTGCTGAAGAAAACAATTTCCAGCCAAGAATTTTATATCCAGCGAAACATTCTTTCAAAAATGAAGTTGAGATTAAAACACTCTCAGATAAACACGTGTTGATGGGGTTCATCTCCACTAGACCTACCCTATAAGCAAGACTAAAGGGAATTCTTCATACTGAAAGGAAAGGACACTAGACAGCAGTTCAAAACAGTGTAAAGAAATAAAGACCTGCAGTGACAGTAACGATTTGGGTAATTATAAATGCCAATATTATTGTAGTACATTGTTTGGTATGTAACTCCACTTCTTAATTCCTATAGGTGCTAAAATGCAAATGCATAAAAAGTAATGATAAATCTATGATTTTGGACATACAATGTACAAAGATATAAATGATAACAAGCACACAAACCAAAAAAGGCGGGGGACAGAGGGTATAAGAAAAGTATATGTGCATGCTATTGAAGTTAAGTTAGTATCAAAACAAATATGACTGTTATATAAGTAGGATATTAAATTTTAACACCATGGTAACTACAAGGATAATAGATTATATTATATATATATACATATATAATCTACACATACACACAAATCCAGATAGAAATGAGAAGGCACTCAATATGGTACAACACAAACATTCTAATAAATATGAAAGTAGGCATTAAGGGAAGTGAGGGACAAAAAAGTATAAATATACAAAAGCTAAATAGCAAAATGGCAGAAGAAAATCCTCCATTATCAGTAGTGACTTGAAATGTAAATGAATTAAATTCTGCAGTCAAAATGCACAGACTGGCAGAATGGATAAAAAAGCATGTCCCAACTATTGCTGTCTGTAAGATACTCACTAAATTCAAGATACAAATTGGTTGAAAGTGAAAGGATGGAAAAAACACACCATGCAAATAGGAACCAAAAGAGAGCTCGGGTAGCTATAACTAATATCAGATAAAATAGACTTTAACTCAAAAACAGTTATGAGGGACAAATATGGTCATTATATACTGATAAAGGGACAATTCAACAAGAAGATGTAACAATTATAAATATATAGGCACCTAACAGTAGAGCCCCAAACAATATGAAGCAAATGATGACATATTTGAAGAGAGAAATTGACAGTTCTACATTGATAGCAAGAGACTTTAATTACCACTCTCAATAATGGATAGAACATCTAGTCAAAATACCAGTAAGGAAATATAAGATTTGAATGATACTCTAAATCATCTAGACCTAACAGGCATACATAAACATAGCACTTCTTCCCCAAAAAAATGGAATACACATTTTTCTCAAATGTACATGGATCATTCTCCAGGATAGATCATATGTTAGGTCACAAAACAAGTCTTGATAAATTAAAAAATATTGAAATAATAGTATGCAAATTCTCAGACCACAACAGAATGAACCTAGAAATCAATAACAGAAGGAGAAATGGAAAAATCACAAATATGTGAAAATTAAACATACTCTTCAACAACCAAAGAGATAAAGAGGAAATCACAAATAAAGTTAGAAAATATCTTGAGAAAAATGAGAATAAAAATAGAACACATTAAATCCTATGGGATTCAGTGGAGACAGTGCTGAGAGGGAAATTTATAGTCCTCAATGCTTACATTAAAAAAGAAGAAAGACTTCAAATCAGAGACCTAACCTCAAAACTGGAAGAACTAGAAAAAGAAGAGCAAACTAAACCCAAAGTGATCAGAAAAAAGGAAAGAACAGATTAGACAGAGATAAATGAAATAGAAAAAAAAAATAGAGAGAATCAGAAAAATCAAAAGTTGGTTCTGTGAAAAGATGAATAAAATTGACATTTTGCTAGACTGACAAAAGAAAAAAGGAGAGAAGATGCAAATAAATAAAATTAGAAATGAAAAGGGGGCATTACTATTGACCCGGCTGAAATCAAAAGGACCAAGAGGGAATACTGTGAACAACTGTAATCCAATAAATTAGATAACTTAAATGAAATGGACAAATTGTTAGAAACAAACAAACTACTTACATTGACTCAAGAAGAAATAGAAGATCTCAACAAACCAATTACCAGTAAAGAGAGTGAATCAATAATCAAAAACATCCCAACAAATTAAAGCCCAAGACCAGATACCTTCATGGGGAAATTCTACCAAACATTCCAAGAAGACCTGTGTATTAGCCAAAGGGTTGCTGATGCAAAATACCAGAAATCTGTTGGCTTTTATACAGGGTATTTATTTGGGATAGAAGTTTACATTCACAAAGCCATAAAGTATAAGTTACTTCCCTCACCAAAGTCTGTTACCACATGTTGGAGAAGATGGCTGCTGATGTCTGCAAGAGTTCAGGTTTCCTCTTCATCTTAAGGCTCCATGGTCCCCAGCTTCTTCCAATATCAGTTATAGGCTAGGATAACTTTCATCTCTCTCCCGGGCTTGTTTCTCTCCGTGCTCAGCTGCTCTACTCTCTCCACCAGGCCAGCTGTAAACTACCAGGTGAATCGCTCCTCTCTCTTTCCGGGGCCTCTGCCATGTCTAATGGAGCCTTCTCTCTTTCCTCAACATATCTGCTTCTCCATGTGTTTACTTTCCAGGGCTCCAGCATTAAAAACTCCAACCAACTCCTCTGCCTTGTCATTTTCTCTGTCAAACTGATATGGCCCGTTCAAAGCCTTAATCATTATTTAACAATCAAGTAAAAGTGAAACCTCTGAATCCAATATAATCTAATATGCCGAGAGGCACAGACCAAGTTTACAAACATAATCCAATATCTATTTTTGGAATTCATAAACAATATCAAACTGCCACAACCTACCTCGAGTTCTTCTCAAAGTCTTCAAAGAGTTGAAGGGGAGGGAATACTACCTAATTCATTCCACAAGGTAACATTATTCCCATACCAAAGCCAGATAAAGATACCACCTGAAAGGAAAACTACAGACCAACATCTCTTATGAATATGAATGCAAATATCCTTAACAAATACTAGCAAACTGAATCCAACAGCATATTAAAAGAATTAGTATAAATTAATAGAATTAATAGTATGATTAAGCGGGTATTATCCCTGGTATGCAAGGTTAGTTCAACATAAGAAAACCAATAATGTAATACACTGCAATAAGAGAATGAAGAAAAAACACATGATCATCATAATTGATTCAGAAAAGGCATTTGACAAAATCCAGCACCCCATCTTGATAAAAACACTTAGAATACTAGGAAGAGGAGGAAACTTCCTCAACATGATAAAGGGCATTTATAAAAAGCCCACAACTACCATCCTACTTAATGGTGAAACACTGAATGCTTTCCCTCTAAAATCAGGAACAAGATAAGGATGCCCACTGTCACCACTGGTATTCAACATTGTCCTGGAATTTCTAGCCAGAAGCAATTAGGCAAGAAAAAGAAATAAAAGGGATCCAAATTGGAAAAGAAGAATTAAAACTTTTACTATTTGCAGATGACATGATCCTATATAAAAAGCTCCCCCAAAATCCACAACAAAGCTAATGGAGCTAATAAACAAATTCAGCAAAGTGGCAGGGTACAAGATCAATACCCCAAATCACTAGTGTTTCTATATTTAAGTAATAAACAATCAGAAGAAGAAATCAAGAAAAAAAATTCCATTCAGAAGAGCAACTAAAAGAATCAAATATCTAGGAATAAATCAAGGATGTAAAGGACTTGTCCACAGAAAACTACAAAGAATTGCTAAAAAAAAATCAAATAATACCTAAATAAATGGATGGGTTTTGTGTGTTCATGGATTGGAAGATTAAATATCATTAGATGTCAATAGTACCTAGTTGTACTTATAGATTCAATGCAATCCCAATCAAAATTCCAATAATCTTTGTAGAAATGAAAAAGCCAATCATAAGTTCATAACTTCTGTAATAAAAATATATTTTAAAAAATAATAATAGGGTGGGATGGGGGAAAATACTCCAAATGTAAGATATGGGCTACAATTAGTAGTAAGATTTTGATGATATTCTTTCATAATTTGTAACAAATGTCCCACAACAACGCCAGGTGTTGGTGATGGTTAGATGTATAGGACCCCTCTATGATGTTATGTATGTTTGCTTCGTAAGTTCACAACTTTTACCACACACTTATTGTTTAGGTATGTTCATTTATAAATAATAATAATAATAGGGTGGGTTGGGGGGGAAATACACCAAATATAAGATACTTTGGTTAGAGTAATTATTTTGAGGATGCTCTTTCATCATTAGTTAAAAATGTTTTACAGCAATGCAAGGTATTGGTGGTAGGGTGAGGTAAGAGAGCCCTATATGATGTTATGTATGTTTGTTTTGTAAGTTCATAACTATTACTATATACTTATTGTTTATGTATGTTTATGTATGAGTGATGAGCTTCAATAATTTTTTAAAAATTAAATATATATATATATATACATAAAACCTAAAAAAAAAAAAGCCAATTATCAAATTTATAGGGAAGGGCAATGGGTCCTATATAGATAGCTAAAGCCATCTTGGAAAAGGAGAATGAAGTTGGAAAATTCATTCTTTTCAATCTTAAACTTTATCACAAAGCCACAGTAATGACAACAGCATGGTACTTGCACAAGGATAGACATATAAACCAGAGGAATTGAATTGAGAGATCAGAAATCAACCCTCACATTTATGGCCAACTCATTTTGACAACAGGGCAAAGAACACCCAATTGGGTAAGAACAGTCTCTGAAACAAATGATGCTGGGAAAACTGGATTTCCTATTGCAAAAATAAAAATAAAATAAAAAAAGGAAAGCCTCTACCTTACACCATATACAGAAATAAGCTCAAAATGGAACAAAGACCTAAATATAAACTAGAACTATCAACCTCCTAGAAGAAAAAGAAAATGTAGGGAAGCAACCGCAGGACCATGTGTTAGACAAAGATTACTTAGACTTTACACCCAAAGCACAAGCAACAAAAGAAAAAATAACTAAATGGGACCTCATCAAAATAAAAAATTGTGGCTTAGGGGAGCAGATGTAGCTCAAGTGGTTGAGTGCCTGCTTCCCATGTATAGGGTCCTGGGTTTGATCCCCAGTACCTCCTAAAAACAAAAGCAAATGAAAAACCCAACTCTCATTGGGGAGCAGATGTAACTCAGTGGTTGAGCACCTGCTTCCAAAGTATAAGGTCCTGGGTTTAATCCCCGGTACCTCCTAAAAAATAAAATAAAATAAATTGTGGCTTAAAGGACTTTAACATGAAAGTAAAATAACAGCCTATACAATGGGAGAAAAATATTTGGAAACCACATAACTGATAAAAGTTTAATATCCAGTATACATAAAGAAATCCTTCAACTTAACAACAAAAAGACAAACAACCCAATTTAAAAATGGGCCAAAGACTTGAATGGACATCTCCAAAGAAGTTATACAAATGGCCAGAAAGTACATGAAAAGATGCTCAACATCATTAGCCATCAGGGTAATGCAAATCAAAAGCACAGTGAGATACCATTTCATACCCATTTGAAGGACTGCTATTAAAAAATGGAAAATATCAAGTGTTGGAGAGGATATAGAGAAATAGGAGCACTCATTCATTGTTGGTGGAAAGGTAAATGGTGCAGCTGCTGTGGAAGATAGTCTGGCAGTTCCTCAGAAAGCTATTTATAGAATTGCCATATGACCTAGCAATTTCACTGCTTAATGTATACCCAAAAGAATCAAAAGAAGGGTTCCAGATATTTGTACACAAATGTTCACAGCATAATTATTCACAAATGCTAAAAGATGGAAACAACCAGAGTGTCCACAACCAATGAAGGAAAAAACAAAATGTGGTGTATTAGTCAGCCAAAAGGGTGCTGATGCAAAGTACAGAAATCGGTTGGTTTTTATAAAGGGTATTTATTTGGTGTAGAGGCCCACAGTTACCAGGCCATAAAGCATAAGTTACTTCCCTCACCAAAGTCTATGGCCACGTGTTGGAACAAGACAGCTGCCAACATCTGCCAGGGTTTAGGTTCCTCTCTTCCCGGGGCTCCTGTTTCTCTCCAGACTCAGCAACTCTGTTTCCTCCACAACATCAGCTGTAGACTATTAGGCGTATGGCCCGTCTCTATCCCGAGGCCTTTCCTTCCTCACGACCAAGCTCCTCTGTCTGCTTGCCTCCCTGGGCTCCAGCATCAAAACTTCAACATCAGAACTCCAATTCAAAACTCCAACTCTGTCCTTTGCCATGTCTTTTATCTTTGAGACCCCACCCACCAAGGGGCAGGGCTCAATACCCTACTGACGTGGCCCAATCGATGCCCTAATCATAACTTAATCATGTTCAGATTTACAGACCGGTTTACAAGCATAATCCAATATCTATTTTTGGAATTCATAACTATATCAAACTGCCAAACTGCTACATGTGGTATAGACATACAATGAAATATTGCTCAGCTGTAAAAAGGAATGGAGTCTTGATACATGTGACAACACAGATGAAGTTGGAAGACATCATCTTGAGTGAAATAAGCCAGATGCAAAAGGACAAATATCGTATGAGCTCACTGATTTGAAACAATTAGAAGAAGGAAACTCATACAGTCAGAATCTAGAATACAGGTCACCAGGGGAGGGGATGGGGTAGAGAATGGGAAATTAATACTTAAAAGTACAGTGTTACTTTTTGGAATGATGAAAATGTTTTGGTAATGGATGGTGGTGATGGTAGCACATGGTGAACAAAATTAACAGCACTAATATATATATATATATATATATATCTGAATGTGATTAAAGGGGACATGTTAGATTGTATATATGGTATACAGAATAAATATTAAAAAAATAATCCATGGGCCTACACTAAACAAACATATGTAATAAAACCATGGACTTTTATTAATAGTACAACTATAAAAAATGTGCTATCACCAATTCTAGCAAACATTTCACAACGCAATGTGTTGGTGGTGGGGTGATATATTAGTCAGTCAAAGGGGTGCTGATGCAAAGTACCAGAAATCTGTTGGCTTTTATAAAGGGTACTTATTTGGGGAAAAAACTTACAGTTACAAGGCCCTAGAGTTCAACTCAAGGTACCACAAGAGGAACTTCCTCACCCAATGTCTGTTGCCATGTGTTGAAGCAAGATGGCCAGTGATGTCTGCTAGGGTTCAGCCCTCCTCTCTCTCTTAAGGCTCTGTGGTCCCAGCTCCTTCTGATCTCAACTGTAGGCTGGAGGGCTCATTTCTTTCCGGGCTCAGCTGCTCAGGGCTCTTTACAAGGTCAGCTATAAACTATGAGGCAAATGACTCATCTCTCTTCCCGGGGCCTCAGGATCCTCTTCTGTGTCTATGGAGTTCCCTTCCTCTTTTTTCCCAAATCTACTTCTGTGTATCTATTTCTCTGTTCTCCTTGAGTGAATGCCCATTTATATAGCCCACCAAAGGGGCGGGGACTGTTACACTCTACTAAAGTGGTCAAATCAAAGCCCTAATCTTAACATTACTTAATCAAAGACATCTCAGCTGAATCTAATACAATCAAAGGGTATCATGCCCAGAGGAACAGACCAGTTTACAAATAAATATCTCTTTTTGGAATTCATAAATAATATCAAACTGCCACAGGTGGTGTATGGGAATCCTGTATTTTATGCATGATTGTTCTATAAACTTACAACTTCTGTAATAAAATAAATAGTCATAAAAACCCATATTTGTTGCCAGTTATAAAATTTGAGCTTCACATTACTTAAGATTTGTTTGATGAAAGTGGTAGTTAATTTAACAAATATAATGGTTTGATATTTGGAGGATCTACATAACTCAGGGACCCAATATTATCCAAATGGCCAATGCATGGTTACAAATTATGCATAGGTATATGATCCATATAAAGAATATAATACTCCAATGGATTGAAATGTAACATAGTATAAAGAGTTTATTGATGTGATCTAAGATTTCAAATTGCTACCACTTATTGAGTTTTGGTGCAGTATCAAAGAACATTTATAATTACCTGTAATGAAAACTACAAACCCGTGTAAAGTCAGATTTTCTTCATATACTTTAACTATAACAACATGTTGTAGCTGATGAAATGAAGATGCAGACATAATTGACTATTGCCTATTAATTTAGGCATTAAAGAGATTTACAAAAATGTAAAACAATGGCATTTCTCACTAAATGTTTTTATTTGGGAAAAGTTATTTTTCATAAAAATGTTATATATGTTAGCATATAATGGGTTTAATATTGTTATTTTTAAATAAATTGCTATAAAATATTTTAATTTTTCTAGTTTTAATTTATAATTTTGGTAAATAGTGACAGATATAACTCACAAAAACAAAGTTACAAGACTAGAAATTTTGAGAAATGCTGCTCTATCACATGGCCCTTCATCTTCATTTGTTGGGCATTAGTCCTGACACTAGAAGAAATCTCATTTTAATGGTGGCCAATTGCTTTGAAACAGAAAACCAGGATTCTTAGACTGGTTATTTCAGCTCTATGGGACCCATATCACATCTCATGTATTTAGCTAAGATCTTCCATTAAGCCAGAAAGACTCTATAGCAGAAGAAATTTGTCAGTATAAATTCTATGACCTAACTAGGACCACAAAAGGACACCATATTTCTCTTATGTGGACTATGAAAATTAAAGTTCAAAAGCACGTGGCTTTTGACATTGCAATTAAACCAACTCTGGAGAGTCTGCAAAGTAGACAGAAATGTCCATGCCTAATTATTCTAAGTGCTGCAACTGTTATTTTCTCTGAACTAATAAAAATCAGAATGCTTGCTAATGAGGATCACCTTGACTCCTCATTCTTCTTATATCATATTCTTCAAATAATAACCATATTTTCCATAACTCAAATCTCTTTAATATAAGGATAATGAGATTTACTTCCTAAGGTGGTTGTGATATAGAGCTAGCAAATGTGAAAATACTCAGAGAACACCTGCAACATAGGTGCCGAAATAATTTGGTTTTCTTTAGATCCTTTCATTTCCTTGGCCCGTGGAGTTCCTCTAATCGTAATAATGGCTCTCATCTACTGTGGTGTCATGAAAGTATGCCCATCATATCTCTTACAACTGAGATTGAGCACAATTAACCTTTGACCTCAGTTTCCATCACAGCCTTTACACTGAGACTGAGTTTCCCATAGGTTGCTCCCATCTAATGACTGATGTGATAAGAATACTAAGACAGGCCTATTCCAGGAGAGTGAGAAACGTGACTATGGTTGACTGTCTTGATGACTTCCATTCAATCCTGCCAAAATGTTCTTAACCCATACTGCATTTTATGACCTACCTTCCTCCCTTCTCTCTTTCATCCTTCCTTCCTTCCTTGTCTAACTCCTTCGCTCTCTCCCTTCGTCCCTCCCTTTTTCCTACACAAACATCACACTCTGGCTGCTCTGCCAGCCTCCTCTGGCTTCCTTCCCATTTATCCTCACAGGCATTTTTTAAAATCTCAATTTGGCATCTGCATCTCAGAATCTACTGAGTGCTTCACAGGTGCCAGTCACCGTGCTGTTATTTCTCTTAATCCTTATGATGGCTACAGGGGTAGGTAGCATCATTGTCCCCATGTTAAGGATAACAAAGTGGAGGCATTCAAAGTTTAAGCAAACTGCTCAAGATCATAAAGGAGGAGTCAAAGCATGACAATCGTACCCTAAGGGCACAATCCTACACCTCTCCACCCTAAAGGACTCAGGTTATAATTTAAAATAGAATAAGCCGAGAAGACTCTTGATGATCTTGGGAAATAATAATGCCTCTTATCACTTCTAAATTCAATCCTGCTCAGGAGTTTGAGGAAATAATGGTTGAAGGTGGAGGAGTCATGAAGGCAGCTGAGACATGGCTGATCAAGTGAGGGAATAAAGTCTATTAAAACCCAAACATCTTAGAACCTGAAAATTAAGGGAGGGGCCATTGGCTTAGCAAGATCAAGGACAAGTCTCAAATTTCAAGACAGAAAAATGTTAAGTTGAAAAAGCGGGCTGCTCGATGTTATAGAGTTAAAAAGCAGGTAATGTTTAATTGAGTTTTGTTACTAGTTAGAAGGTTGCCCTGAGATATGGAACTACAGAGATTTGCGAAATTGCTTCAGCCATTGTGAAAAAAACAGAGAGTAACAGACAGCCAAAATGTAATATCAGTTAACCCAAAGCCTTTATAATCACAATTTAAATCCTAGTATTCAAATCCATCCTGTTTTGTGCATGCAATCTTCTAACCATATGCACATTTAAATCAGCAATATAAACCTCCATTATATATTATACTGAGTTCTAGTCTTTCATATATTCAAGTCTTACACACACACACACACACACACAGAAACATAAACCATTTGATTTTCATACTCTTTGAAATGTAGAATGGCAACACTGCCTTGGGAAAATAATAATTGAGGGAGAAAAAAGAGGATTAACCTAACCCATTTCCTGTTCCTGATCCCCATAGCTTCAAATTTAATATATTCTGAATCTGTTTTCCATATCTTTTTTATAGAGGACTATAAATAAGATTAAAATGATATTTTCTATTATAATCAATAACTAGACTAAGTGTATAGATAATAAAAGAGAAAAATGAGAGCAAACTATTACTGTAATAAACTTATGCACTCTACTCTAAAATCTATGCAATTAAGTAGCTTTTCCTAGACATTCAATTTATTTGTAATCATAACCCTAGTTTACATCCAAAACTCTCGCATCCCAAATTCCAAATTTAGACAAAAAATATACTCTTCAGTTACATACAAATTTCTGGAGTGGAAAATAGTGGCAATCACATAATTGATAATGACGACTATGATGATGATGATGGCTTAGCACTCATCACTTTTCACAGAACTTAGTCTATAATAGTAACTTAATCTCACATCTTTATCAAAGTAGATGAAGCAGGCAAACCTTTTTTCTAAAGAGGAAAGCACAGCAAACAAGATGACTTACTTATCATCAGAGAATCTGTTATCCTAATTTTGTAGACTTTTCCCCCTAGATCACAGATAACATGAATTGAGGAAAAGACTGCCCTTATACAATGCAATTCTAGAGGGTACACTACTCATATGGTACTTCCCCCAAATCCTGTGTCAAAGATAAAGGAATATAAATATGTAGCTTTGTTATTAAACTTATTTTATTCATAATTAGATCTTACTGCATTTTACTTATCAGTTAAAATGATTTAAGTCAAATGGGAACATTTCAAAAGTAGATTGTGTATCATCTAGATAACATTTTAAAATGAGAATGTGAGGGTCGAGTATTAGAAGCAGTATTTTGTAGAGCTTTGGGATTTTTCCTTTGGCACCTTCATAATGCTGTTGGGCTCCTACTTTAAAAGACTTCATTTTGCTAAGGGGTGCCATATTTCCCACTTTAAAGATTCTGACATGTTTTAATGGCCCTGTCTTTGAAGAAATGAATATCTGTGACATTCCCTGATGAGAAAGTTTCCTATTCTGGGAGAAAGGAAGTCTTCCATTGAAATTATTTACTAGATTATGGATTTAACCCTGGAGGCAAAGTCTAATCCCTGGTAGAGTTATCATCTTTTTGAAAATATTAATATGTTTGGAAAAGGTTCTACATCTGAAGAAACTCTTATTGCTGGAAGGAAGCTATCTTTAAAATTTTAGCAGGTTGTTGGTTTCAAGCATAGAATGACTTCTGTGCAAGAATATTAAAGTAAGAAATGTTTTTAAATATTTCCTTACAGAACATTGTGAAAATCAGAATAGAACTAGTATTGGTCAAAATATGGCATGAAAGATATTAAGATGTTAAGCTAAATCTATTTTACTTAAAATTATTTATATGTCTTTACTTGTCATCTTCTATATGTTAGCAGTTTAAATATATATAAAAAAGACCTAACATAAACAATGATAAACATTAGGTGGGATACTGGTCCACTAATGAAGAAATAAATGTTCTTTACAATTCTCTTTTTTATTCTATCCCTGAGGCTCAAAACCTTTCTAAGGATAACCTTACATATTTGAGGAACTCATATTTAGTAAACTTCAGGAAGAGGAAAGGACTGGAGGACTTTTAATTATAAGTATTTTAATTCTTTACACTAGAGAAAATAAGGATGAAAGAGAAAAGACAGCTAAAACAGAAGGAAGAAAAAAAGCCAGGTAATTACACAAGCTTAGTCTCATTTAATTCCATGTAGGATGTGAAGTACAATAAGAAAAGGGCCACAAAAATGGGGGGTGGGGGAAATAGAGAGATTGATAAACCTAATGATGAATCTAATTTTACTAAAAACACTAAAATCCAATTAAATTTTAGTAACATTTTATTTAAAATGATTTCCTTTTCCTGATTTCTTAATAGGTTTTCCATGAGAAATTCTCTTGAAATTCTGTTGTGAAACTTGAAAATCTCAAGATATCTTCTGTGCACTTACATAAAAGCACTATGAAGTTATATCTGATTACTGAAATTTGATGTTATTCAATGGCTTTGCTGGCAGTAAAGGCATTGAATCTATAATTTGGCCTCAAACTATTTTGCAATTGTATCTCCTCTGATCACTTTGCAGTCTCCAGCTAAACTGCACTCCTCATTATCCTGATCACAGTTATATATGTTTTTGCTCAGCTTATCTCCAATTCCCCAAATACCAACCCAAATAAATACTGTATTTTCCCAGAATTGTCATAAATATATTTATTGTAATGTAATTTACATATATTTGTGATAATAAAAAAACAAAACAAAATGAAAAATGAAAACAATTAGAAACACCTTTAAATTAATATATATATATATATATTTTTAATTCTAGCAAAAGCTAGAAATTGATGTTAAGTTTAACTGTAGAAAGAGGTATTCACAGATCCAGTTCTATATATGTGTAGACTTTGTATTTTGATTTTAATATGTTTAATGCAGAAATTCCTGTTCAAATAAATGTATTGTATAAAGAGATATTTATTAGTGACTTCAGTGTTTTGCTAGTTTAAGAGAATCAATTCTTATACTTAACCATAATCTTGCCAATTGTAATAAGGTATTCCTTGATGACTCTTTAAAGCTGCATTGTTCCCTTGAATAAAATGTTCACATTGCTGTTATTAAACTCTGTATTAAGTGTGTATCCAATCTAGTTATTGCTAATGTTTTAGAATGGAAACAATTTTTTTGTGTATTCATTACTTTACTTGATATTACTTCCTAAAAGTTAATATATTTATGAATGGATGCACTTACTCTATCAGTTATTTAACTAAATGTGACTCTATTATTATAAAACCACCTTTTCTGATCTAGCAGATTTGCATTCCATGAGCATATATGAATTCGATTTCCCCAAATTTGCCTCCATTTGCATGACTACAGATTTTGTTCAAATAGCAAATCATGACTGCATTTGACAAAATGAAATGCAAACTTCAAGTACAAATCTGGGCACTAAAATTTCATGGCAGAATTTGGTGTTCAATTAGATAAACAAATGATTATATTACTATTTTAAAGTTATCATTTGAGTGAAAACATAAAATTGTACAAAATTATATATATTACTATTTTAAAGTAAAACAACATTATATATATGTTACTATTTTAAAGTTATCATTTGAATGAAAACACAAAATTAAACAAAATTATGAGAGGGAATTTATGTGCCCAGTATAATATCTGCTTTGTGTATAGTATATATGCAATAATATATACATTGGCCAATACATGTATGTTTATAGTGGATTGGAAAGAAGATTGTAAATTGATATAAAATAATTAGATTCATAACTCTGTCCTTTTAAGAACCTTAAAATAGAGTGGTAAAGATAGGATTACTAGCAAAAAATATATGAGAGCAGTTAAATTAAATTGTTTATATATAAATTATTATATTACAACTCTCCTTACTAAAATTATTTTAAGCATGGGATTATTTTTCAAGAAGATGGAGAAGTTAAGGGGAAAATGATCACTTACGAAACCTTTCCTTATCAGCCCACTCCCTCTCCATAGAAGTATTCCTTCATATTTCAGACTCTATTTCTTAACTTCATCCTTCTCAATTGGCCTTTGGAATCTTTGCTCCAATCATACAGCTTTTCTAAGCTCAGCAATGATCTTCAGTCACTAAAATCTGTGTTAATATCAACAGCATTTAACACTATTATCACTTACTTCTTAAAAATCTCTCTTCTCCTTCCCTTGGTTTCCTTGAACATATTTTCTGATTTCTGATTTTCTCCTATTTGTCCCTTTTCCCGGATCATCCCCCTCTATCCAGCTGTCAATGTTGCAGTTCTTCACAATTTGGTCCTATACTTCTCTTTCTTCTTATTTTCTTCACTCTCACACATACTCATACATTCAATTAACATTTCACTTCCTTACCTCATCCTAGACCAAGCATGGTCCTCTTCTCAACCCAAACATTGTTCCCACCCACTGTGGAAGGCAGAATTCCCTGCATCATCCTGGACACTCTTATCCCTTAATCCATACATCAAATTCATCTGAGAATCCTGCCATTTTATACTCCAAATATTTCTTGAATCTATTTACTTATCTCCATTTACTGAAACACTTCATTCACTGTTTAGCTCACTACTGACCCACCCACATTCACCATGGCCCCAGAGCCATCTTTTCAGTGTGTAATTCTCATCCTCTCACTTCCTTGGTTAAATCGCTTCCATGGTTTGCCAGTGCTCATAGGATGAAAAACTTACCTGACTGATACAGCCTATCAGACCTGACATATACCATTAGCCCTTCAGCCTTATCTCACCAAAGGCCTCTGAGTTCTCTTTTCCCTCTAGGTATACTGCTTTTGTTTTTGTTTTTTTATTTGTTTATTTATTTATTTTAAAGAAACTTTAGATTACATAAATGTTACATAAAAAATATAAGAGATTCCCATATGCCCACTCCCTCCCCCTCCCATACTTTGACACATTAACAACATCTTTCATTAGTGTGGTACATTTGTTACAATTGATGAACACATATTGAAGCATTGCTACTAACTGTGGATTATAGTCTACATTATAGTTTACACTCTGTCCCAATTTTGTAAGTTATGACAAAATATATAATGGCCTGTGTCCGTCATTGCAATGTAATGGAGGACAATTCCAATGTCCCAAAAAGGGCCCCATATTACACATATTTTTTGTTCTCCCTCCTCTCAGAGCCTCTAGTGGCCACTGCCTTTATATCAATGATACAAGTTCTTCCATTGCTAGAATAACAATGTCTATAATAAAATAATAGTAAGTCTAAAATCCATTGTTCACTCCCTAATCCTGAGGATTTGGGGTGGTGATGCTCATTCTGCCTCTAATTGAGAGGGGGCTTAGATCCCATGGGGCAGATGGATGGGACTATCTTGCTTGCAGTTACAGACACTCTCTGTTCCTTGGGATGGGCATTGTCCATCATCATCTCCTTGTTAGTTGTTAGTTGTCTTAGGTGATTCCAATGAACTGGAGAGTAGGTATTGAAACTCTACTGAGATGCAGAACCCAACTGGCATGCCTCTGATTCACTTTGTGTCCTCCTCTTTCACTAAATGCCAAATGACACAGACATCCTGTTTTGGATTCCTGGGAGGTTAGTGGGAAAAAAGATGGTTTCTGGAGCTGAAAAGCACCAGACTGGAATCCAAGAGCTACTCTATTAGCATTGTGACCCCTGTGTATTATATAACCTTTCTCAACCTCAGTTTCCTTCCCTATGAAATATAGATAATAACATTTCTCTTACAAGTGTTGTGAAAATTAAGGTTACGCTACCTTACTTATCTTCCAATCTTAACATGGAAGTAGGTCTTATTATCTTCTAACCCCTAAGGTATCTAGAAAAAGTAAGTGCTCAATAAGTATTTAATGAATGAAAACAAAGAGACAGAAAGAATAGACCGAATAAATGTGAAAAGAAAGAAAGGGGAGGGGAGGGGAGGGGATGGGAAGGGAAAGGAAGGGAAGGAGGGAAGGAGGATAGGAAGAAAGGAGATAATTTCTCCTTTCATGTGAGGAGCAAACATCAAATTACTTTGAATTTAATGAATTGTTCACATAGTGTACTAAGGAAAATATAGTTGATGAAATAAAAATGATAGTATAGAAGAAGATCAAAGAGTGTCATTTTGATATAGTAAGGAAAAGGAAACATTGTAGATGTGTGAGAGAATATTTTGGCCTTGGCACCTAAGATAGATTTTAGCATGAAGAAGATGAAGGGAGAGACTGGATGGGAACTGGGCTCAGTGTGGTTGTGAAATTGAAAATAGAAACATTACGGGGAAATTTGCTAAATGTTATTTTTGGGCTGACTGAGTTATAATGTTGAGTGAACATATCAAATAACTACTGAATAATATTCTCCAGGCATATTTTCCTCTTCTCCACTTTGGCATCTTTAGTCATGTTAGAGAGCTTTGCAAGTTGGAAAGTAGTGATACGGTTGACATCATGTTGAATGGATGATTGTTTCAAGGTGGAAAATGTAAAGATGACAATACATTTGCCTGATTTCCAAAGGCATGTGACCTCAGTGCAGCTGTGAAGATTTGACTTGGAAGAGAACAGGGTTAGGAATAAAGATTTGAGAATTAGTTATATGTACTTTATAATTGAAATCAAAAGACCCTTGGTAAGTAATTTTGTCAATAACTAGAGGGCCTCGGAATAATTATCTCAGAGGAATGGGCATGTGGCTGTGGAGAAAGCAGAAAGCATGCTTACGGTTGATATAAAAGAAAGAGGAAAAGTCAAGAAAACAGAGAAAATCATCACTGAAATTCTGAGTGAAGGTGTGATTTGCATCATAGGTGTCTAATTCAAGAAAGGTTAGAAGTATTTTACACATGGGGGGACATAGTGTCAGTCTGATCCTTGGTTGTTGTTACTTCATTATATGTGGGTGAATAAGTAATTTGAATGGGGAGGGGGCGGAAGCAGGATTTTAAATTCCTAAAAAACAGTCTTATGTGAAAATAAATTGAAGATGCTTAATATATGTCATAGAGCAGAGAGAGATGTAAGTTGCTTTCCCTAAAGCATGTGTGGCAATTCTGTTTCAAAGAGTTTCTGAAGTCTTGCCCACACTGAAGGTCTTCTGTAAGAGTGAATATGTGGAGCTGATGTGGCTCAGTGGTTGAGCACCACTTCCTACTTACGTGGCCCCCGGTTCAATCCGGCCCCAGTACCTCAAAAATAATAATAATAGAAATAATAAAACTGAATGAATATGTATTTTTAATTGATTCTATTATCTTGTTTATGCTCCTTAGTTCAAATCCATAGTAATTTGTTACTTGCATTTCTTATAAACAACATGCTTGAAATTATTTTGAAATTTAATTGTCTTTAAATGGCAGATAGTAGCTTAGCTCTGTGCAAATAGTTATCCATTTATATAGAGACCAAAATGCATTTGTTGCAGAACATTTAATGGCACCCCAGTGAGAAAAGATGGAATAAAGGGATATATATAATACCATATATTAAACTATTTTCAACCAAATTGAATTTGCTTTGGCTTTTGCAGGGGGTGATTCTCTAAGGACAATCATGTAAGTAGCAATGTGAACGTCAATAAGGCTATTTTTTGTTCTGTTTCAGGCTTAAAATATACCAGGTAAATAGAGTTAGATGCTGAAAAAATATATACTCTACCCTGATTAATGGATGCTATAGATATCTTTCTGCTCTGTCTGCTTGGTTAGCTTTGTTTCAAATGTGATACAGATCTCATGCTGCACGGCAGATCCAGAAATAGTCCATGTTCCTTTAAATTCAGGCAATGCATCATTTTCTATTACACTGTGTCACATCAGTCTATGACTATAAAGCATGAGTTATGTGGATATGGACCAGTAGGTGAACTAACTGGTCCCAACAAATAGACAATTTGAAGATCAAGTCAAAAATTCTCATAAAAAATATTTTTTAAAATGGAATCATGAATAATATATAAGACTCATGAAATGCACTGTTCCTTATTTGCTTAAAAAGTTAACATTCCACATAATCTTTCCAAAATGTCTCTAAACTGCATCTTGACCATATGCATTTATATCATCTGGCTCTTATGTAAAAGTTTCCTACATCAAATTTCACCTTTATTTTATTCAGGTATTAGTTATATAAAAGATAAATAATGCAACAGATTTCCATGTGTCTTTTCTCTCTCTTCACATCATCTATGCCTAACAAAACATAACGGGAGACACTAAAATTAAAATGGAGACAGGAGAAAAGGCTTTCAAGGATAAGAAGTTATGTTTGTTTTAAAAATCAATATTATTCCAGTGAGTCCTTAAGGAAGGGTAATGTGATCAAAGCAATGCTATATAATTACTACTATGATGATTATCAATAATATTTATGGAGTCCTAATATATTAGGTAATGCAGAGAATTTTTAAAATGTACATAGTTTTAATATATACATTGTTGTAAACCAGAAAGCTTATAGAATAAATTTAAAACAAACAAGAAGGATAGGAAATTACAATCAGGAGAAGAAAAGATGGCAATTTAATAATGTTGCAAAACTATAGTGTTCTGCAAACATCAAATACTGATATTTGATTATTTAGAGATGCTTAACAAAGATGAGTGTGAAAGCATACTTTAAATAGTATTGAGAATGACTTGAGGAAGTTTCTAGGTCTAGAGATAGTAAAGGAAATGGAAAAAGTAACTCTGGTAATTTTGGTCAACTGTTATAGAGCCCCATATTGCACAATATGTCTGTATGTCGTTTTCAACCCTTATAAATTTATCTATTGGGGGACATGAAACCCACTAGAGTCAGAACCATAGGCTGATTAGAAATGACTGTTCTTGTTGTACAATAAAATAAGGTCATAAAAAATATCAGCCTTCTTTATTTAAAAATTTAATATTTTTTCCACCATGGATTTTCCATTATTTTTTATTTTTTAATTTTACATTCAAATATTATCTATCTTGATTACTGAATTTTTGTTGTCCCCTTATATTTAGTGCTACCTGCTTCACCCTAATTCAGGCTCTGGGTTTCAGACAAGGAGTACAAAGTAGATTATATTAAGATGTCTGCTCTCAAGGAGCTAAAATGTTAATATGAATTTTGTTTCTAAATCAATATCCTCTATCCTAAAGTTTTTTTTCCTTCCTCCCTCCCTCTTTTTCTACACAGGCACACACATGCCCTTATAAAAATGTCTCTTCAACTTTTCTTAGAGAAGTCTACATTTCCATCAAGTGTTTTTCAGAATATTTATTTCCCAAAGTTTAAATTATTTTTCAAAATTTTCATTTTTCCCATTGCTATGTAAGTTTCACCAACATGTTTAATGGAGTCCTGATTGCACAGAACTTTGAGCTTTGAGATGTTATTTCACTTTTGCTCCTAATGTCAGATATCTTCCATTTCCCCCTCCAGAGCCATAGGAAGCCAAGTGTCCTGGGAGACTGGGCCACATGGACACTGTGATGGTTAGGCTAATGTGTCAACTCGGCCAAGTAGTTGTGTCCAGGTGTTTGTTCCAGCAAGCACTGGGCTAATTGTAATACAAGAGCATTTATGGACTTCAATCACCAGTGAGTTTACTGCGTGGATGGCTGATTACATCTGCATCAATCAGGGAGATTACATTATCAATGGGTGGTGCTTTTATCCAATCAGTTGAATGACTTAAAAGTGGAAGTGATTTCAACATTCAGAGAGAATTTTCCCAGCTCGTCCTTGGACAGGCAACTTCTCCCAGAAACTCATCAACGACCTTTCATCAGGCTTTCATCAGAGCCACTGGTTTGCAGCCTGCCTGCAGAACCTGGACTTGTGCATCCCCACAGTCGCGTGAGAGACTCTTTTAAAATTTCATATTATTGATAGATATCTCTTGCTGATTCTGTTTCCCGAGAGAACCCTGACTAATACAGACACCATCAACAAACTGCCTTTTTTAGTTTTCTAAAGGCTGCCAATGCAAAAATACCAGAAATGGGTTCGCTTTTATAATGGAAATTTATTAGGGTAAAATGTTACAGTTCCAAAGCTGTGAAAATGTCCAAATCAAGGTACTGTCAGAGATGCTGTCTCTCCAAAAGCCGTTACTGGCGATCCTGGACTCCTGTCACGTGAATGGCAAGGCAAAATGGCAGCTGATCTCTGCCTTCGCCTCCAGGCTCACTTTCTTCTGGAGCTCAGCTGTGGGTAATCAGGCATCTGATCTCTCCCAGGACTCTTCAGCTTTGGGCTGCTTTGCTGATTCCAGCCTCCAGTCTCTCTCAACCGTTTCTCTGTCTTTATGCAGCTGCAGGCCATCCTGAAATCCCTACCTCACATGGCAGGGTAAAAAAAAAAAAAAATGGCAGCTTCCCTAATTTGTTAGGCTGCCTTTTTTTTTTTTTTTTTTTTTTTTTTTTTTTTTTTTTAACTTTTGTGCATCAAAGGACATGATGAGGAAAATGAAAAGTCAACCCACAGAAAGGGAGGAATTAATTGGGAATCAGATATCTAAATATCTTAATAAAAACCTTATTAAGGTTTTTTTGTTTTTCGGGTTTTTTTTGGCTTTTATAATGGGACTTTTATTTTGGGTAAAATTTTACAGTTTTGAGGCCATGAACTGTCCAAATCAAGGCATCAGCAAAGATGTTTTTTTTTTTTTTAACTTTATTTTGTACATTTAATAATTGAAAATATAAACAATTAAAAACTAAAAAGTAAACACAGATGTTATTTTATTTTTGGAAGTTTAAATAAAGTTTTCTAATTTTGAAAAAAGAAAAACAAACAACAAATATGGCAGCTCTCTTTCTTTCTGTGTCTCTGAATGTTTCTGATGTTTACAAAAGGCCCCAGCAAGAAGGCTGAGACCCACCCAGTGTCATGCCTCACTGAAGCAATCCAATCAAAGGCCCCCAACTGAATCCAATCCAATCAAAGGGTCCCACACCCACAGGAATGGATTAGTTCCAAGAACATGATCTTTTCTGGGATTCACAAAAGCATCAAACTGCCACACTTGTCTTCCAGATTCCAGTTGGGTTCAGTCAATATGGAGCATCAGCAACAGATTGGAAGGTCAAAGGAGAATGAGGTCAGGATTTAATGTCCTGTTTCCTTCCTTGCTAGGTCTCCTTGACTGGATATATTCTGCAACAACCCCTCTCAAGATAATCTCTTTTCCCTCTCCTCCCTCTAGGACTGAAGTGGTAACAACGCTGTTTTTACCAACTCTATCTTTTGGGTCCCCCCTTCACCCCATTCACACCTTTGTAAACGGTTCCTTTGCAAATAACAATTCTCAGGTTATCCTAATTGGAGTCTACCATCTCTTTCTGGATGGGACCCTGATTAATACGCTCACATATCTTAGAATAATGATTATCTACTTTTCAGCACCTGCATGTCACTAGTTAATGTTTATTTTGATGTTCACTTTTATATCTTGATACTAATTGTTTTGTTGGATTTTTCAATTCATGTGAAATTTTTTTATTTTAGTATTTTTGAAGAAAATATTTTCAAATAATTTTATTCACTACTCTGTTGGCTTTAAATATGGGTTTAGGACATGCGTTGACATTAATTCATAAGGAAATGCCACATTATAAACACAAAATATTGTAAAGTATTTATTCAAAAAGCTTCTAAAATGTTGCACAGGCTTCTATATTAAACAATCATAGACTCTTATGTAGTCCTATTTCTCTATTTTCTTTTGCAATTCGACTTCATTTTCCCTACGGAGACCTTACCCAATACATATTTACAGACTGTCAACCACTGTAGGAGACACTAGCTAAGTGCTGTTGGTGTCGTGCACCAAGTTTGTGGTATCATCTATGCATTCCTAATAGACTCCTCTTTTTTTCCTTTCTTACTCAAGATTTTGAACCTGCAATCAGCTTGCAAAGCAGATAACTAAGCATGATAACATCCTGAGTGAAGGTCTGGGAAACACCTTATAGTAGCATGTCAGGACTTTTATAAATGGGATTTGCGACTATTGCAACTGTTTCGTAGCTTTGGGAAGCCCATCTCTGGATTCATAACTTTTTAATAACAAGTCAGACAGGGAGATGAGTGGGGCTTCATAAGAACGGATCCCATGAATAGGTTGTGATGTTATTTCTAGTTTGTACAGCAAATTCAATTATCAGATTGTGTATAGTGGACTTAAATTCAAAGACTTTTCCATGAAGCAGTTATTAGTAATTTGAACCAAATATATCTTTCAGTCTAATAGCTTTACTATATGTATTATACAGTCCAGTAGTGATCTTATTTAAATTAATAATGGGAAATAACATCTTAAATCATTTTCCATTGGTTTTAAGTAACCTATTCTTGCTCTGCTCTATAAATTGCTATGTGAAAAGATGCTGGCTATTTATACACTTATTCTGCATCATCTACAGTAACTAGTATGTTATTAGGGACAAGGCACTCAAGTGTTCATGATTTCTTGAAGCAAATACTGTGAGGTGATATGTTGCTTTAAAGAAAAGGGTATAATAAACAAGCATACTTTAGTCTAAAACCAAATTTTAACCTTATTTATTTAAATATATACATATATTTCTTTAATAATCTGAATACTTTATATTCACATCACAGGCAGTGATAACAGATATTTTCCTCAATAGATTATACCTCAATGAAAGGAAGAAATGGTATGCCTACACTTACTGAATACTATACACTGGACATGGGGAAGCTTAGGCTTCTTTGTTTGAATGGCAGCTCTGCCATATACTAGCAGCTGAGTTAACCTCTCTGTGCCTCCTTTACCCCATTTGTGAAATTGGAATGATATTAATAATGTATATCTCATAAGAGTCTTGTGAAGAAAAATGACTGAATATATGTAAATAATGCCTGGCACAGGAAAGTGCTGAAAATCATTAGCTACTGTTGTTATATGTATTAATCCTTAATTCCTCATAACAATACTTTGAGATGGTGGCATGCCTAGTTTTTGGAAAAGGAAACCAAGATAAATATAAATCAGTTATCTGTCCCAGAATCCCTAAAATTAAAACATATAGTTTATCATTGTGAAGAGTCACTGTGGCAAAATCATGGATATTGAAGCAACAGATTTTCTATTGTGTTTTATATTCTTAAATAATTTCAAGGTTCTAAATAGAGGGAACTAGCAAAATTAATAAAATACAGTATGGAGGTATGGAGCTGTGAGCCTCAGAAAAACATGTTCTTCAACTCACTTCATTCCGGTGAGTGTGAATCCATTGTAAGTAGGACCTTTTGATGATGTTACATCAATTGAGGTATGGTCCACCTCAGTGAAGATAGTCTTAATCCTATTACTGGAGTGCTTTATAAGCAGCATGAAATTCAGACAGAGAGAGAGAAAGCCACAGAGGGAGCAGCCAGAAACTGCAAGTAAAGGGAATCCAGAAGAGAAGGGAGAGGCTGCCATGTGCATTGCCAAGTGACAGAAAAGTGAAGGACCAAAGATTACCCCAGAAAACCAAAGTCTTTTGGGAGAAAGCATCATCTCATTGACACCTTGATTTTGGACTTCTCCTTGGCTCAAAACCATGAGCCAATAAATCCTTATTGTTTAAGCCAAGCCATTGCTTGGTATTTGCTTTGGCAGCCAGGAAATTAAAACATATGATTTCTCCCTTAATACTGTCCAAAGTTTAACGCAACTCAACATTGAGTTTAAAGAGAAATTAAAAGAAAAAGATGAAAAAGAGAGAGACAGAAAGAAAAGGAGAGAGAGAATGAGAATGAGAAAGAAAAAGAGAGAAAAAAAGAAAGAGAAAGGGAGAGAGAGAAAGAGAAGGAGGGAAGGAAGGAGGAGGGAGGGAAGGAAGGAAGGAAATAGAAGAAGTTGACAAATTGACTTGTGTGCACACCAAAGTGGTCAGAAGAATTAAAGGGGAAAAAATGTGGGAGGGTCGCTTTATCTTATTTTCCTTGATCACCTTCTTAATCTCACTTTGTCTTTCACACTGTCCTGTTTTCTTTGTGATTCCTCATGCAACATTTGCTAAGTCACTTTGCACCTCTATTTTCCAGTATACTTTAATTTCTGGTCTCTTAGCTTTTGTTGGTTTATATCACAACCTTATTGCCATCAAAATATGCATGAAAATTTGTTGTATAACAGAACAAAAAAGTAACCCCATCAAAAATGCCTCTTTACTCTGTTGATCAACACTCCCTCACATCCATGCACGTCGGTTAAGCATCTGTCTCCTGGTTTGCTTCTTTGTCAAATTTACAGATTATTCTGCATAACTTTTCACCCTGAGTCTGCACTCTTCATGACACAGGTAAAAAAAGCACGTAGCAAAGTGCAACATTCTTTCTTTAGAGAGTGAACATGCAGTGCAAATTCATGCTGTGAGGATCTGCAAAGCTCCTTGAGTTTATGAACAGGTGTGAAAAATGTTGCAGCAATCTGGAAAAGCATATTTTAGACACACTACTATTGTATTATTTAGGTAACAATGAAATTGTTTACCCACAAAAGAGTAGTTTGTCATATGAGGATGTAACTTTGATAATTTAAATCTAAAAACAGTCACCATTAGAAAATGCACAGGTAAATAATTAAAAAGTTAAAATCAAAATACCAACAATAGTCACATATTTTATACATAAAAAAGATCAGCTTTCTCCAGTTTTCATCACAAAAAGAAATATTTCTTTGCAATGGCTGAAAAGAGTAGAATCTAGATCCTGAATATTTAATAGAAAATAAAATGATATTTATTTTTAAGTGCATTCTACATTCAATACAACTGCATACTCACAACAAATCTATTGCGTTGCCCTGACATAGTTACTGCAAAGGTTTTTTCTTTGCTGTCCCAAGGGCCCAATTGATTTATCTGCCAGAAGCCTAAAGCCCCAAAATAAGATAGCTTTGAGTTTACAGAGGTCATTTTTCATTGTCTAAATAAAAATTTCTAAACAAAAATCTCTCATCCTGTTAACCGCAGGGTCCTTATCTCCCCAGAGGCTACAGCAACCTGAAAGAAACCATTTCAATTCTTTCGTGAAGAAAGATAAAAGCAAGTTTTCGATTAGAAAGCCCAGGAAAGCCTTCTTATTAAAGGGTGGTAACAGTAACTAGTTGAAAAGGCAAAACTGTTCTAGAATGGGGCGGGGGAAAGAAGAAAATTATTATTCATGAGGCCAACCATATACAGGGACTGCTGTGACCATCTGAGACAGTAACATTTGAGGAGGCAATTGGAAGTTTACAAAACCTTTTAACTCCTCACAGTTGTTCTACTAAGGTCCTTAATGAAGTGCCTAGTTTTATCAAGAATGTTCTCTTAATTGTGTGTGCCTACTTTTATCAACTAACATTACCTATGTGTCACAATAATCATGCATTCAGGCCCCTTTTCTCTGATCTGTAAGCATTCAAAGTGCTTCTGCCTCACAGGCAGAGTGGAATGTGGCATGCGGTCCTAGCTGTGGAATAATAGATTTTGTGGGGCGAAGCTAAAAGGAGAATCATCCAAAATGATTTCCTAGACTAAGTTTTGATAGAAAAGGTATCACTAAGGATGATGCTCTGGGAAACAATCCAGAACCATGAATGGAAAGGTGGATTTTGCCATTTGGAGAAACTTACGATAAGTGAAGGAGAATGAAAAATGCTGTCTTTATTTTAACTGAATTGTTTCAGCAGAATGATGAAGGAGAAATGAAATAATTTGGAGGCGTGTTTACACTAAAGCATAAACTAGTTAATCAGCTGGTTAACAATGAATCCTTCCTAATATCCCTGAAAAAGAGAAAAAGCAATTGGGGGAAGTTTAATTCAATAAGCTTAAGCTTTGAAAGCTCTTTTATCAGTTCGTCCTCTAAATGTATATCCAATTAACTACTTTTTAGATTTTTATTAGTTTTAAATTATGGTAAAACGGGAGGTAGCCCCCAGGCAAGAATGAACTACACAGGCATAGTCTACAAAAAGTCTGGCTTGCCATATCTACACTCTCTTAGCCCTAAGGTAGTAACTACAAATATAAATGTATTCCTCTCAGTCCAGATACTTATTCTGAAAAATATCTGAAGGTGTTCTTTATTCTGTACTTCATAAAGAAAATACCGTTTCTTCTTTCCCCAAGAAAATACAAAAACAATATTTCTATAAATTGATTATAAACTTAATTCTCACATACCAGAGGTTAGGAAGTATGTCTTCATGTTAATTAATGTTAAAATTATTATAAACCTGACAGGAAATATCTAAATTCTCTAAGAGTTTATTCTACAGATAATTCATCCTGGTGGTTTTAGGTGGATTCAGGTAGATTTCATGCTGTTATAAACAAGGCAAAACATGAGAATATAACTAAAGATTGTGTGTGTGTGTGTGGTCCTGTACTTATCATGGGTAATGGTAACACCTGCTTTGAATATTTCTAGACCAAAATCATTTTGGTTATTTTCTATGGGGTAGAACTTTGGAGATTAATTTATCACTAGTTCATGTGTTATGAGGAACCCCAATCTTTCTCATAAGAAAACATGTGCCCATGCAGCCACCTTCAGGCAAAGTGGGATGCTTTTATATCAAACAATGAGTCTTCATTATAAACCTCAAGTACTGCTTATAGGGTATCAAACAAATGACCAGTTTCTCTGTTTTGTAGACATATGGATCCTCCCCCAACTAGAAAATCTAAGCTGAAGACATGGTGATACCTCGGGGGGAGGGAGGGAGGTAACTGAAGGAATTTATCCCCTATAGCTTATAAATTCTGAAATTCTGTGTTGAATCAGAATATCCCACTAGAGGGTATCATATCTGGTTCAGTTGATCCCCCACATAATTGATGTCATTGACGCCTTTGCCTCTCTTTACAGAAAGCTGTTGTAGCAGTTTGGTATTATTTATGAATTCCAAAAATAGATATTGGATTATGTTTGTAAACTGGTCTGTTCCTCTGCATGTATTAGACTGTATTATCTTTAGAGGTTTCACTTTTACTTGATTAAATAAATAATTAAAGCTTTGATTGTGCCTCCTTGGTGGGCGGGGACTCACAGAGAAAACGACATGGCAGAAGTGAAAGAGTTTTAATGCTGGAACGCTGGGAAGTAAACACACAGAGAAGCAGATATGTGAGGAAAGAGAGAAAGCTTCATTAGACACAGCAGAAACCCCAGGGAGAGAGATGAGCCATTTACCTGATAGTTTACAGCTGGCTTTGTGGAGAGAGCACAGCAGCTTAGCCCTGAGAGAAACGAGCCTGGGGAGAGAGATAAGACTTATCCCAGCCTACAGCTGATAGTGGAAGAAGCTGGGACCATAGAGACTTAAGAGTAAGAGGAAGCCTGAACCCTTGCAGATATCAGCAGCCATCTTGCTCCAATATGTGGCAAAAGACTTTGGTGAGGGAATTAACATACACTTTATAGCAGCCTGGTAATTGTAAGCTTCTACCCCAAATAAACACCCTTTATAAGAGCCAACAGATTTCTGGTATTTTGCATCAGCACCCCTTTGGCTGATTAATACAGCTGTGTATAACAAGCAGCTCTATAAAATTACTAATTACAGTTCACATAGCAAGTTTGGAGAAGGCATTATCCTGTGCATCCTTATATCAAAGTCTACATAGGAAATGTTCTTTTACAGGAAATGAGTTATAGAGAACTTATTTTAACTATTTTTTCATGTATTACAAATATAAAACATATCAAATATTTTGCAAAACAGGTTTTGCCATAAATAAATAGTAAATGAATAATTGAACTCACATTACAGAAGCACCATATACTCACTAAATGGCACATCTGTCTTTCGTGATCTTCAGTAACGGTCACATAAGTCATAAGAAGTCTGGAGGGAGGCAGTTGATGGCAGTTGCCGTCAGCAACGGCAGCAGGGACCAAGCTGGTTCCATCATTTTGCACTGCTATCCTCAGACTATCATTGTTTTAACCTCTGTGTGTATAGACCCTGGGTGGTAAAACAGCTACCACTATTCCATATAATATAATACCATATTTAAAGGGGGGGGGGATCAGAGGGACGTGATAGCACCAGCCATGCCCATATCAGGAACAAAATATAACCAGATGTTTCATTGGATATAATGAGAATACAAGACCACCTCTTACTGCAAGAAGGGCTCAGAAAGAGAGCTTTAGGCTTTCCAGGCTCGTGGTGGAAATAACAAGAGGTCGGAGGTTGGGCACAGCTGGTAGATCACCATAAGCTATACAAGACAAAAAAAAAAAAAAAAAAACAGAAAACAGGTTCTGCCACAGTTATTAAGAAACCTCAAAAGAAATTTCTAAATATTCATCAGGTTTAGAAAAAAATAAAATACGAAATTAAGCAATTACAAAATAGCTGAGAAAGTTGTAGGGGCTTGTCTTCATAAACTGGATGGTTACTTCTCAGGTATCTAATTGTGATGGTGTCATACTATCATTAGCTGAGATCTCTAGGCCCAAAATAAACTTGGTGTTAAGTTTAATCGTATGATAAAGGATATAAATCACACATCAAAATGGAGTTCCTGATAATGTCTAAATTACTTGGCCAACTTATCATCAAACCTGATAAGTTATCATTGTTTTCACTTGGTAATATGGGTGAAAAAGAATAAAATGTCTGTCCTGCCTATTTCCTTTCTTTCTTTTCTTTTTTTTTTTTTTTTTGAAAATGTGCCTGCTTTAATAGGATTATATTTTATTTGTGTTTTCTTTGCAAAAATCTTTTCAAGTCACATAGTCCTTTTATGAGTTAGTTTATTTCAAACTGGGTAATATAATCCATAAATCCACTTACTCAGGCACATGAAAACTATAATATTAAACTTAGCATGCACCAGGCACAGTTGAAAAGGCTTTATTCACATTTTCTGATTTTATCCTCACAAGGGCCAAATGAGAGTTACTATTAATATCTCCATTTTATGGATTAAAAAACTGAGGCTTAATGAGGTTTTAGAGTACTCCACTAGCAAAGCTCTGGACTTGAACTCAAAACTAATCGATTAATCAATAAACTAATTGAATAATCAATCAAAGTTCAACCAAGCATTCCATGAAATGTAGTGTTCAGTTACACTCACATTCTAAGACAAAGAAGACCAAAGAAAACCAAAGTAATGTTATGGATTTATTGAAAGTAAACCTCCAAGAAAATTAATTCAATTTTACATTTGTATATACTATAGACTACAACAAAGGTTAATCAGAATCGGGTTTTTTTTTGTTGTTGTTTGTTTATTTATTTTTGAGGTACCAGAACCAGGGATTGAACCCAGGACCATGTAAGTGGGGAGCTGGTGCTCAAACACTGAGCCACATTGGCTCCCCTGAGTTGGTTTTCTAATTTTTTTGCTTGTTGTTTGTATTTTTTATTTCCAAGAGGCACCAGGACCTGAAACCGGTACCTCCCATGTGAAGAAGCAGTCACTCAATCACATCTGCTCCCTCATTAGAATGTTTTTAATCACTATAATTTTTAACAAAAGAGAGATACAAATATATTTTATGAAAACCAAAAGCATGTTCTTGTAAACAGTCAACTAATAAGGAAATTCAATGAGTTTTAAAACCACATTCAGTTAAATGAATAAAAACCTTACTATATATAGGAAACCTCATGAGACTTCTATCCCCCAGTCTTCCATAAATTAATTCAGAAGGTGACATAAATATCTGCAAGAGCTCTACTTAAAAAAAAAAAAAAAGAAAGAGAGAGAGAAAGTAGTGAATTTAGAGCATTTGATTTTTCTGGTGACATTCCCATTAGAACACTTGAACACAGATACCAAGTGCATGGCAGGAGCCAGGGAGTTAGCCCACACTCAATGGCAGTGTGTTTACTGTCACTAACAGACCTCAGTCTGTGTCATACTCCCACTAAAGCAGTGCACTCACTCCTCAAATCTTTGTCTTTTTCTCCTGGTTCTTATTCTGAAAGATTTAAGCTAGAATTCTTAAATTCATGGGCTTATTCTTAAATTGTGGCCCCAAACACTAGTAGCCTTCTGTCTTAATTTTTAGATGAGGTAATAAAAAATTAATAGGGAGCAAATGCTTACGTTGTACAGAGTTTCTACTTGGGATGATGGAAATGTTTTGGTAAGGGATGGTGGTGATGGTAATACAACACTGTGAATGTAATTAACAGCACTGACTTATATATTTGAATATGGCTAACAGGAGAAATTTTATGTTGTATAGATGTTACTAGAAGATAATTTTTTTTTTTAATTCCATGAGGCTGTACAATACAAACAGTGAATCTGTAGGTAAGCCATGGACTATAGTTAATAGTACAATTGTAAAAATCTGCTTTCACATATTGTAAAAAATGTACTATACTAATGCAAGATGTTAAAAATAGGGAAACCTGTATTTTATACATGATTATTCTGCAAATCCACAACTTCTCAAATAAAGAAATGCTACCATCAAATAAAATGAAACTTCTATTCATTCTGAATCATTCCAAATGGACCTTTTGAAGCATCATCCTCATTCCGGATGATGCTATAAATAGGTTGTTTGGTTCTTGTTGGGTTCCTATTCTTTTTGAGAAATTAAGGTATTTTCCCCTGCTTTATTGTCAGTCTCTAAAGTAATACATTTGCTTTCTAATTACTTAGCTTGAAGTGCAGAATCTGCTGCAAATCAGGTTCAAACTTGTTTGAGAAAAGAGCAACAGTGGAGAACTTCCCAGAGACATTAACTGATGGTTTGGTACAGCCGTTATGGACTGTGAAACACAGATGTTATTTTATCTTCTTTCCCAAAACTAGCCTCTGTTTCTTGTATTGGAATCACTTCTCCAAAATAAGAAGTCTTGCTTAGCTGTCTTGTTCTTTTTTCAGCCAAACATCATCAATTTTTACCCTCAAACAGATATTTATCTCATCATTGAGTTTCAGTGAGATATCTGATCAAGTAAATTATGTTCATAATCTTGCAACCAGTCCTAATTTAAGTATATTTGAAATTTTCTTTAAAGGTTTTTTCCCATGCATCTATCCATCCACACATCCAACTAACATTTATTTCATACATTAAATAAGTGATGCTCTCTACTACATGGCTTTACCTGGATTCTCTTTTCATGTATATATAAGAGGACTTGCTTGCCCAAGCAAGGAACCGCTAGCACCTTTCTGAATATACATGAACAGTAGAAAACAATAGAACAAGAGAAAAGTTATCATTACAGTTGAGATATTTTAATGTTGTTAAATTTTTGCATGTAAGCTTTTGCAAGAAATTTATCTCTAAAAGGAATTATTTGCCATTCTTCTCCGTTAAGACTATTAGTACACAAATATTAGAACTTGTCAGAATCTTATAGGGAAGCTTAATATGCCTTAAGGGGCAGACAGTTTCCTGGGAAGAGAGAAAAATATACAACGTAATACGATTTTTAAGTCCTTTCAAGTGCTGTGGGAACATAGGGGTTTAGGTGCATTGCTCAGACTAGAAATTCTCAGGGAAAGCTTCTGGGTTACGTGATATTCTACCTGAATCTTACAGGGGGGATTTTATTAAGCCAGAAACAGGTGAAGAAGGCATCCAGGCAAAAGCAACCTCGACACAGACATGCAGGTGTGGGGAGGTAACTAAGGTATAAGGTGTACTAGTGGACCCTGGGACTGGAGACTACAGAAGGGCCATTCTAAGAAATTCAAAACACCTCCTAGATTATAAAGAACTACTGAAGGGTTTTAAGTAGGAAGTGAAATGACTAAGCTTGAATTTTAGAGTGAGTGCTGTGGCTTTAATCATTGCTGCAGCTGGACTAAGGAAGAAAAACTAGAAGCACAATCTCACAACCAGTATCAAGAGGAAGAGGAGATTCTCTGAAGAGCTCCCTCCCACTGTGATCTACCTCTATACAGCGCCATCCAGTGGACCACTGAACAGATTTGTTATTCACACCTGATTCTGGACCCACGTCTTTTATCCCCCTTTCATGAGCTAACCCTCGTGTACCACTCTCTTGTCCTGTAACTTGATTTCACTTCCTTAATCCCCATATTCTTTGAGACTTTGGTCAATTCCTACCAAGTTCCCTCTCCTGTGGAGGAGAAAGATTAAAAAAGAATCAAATAATGTTGCAGTCTTCAATAAAACAGGTGCTATAAATATATAGCATTAATCAGATATTTGTGTATTTCATATAACAAACTATTCTAAAAAGAAACATACAGCCACAGTGGCTCCACATAATTAATTTCCCCTACATTTTCTGTTTATCCTGGGATGCCTTCAGTTCAGGGTAGAAACAATTTTAGTAAATACATATACAACATGAGCCACTGACAGAAAAAAAATGCAAGATAAAATAATCATATTACATGAGAAAATTAAATGATCAATTTCAAAATGTTTCAAGTAGAACATTAAAAGAAAATCAGCACAACTATAGAAAAGGTCTCTCGCTTACACACACAGAAATTATACAAAGAATTATTTTTCTATTTTAAGATATGTTCTTGCTAGAATGATCTTTATAAAAAACACCCTAAAACAGAACTGTGGAGCATTAAGACTAAAAAATCAAAAACAAAACAAAACAAAACACCCACTACTATATAGCTTTCCCTGTGGAACCCATAATTCCTTGATAGAGACCATCATGTATTGGGACACATATGCTGTTTTCTACTACTTCTTTGATTAGCTCTTATTCTTGCTCTTCAGGGTTTCTATCATAATACAAGAAAATAAAATTTTAAGCCCAGAAGGATTTTTACAGTAATACAAGCTATTGATCGGTGCATTTTTTTTCAACCAGAGCTCACTATTGCGTTTAGATTCCTTACAGCTCCAATATGCCCAGCGGGTTAATATTACGTAAGGTACGAGCTGTTAGAAAACTACCAGTACATTTTTTTCCTCAACGTTGCTACATATTTCAAGCTCCTATGGGGCAGTAAAGAAAACTTTATTTCTTTGTTTTTATCCAAACCTCAGACTTCAGATATGCTTTGAATGATAAAATCATTCATGAGGTCATCAACATGGTGACATAAGATATCCCCTAGAAAAGTCTTCCCTCAGAATCTGCTAATAATAGGAGAAATCTCGCTTAGAACTTTGGAGGATGGTACAAACGAAAGAAGGACTCCAGAAACACTGAAATGAAGGAAAAAAAGAAGCTACAAGAGCAGATAGGAAATTTCTATCTGCTGGTCTGTACCCCTCTGCCTCACTTGTCTTGCACAGCTTAGGAATCATGTATAGGTAGAGTGGCCCGGGTCCCTCCTGCCATGGACACAGACTATAGAGCCACTTACAGCAGAAAGTTAGAAGCCCACACATATCCAGACACAAGAACCCAAGTCCACTATTAAATTCTGCTGCATACAAAAGGACCCACAGTGTGAGGGTTGGGGGGCGGGGGGGGGGGAGCAGGGAAAGAGAGACCACAGCAGAACTATTGGAAAGAGGTGCACTTACAAAATCCAGTTTCTTTTAGCTGGACCACCTAAACACAAATGAACTTTTCTAGAGTGACCCATTGTCTTAGTTTGCCACAGGGCTGCAGATGTAAAATACCAGAAATGTGTTGGCTTTCATAAAGGGGATTTATTTGGGGTAAAAGCTTACAGTTCCAACACTGCAAAATGTCAGAATCAAAGCACCATCAGAGATGCTTTCTCAGGGTATTGCCTCATGGCAAATCAAGATGGCCACCTATCTCTGTGAGTTTTCTGCCTTCCCCTCCAGAATCTCTATGGTCTACCAAAGCTCAGCTGTGGGAACCAGGCTTGTTTCTTACTGGGCCTCCTCTCTCAGTCTCAGCTGCTTTGCTGTCTTCCAGAGTTTAGGTGTGAGCTATCAGGCACATGGCAGGGCTCATCTCCTCAGAGGTTGGCTGCTCTATGGGCCCAGCCTCTTGGGGACTTCATGCTTATGTGATCCTCAAGTCCTCTCTCACATGGCAAGATGAAAAATGGTGGTGCTCTCTTTCTTTTCCTGTGTCTTTTTCTTTGTGTCTCTGTTTATATCAGACCCAGCAAGAGGGCAGAGACTCAACCTTAGTCATGCCTTACTGACATAGTCCAGTCAAAAGGGTCTCACACCCACAAGAATGTATCAGTTAAAAAACACAACCTTTCTCTTTTGGGGGTTCATAAAATAACTTCAAACTGTCACACCTACTTTTTTTGGACTGACCCCATATGAGTTTCCAGCATGGGATACCCTAACAGGGAACAAACCCAAAGCAGAAAATTTTTAGAGGAAAATAAATGGCAGGGGTGGGAAGAGGGAGGGAGCAGCAGCGGTGGGTAGGGTAGAGTAAGAGATTGAACCAAACCGCTGCAAGACAGATGGGTCCTAGAACTGAAAAGTGTAAGGAAAAGGGAGCACTAAGTGAGGGGGGAGGGGTGGGAATTAAACAAACCATAAGAGCTGGGGAGAAAACTCCATACAAAAACAAACAGAAGATCAAGATCTCCAGAGAAGGAAAAAAGGAAAGGATGCTTTTTCCTGGATATGAAACAATTGCACAAAAATGCAACCTTAAAAATTGTACCACATATCCAGGGCAAGAACCAGATGATGAAGGGCTGAGAAAATCTGAACAGTTAAACATGGGCTACTCTAAATATCAAGAATAAGTTGGACCAAGCCCCAAAGAAGAACCTAAGTACAAAGCAAATTAACAATAAAACCTTTGACAAGAGGGAGAAACTGACTTTCAGAGTTAACTCATCAAGATAATCATTTGCCCAGTCATCAGCAAAAAATTACAAGCCATACTAAGTGTAATGGTTAGGCTAATGTGTCAACTCAGCCAGATAATGGTGCCCAGTTGGTTGGTCAAGCAAGCAGTAAGCTAATTGTAATACAAGGGCATTTTATGGACTTCAATCATCAATGAGTTGATTGCAGAGATGGCTGCTTACATCTACAATTAACTGAGGAGATTGCAGTCAGCAATGAGTGAAGTCTCATCCAATCATTTGAAGGCCTTAAAAGGAGAAGTGATTTCAGTATTCAGAGAGAGACTTCCCATCTCTACTTTGGACAGTCAGTGTCTCATGGGAATTCATCAAGGACCTTATCAGAGCCCCTGGCTTGCAGCATGCCCTACAGAATTTGGACTTGTGTATCCCCACAGTCACATGAGACAATTTTATAAAACTCTCATTTTATTTACAAATATCTCCTGTCAGTTCTTTTTCCCTAGAGAACCCTGACTAATATGCTAAGAAACAGGAAGATATGGCTCACTCAAGGGAACAAATTAAAAATTCAGAGGAGACACAGAATTTGGAAGAACTAATAAAAGAAGTTCAAACAAATCTCCTAAATATTTTCAAGGACATGAAGGAAAATAAGGAAAAAGAACTAAAAGATATTAAGAAGATAATGTGTTAGCATAAGGAAGAATTTTAAAAAATAAAAAGAAACATAATAGAAATTATAGTGATGAAAGGGCACAATTGAAGAGGTTAAAAATACACTAGAGGCATACACTAACAGATTTGAATAGGCAGAAGAAAGAATCAGAGATCAAGAAGACTGGACAATTGAAATCATACAGTCAGAAAAACAGATAGAAAAAAGAAAAGAAAAATTGAGCAGTGTCTCAGGGTTTGAATGACAGAATGAAGCACACAAACATGTGTCATGGGTTTCTCAAAAGGAGAAGAGATGGGGAAAAGGGTAGAAAGAATATTTGAAGAAATAATGGCTGAAAATTTCCCAACTTTTATGAAAGACATAAGTATATGTGTCCAAGAAGTGCAATGAACTTCAAACAGAATAAATCCTAATAGACCTACTCTGAGATACATACTAATCAGAATGTCAAATGCCAAAGATAAAGAGAAAATTCTGAAAGCAGCAAGAGAAAAGTGATTTCTCACATACAAGGGATTCTCAATAAGACTAAGTGCCGACTTATCAGAAACTATGGAGGTGTGAAGGTGGTAGGATGATATATTTAAGATACTGAAAAGAAAAACTGAGAGCCAAAAATTCTTTATCCAGCCACATTGTTGTTCAAAAATGAAAATTTAAAATCTTCACAGATAAACAGAAATTGAAAGAATTCTTCAACAAAAGACCTGCCCTATAAGAATTACTAAAATGAGTTTTGCAGGTTGAAAGGAAAGACAGGATAGTATAGCTTGGAGTAGTGTGATAAAATGAAGATCTTCAGTAAGGTAACTAAAAAAGTAAATGCAAAACCCAATAATACTCCTCAATTTACATCTCTACTCTTTAATTCCTATAAGAGTCAGAATACAATTGAACAAGAAAAAGGCATATCTCCTGATAATGGACATGCAAAATATAAAGTGGTAAAGGGAGACAAAAACAACATAAAGAGGGGAGTGTATGCTATTGACGCTAAATTGGTATCATTTCACATTAGTAGGTTATAGATGTAGGTCATATAATATAAACCTCAGGCTAACAACAAAGTATTAAAAATATATGTATACGGAAGTAGAAATGAGAAAGGAACCAGTCGAATACATCACACGAGATCAACTATATAGAGAACAGGAAGTTTCAATAAAGGAAAAGAGAGACAAAAAAAGATATGACATATAAAAACCAAAGGATAAAATGGCTGAAGTATATACGAATTTACAGTAATAACATTGAATGCAAATGGATTAAACTCCCCAATCAAAAGACACAGATTGGCAGAAAGGATTTAAAAAAGCATGTTTACAAGAGACTCATAACCAAAGACTCAAATAGATTGAAAATGAAAGAATGGAAAAAGATATTCTATGCAAATAGTAACCCAAAAAAAGAGCTGGAATAACTATATTGATATTGACAAAATAGATATTAAGTCAAAGCTGTTATAAGAGACAAAGAAGGACACTATATATTAATAAAGGGGGCAATCCACCAAGAAGAAATAACAATCATAAATATTTATGCACCTAACCACTGTGCCCCAAAATACATGAGGCAAACACTGGCAAAACCGAAGGGAGAACTAGAAGTCTATACAATAATAGTTGCAGACTTCAATGCACCATTCTCATCAATAGACAGAAAATCTGAACAGAAGATCAGTAAGCAAACAGAGAACTTGAATAATACATAAATGCACTAGACCTAACAGACATATATAGAATATTGCACCCCAAAAATCAGGATATACATTCTTCTCAAGTGCATTTGGATCATTCTCCAGAACAGACCACATGTTGTGTCACAAAACAAGCCTCAATAAATTTAAAAAGATTGAAATTATACAAAGTACTATCTCTGAGCATAATGGGATGAAGCTGGATATCAATAACAAGCAGAGAACTGGAAATCCAAAAATAAAGGGAATTTAAATAACAAACTCTTATCAGTGGGTCAAAGAAGAAATTTCAAGGGAGATCAGTAAATATCTTGAGACAAATGAAAATCAGAACACAACATATCAAAAGTTATGAGATACAGTAAAGGCAGTGCTGAGAGGGGAATTTATAATCCTAAATGCTTACATTTAAAAAGTAGAAAGAGCTAAAAATCAAAGACCTGACCACACTCCTAGAGGAACTAGAAAGAGAAAAGCAACTATACCCAAAACAAGCAGAATGAGAGAAATAAAAAAAGATTAGAGCAGAAATAAATGAAATTGAGAATGAAAACACAAGAGTGCATTCATGAAAGTAAATAGTTTGTTGTTTGATTCTTTGAAAAGAACAATACAATTGACAAATCCTTAGCTAGACAGATAAAGAAAAAGAGAGAAGACACACAAACAAAAATCAGAAATGAGAGGGGTGCATTACTATTGATTCCACAGAAATAAAACGGATCATAAAATGATATTATGAAGAATTGTATGCCAACAAATTAGACAATCTAGATGAAATGGAAAGATTCTTAAAAACACATGAACATGATAGATACACAACATTGTGATTATACTAAAAGCTACTGATTGTAGAAAGAAAGAGAGGAAGGAAGAAAGGGAGGGAGGGAGGGAAGAGGGAGGGAAGGAAGGAAGGAAGGAAGGAAGGAAGGAAGGAAGGAAGGAAGGAAGGAAGGAAGGAAGGGAGGGAGGGAGGGAGGGAGGGAGGGAGGGAGGGAGGAAACACATCAACAACCTACACTGCCTCTGGAAGAAATAGATCTCAGCAGAACAATTACAAGTAAAGAGATTGAATCAGTCATCAAACACCTTCCACAAAGAAAAGCCTAGGACCAAATGTTCTCACAGGTGAATTCTACGAATCATTCAAAGAATAATTAATACCAATCCTGCTCAAACTCTTCCAAAAAATTGAACAGAAGTAAACACCTCCTAACTCATTCTATGAGGCCAACATCACCCCAATACCAAAGCCAGATAAAGATATGACAAGAAAAGTATAAACCAACTGCTCTTATGAATATACATGCAAAAATCCTTAACAAAATACTTGCAAATCAGATCCATCAGCCCATTAAAGGAATTATACACATGATCAAGTGGATTTTATCCCAGGTATGCAAGGCTGGTTCAATATAAGAAAATCAATCAATATAATGTACCACATTAACAAAATGAAAGGGAAAATACCACATGATCATATCAATTGACACAGAAAAAGCATTTGACACTATCCAGCATCCTTTACTGATAAAAACACTTAGAAAAATAGGAATAGAAGGATACTTGCTCAACATGATATAAAGCATGATATAACAACATACTCAATGGTGAAAGAATGAAAGCTTTCCCTCTAAGATCTGGAACAAGACAAGGAGTCCCACTGTCAACACTGTTATTCAACATCAAACTGGAAGCTCAAGCCAGAATAGTTAAGGAAGAAAACGAAATAAAAGGCATCCAGATTGGAAAGGAAAAAGTAAAACTTTCACAATTTGCAGATGACATGATCCTATATATAGAAAGTCCCCCCCCCAAAACCTACAACAAATCTAGCAGGGCTATTTTAGTTTACTAAAGTCTACTGGGAGCAATATACCAGAAATGCGTTGGCTGTTATAATGGGAATTTATTAGGTTAAAAACCTACATTTATGAGGCTGTGAAATCCCAAATCAAGGCATCATCAGAGATGCTGTCTCCTCGAAGGCAGGCTGTGGGTGATCAGGCACATGAGATGGCATAATGGTAGCTTTGCCCAAATCAAGCATCAAGTAAAGTGCTCTTCCCAAACTAGGCTGTGGGCAATCACGTATGTGGCTCATCTCTCCCCTTTTCCAGGCCTCTCTCTCACCCTCTTAGGGGCCTCTTACCATGCCTCTGTGCTACGCTGTTTCCAGACTCCAGGACCTCTCTCTTAATTCTCAGGATTTCTCTGTCTCTGTCCCATTTTACTCTGGATATCTGTGTGCTTTCAGTCCTGCCCTCCCTTTATAAAGGAATATAGTGAGAGGACCAAGATCCACCATGGGCCATGCTTCACTGAAGCAATACAATCAACACCCCCCCCAACTGAATCCAATCCAATCAAAGACTCCCACACCCACAGGAATGGATTAGCTCAAGAACATGATCTTCAACAAAAGCTTCAAATTGTCACAAGAGCTAATAAACAATCCAGCATAGTGGTGGGGTACAAGATTAACATGCAAAAATCAGTGTTTCTATGTACTACTGATGAGCAATCTGAGGAGGAAACCAATAAAAAATATTCCATTTACAAGAGCAACTAAAAGAATCAAATATCTAGGAATAAATTTAACCAAGGGTGCAGGTCTTATACGCAGAAAACTATAAAATATTACTAAAAGAAATAAAAGAAAACCAAATTAATTAGAAGGACATTCTGTGTTCATGGATTGGAAGACTAAATAGCATTAAGATGTCAATTCTACCCAAAATGATTTACAGATTCAATGTAATCCCAAACAAAATTCCAACAGCCTACTTTGTAGAAATGGAAAACTCAACTATCAAATTTATTTGGAGGGGTAAGAGGCCTTTAAAAAACAAAAACATGCTGAAAAAGAAGAACAAAGTTGGAGGGCTCACACTTCCAGGCTTTAAAGCTCATTACAAAGCTACAGTGGTCAAAACAGCATGGTCTGGCACAAGAATAGATATATTGACCAATGGAATTGAACTGAGAATTCAGAAATAGATCTTCACATCTATGACCAATTGATTTTTGACAAACATGCCAAGTCCATTCAATTGGGACAGAATAGTCTTTTCAACAGATGGTGCCAGGAGAACTGGATATCCATATGCAAAAAAATGAAAAAGGACCCCTTTATCACACCATATACAACAATTAACTAAAAATGGATCAAGACCTAAATATAAGAACGAGGACTATAAAATTCGTAGAAGATAATGTAGGGAAGCATTTTCAGGATCTTGTGTAAGCAATGGCTTCTTTACAACTAAGCACAAGGAACAAAAGAAAAAATAGATAAATGGGACCTCATCAAAATAAAAAAAGTTTATGCATCATAGGACTTTATCATAAAAGTGAAAACAGAACCTACTCAATGGGAGAAAATACTTGGAAACCACATGTAGCAGTTTGAGATTACTTCATGAATCCCAAAATGAGAAACACTATGTTTATAAACTAACCTATTCCTCTAGGAATAGGTGATACCCTTTGATTGCATTGAATTCAGTGGATGGACCACTGACTAGATTACTTAGTGAGATTGCTTTAGGGCATTCAATTGGACATGTCAGTTGAGACGTGACTCAGATTGAGTCTCCACCCCCTTGCTGGGTCTGGTATAAATGGACATTCATTTAAACAGAGAAGAAGAAAGCCAGCATATTTGATTCTGCCATGTGAGAGACAAGACTCCAGTTTTGCCCACAGCTCATCTGCAAGGACGGAAGCCCTAAGAAACAAGCCCTGTGCCAGGAGAGAGAGCACTACAGGATCACTTAAGTACAAAGCCTCCAAGTGCTGGGCCCACAGAGCAGCTTAAGAGGAGACCAACCCTGCTATATGCCTGATAGCTTATAGGTGAAATCAGGAAGAAAGCGGAGCAGCTTAGCCACAGAAAGGAAGCCCAGAGGGGAAGGAGAGACCAGGCAAGGATCGCCCGCCACCTTGCTTCACCACATGGCAACATGCCAGGATCAATAGTAGCTGACTTTGGTGAGAAAGCATCTCTGATTGTGCCTCAGTTTGGACTTTTCATGATCTTGGAACTGTAAGCTTTTACCCCAAATAAATCTTCTTTATAAAAGCCAAGAGATTTCTGGTACTTTGTATTGGCAGCCCTTTGGCAAACTAAAACACCACAAATCCAATAAGTGCTTAATATCCAAAATATATAAATAAATCCTGCAACTCAACAATAAAAAGACAAATAATGCAATTTAAAAATGGGCAAAAGACTTGAATAGACGTTTTTCCAAGGAGGATATACAAATGGCTAAAAAGGGCATGAAAAGATGCTTAACATCACTAGCTGTTAGGGAAATGAAAATCAAAACCACAATGAGATATCATTTCACACCCACTAGAATGGCTACTATTAAAAAAAAACAACAGAAAATTACAAGTGTTGGGGAGAATATGGAGAAACAGGAGCACAGTCTTTCTTTATTTGTATTTTGAAAAAGTAAGACTTTTTAAATTTCTGGTGGGAATGTAAAGTGGCGCAGCTGCTGTGGAAGATAGTTTGGCAGTTCCTCAGAAAGCTAAGAGTAGAATTACCAGATGACTCCACAATTCATCTACTAGGTATACACCCAAAAGAATTGAAAGCAGGGACTTGAACAGAACTTTGCACACCAATGATCATAGTAGCATTATTGACAATTGCCAAAAGATGGAAGCAACCCAAGTGTCCGTCAACAGATGAATGGATAAACAAAATGTGGTATATACATACAATGAAATAGTATTCATTCCATAAAAAGGAATGAAGTCCTGATGCATGCAACAACATAGATCAACTTGAAGCATTATGCTGAGTGAAATAAGCCAGACCCAAAAGGTTAAATATTGTATGATCTCACTGTTATGATATAATATGAATAAGCAAATTCATAGAGTTAGAATCTAGAATATTGGTTACCAAGGTTTGGGCTGGGGGTAGAGCATGAGGTATTAATGCTTAATTTGTACAGAATTTCTATTTAGGTTGATTGTAAAGTTTTGGAAATGGATGGTGGTAATGGTAGCACAATATTGTGAGTACAGTAAACAGCACTGAATTGTATATGTGAATGTGGTTAAAAGAGGATTTTAGGTCATATATATGTTACTAGAATAAAAATTAAAAGATAAAACATAGTACTATATTACACAGAAAACCTACTGTAAATGATAGGCTACAGTTAATAACACAAGAATAAAAATATTCTTTCATGAATTATAACAAATGTTTACCACACTAATATAAGGTGTTATAATGGGGGGAGGGGGTGAAAAATATGCCTAATGTAAACTATGGACTAAAGAATTTTAATATTCTTTCATCAGTTGTAATAAAGGTCCCACTCTAATGCAAAGAGTCAACACTAGGGGGTACATGGGAACTCTGAAATTTTTACATGATTTTTCTATAAACCTACAATTTCTCTAATTTAAAAGAAAATTAAATTTTTAAAAAACTCAGTCATGAAATACTAATTTGAAACATGATTTCCTGTTTGTGGACTTTAAAGCACTTATTTTAATAAGAGGTCCATGCCAGTTGTCCAGCCCAGAATAACATCTTAAATAGCCACCTCTACCCACACAGAAAACCATAGGTGCACTATCAGTGGTTATTGCTGTTATCTTCTCCTCTTGGGCATCTTATCTTTCCACTATCTGCTCTTCCCAGTCTCTGCTTTGAAACTTCTTCTGGCTCCTGGTGTCAGGTCCTTTGGCTTTTAGTTAAACCCATCCTGTGTCTCCTCTTAGGGGCTGACCTCTACTTCAGAGGCCACTTTATAAGCAGCTTAAGCTGCAAGGTCTCTTGCTTGCACAGGACTCTTCCATGCCCCTGAGTGGAACGTAGCAATATGCTCACAAAGTCTTTCTTTATCTGTATTTTGAAAAAGTAAGACTTTTTAAATTTCTTTTTTTCTCAAGAGGGTATCCTATTTTTGTATTAGCTTCAAATCTCACAAAACCCAGATGCACCCCTAAGACATGAGCTATCATTTCAGTTGAGGTTCTCCTTGTAGCACTCTCTCTCTCTACCAGCTGTTCCACTCATTGAGGCCCACAAGCATCTTCCTGTTTGGCACAGGGTTTACCAGGCCTCTGGGCACAATGCTCTGGCCAGGCTTAATCCTGGGTCCTGCTTATCAGAACGAGAGAAGGAGCACTCAAACTGCAATAAACAGAATGAAACAAATATTGCCCTAAAAACATGTATTTATCCAAAATTCAGACCCCCAACTTAGAACAGAAACAGATTATTTTCATCATCTGCTGCCTATTTCTCTGGGTATATTTGTAATCAGATAAAAACTGAGGGAAAAAAAAAAGTTATAATTCTAAAACTATCTAAATTTCTGAGTGACAAGGTTTAACCACGGACCTGGAGTCCTGAAAGTTTATTTGTTTCCACATAATTGTTTGGCACCATCAGAGGCCACAGCCAAAGTTGTAAAGCTGTTCATGTGGGGCTCTCCACCTGTAGATTGGCAGATGAAAAATTATTCAGTGGAAGGGGTTTAATTGGTGACCTTTTAAATAATGATTCATTATCTTAAAACACTTTTTTTATGTCAGCATGAGTATTTCAGTTGAAACTAATATATTTAAATCAAAAACAGTAGGCCTCTCTAACCTACCTTTAATCAAAATGTACATTTTTAAGAATTTATTGGGATTCTTTACCTTTCCTTCCCTTTCCCCTTTCTTCTTTCCTTTTCCTTCTTTCCTTCTTTCCTCCTTGTTTTTCCTTCTCTCCTTCCTTCCCTCCCTTAAGTCCTGCTTTTGTTACTGAGCAAACCCCTTCTGTTCATTTGCAAATCAAGTGGTATTTACAGAACACACTCTCACTCTAAATATTCAAAGTCTTTTCCCCATTTCCTGGAAGCAACTGGCCAAAAGTTGCTTCAGGAATACCTCTGTCAACCAAAAAAAAGGGAGTGCAGCAGACCAGCATTCAATTTTTGATCCAACTCTTATTAGCTAGAGGAGATCTTTGGATATTGAAATGAGATAATATATGTAAAGTATGTAATAGGGTTCTGGACCCTTAATAAAGGTTAGTCTATTGCATTCTTCCTCACAATCTAATATGTTGAATCCTTCATAATGACCCAAGAAGAATAAAGTCATGGCACATATTATTATATGCCCAATCCAAGGGCACTCCTTTTAAGTCATACATTTGGTCTGGAATTTTCCCAGAATGAGAGAATGACTAAGAAGGTTGGTGGTCCTGTAAGTGACCAATATACCGAATATATTGTGTGACTAACAGTTATGAATTGAATCATCTCCACCACAAAGAGATGTTTCAGTCCTAACCCCGGGGTCTTCTGGAGTGACTCACTTATAAATAGGATCTTTGAAGATGCTGTTAGTTAAGATGAGGCCAAACTGAATTGGGTTGGGCCTTCATCCGATATGGCTGGAGTCCTTATAAGCAGAGGAAATTTGGACACAGTAGGAGGGTAGATTTGGAGAGAGAAGCCCATCTGACAGAGGCAAAAATTGAGTTATGGATTGCTGGCAAACCGCCACCAGGATGCTATGGACTTTAGAGAATGCATGATCCTGACACTTTGATTTTGGACTTCTAAATTCCAAAATGGTAAGAAATTAAATTTCTGTTGTTTGAGCCAACTAATCTGTGGTATTTGTTACTGCATACCTGGAAAACTAAGATACCCCCAAAAATTACAATCCCTTTTCCTAACATGGATCTGAACCTGGTGCAGACATATGCAAGCAGGGAGCTACTCTAGTTCCAAGAAAATAAATGGATGGGCAGAAATTATATTTACTAGGACATGTAGGTGATTTTCAAAGCAAAATTTTGCAACCAGTTTTCATTATATTCTGGGCTATGTAACTTTGTATGGCATACACATTTATAAATAAAAGCATGAGAGCTTCTAAATCACTGACTTAGGCTGAAATGATGCCTCTAGGGTTTGGGATTATAAAAAAATAAAAGGAGACCTAGCAGGGATCATAAGGCAATATCCTACAGGAAGCAAATTGATACCTGGGATTACAGTAGCAATTCCTTTCTGGCATTCACGAAGAAACGTATTTTAGATAAACAAATAGGAAGAACATTTGGATCTCTGTAAATAGATCTGAAAAGTCAGGCAAGAGCCTTTCCCTATATGGGTGCAAATGACATCATTCATAACCTTTTGAGCAACTGGTACATTTGAAAGTGCTGTAATTTGCAGATATGATTCTAAAGTTGAACTATTCACTCTATTTCACATTATATTCTTATTGGCAAAGCATGGGAAAGGCAAGCTATGACTAAATTTTTCATAACTGGCTTTTTATAATAGAATTTCACCTGTAATACTTACGTATTAATGTAGAGATATGTTTTTCTGAATCTGAAAACAATAAGTACCGATCTATACCCATATCAGTCTTTTGTGACAAATGCCATAACTGCCATTTTTTCTAATGGATACACAGGCAGAGAGAGAGTTAAGTGACACACAGAAAAGATCCAAAACCATAGTCATTTTTTAGTCATATGTTCAATAAGTTTCAATGTACAAAGTACTGAGGAGAGAGTCTGGAGGAGCTTTACACAAAAACATCATATCCATCCTTAAGGAATTTAGGAATGATAGGAGAGAGGATATAAATGCTTATGATGAAATAGGAAGCTTAATGAGGACCATAAGAAATATACAAACTCTGAGGCATGAGATTTAAGAAGCATGGAAGTATGTCTAAGATAATCCCCCCAAAAAATATTTGTGTAAAAAATGTCATTTATTTAGATCTTAAATTATAAACAGGATTTTGAAAGGGAAAAATGCTGGTGAAATGTATTCTAAAGATCCTATTTTAAGTAAACTTTCATTTGCTCCTGTTGACCAAGAAGTAAAATTCTCATTTAACAAAGAGTAAAAAATCCTTTGATTTCAGAGGTCATAAATTTCACTGCTTATTTCTAATGTAGTACAAAGATGAAAATATACTAGGGATAATAAATAATATGAGCAAGAAATTTTAAAATATCACTAACACTCTACTGGTTCTGGTATTGAGGCCTGATGACCAGTAATGGAAGGATTGCATAGATATCTTCCAGGAAAGCTCTATGTCTAGGGAAAATGGTAGCTTCAAATAAGACCGCTTATACCCTATCCCATTTAACTGAGTACCTTATTTTAAAAGACATCAAACTAAGAAACATCAATAACAAATTACTATGTTTGTGTATTTTATTTTTAGTGCAGTTTTCCATTTACCTAACAATGAAAAACATTATAGTATTTTTATTTTATTTGAATATACAAACATCTGGATGGAATATAGGATATAAATTGGTTATACTGCTTTGATAAAGTGCATAAATTACTCTTCCATTTATTCATGCCATTCCTTTTCATTATTTATAGTTATGCTCACCAAAGATAACACCTGTGATGACACTAGTCAAAGCTCTGTTGGCAATATTATGTGTTGGTGTGCGCTAGCCCCTTTCACAGGCTGAAGGCACTGCAAACTGCTCCTCATGCCCTGACTTTCCACTGTGTGCTAGGATTGCTCATGGGCATGTGCACACACAAATATTACTACTGATGAAATACAGACACACAGAACCTGGAGTAAAATGTAGGCTAGGAGTGTTTAATACATAAACAAGACTTTCTCAACTACTTAAAAATTAGTTGCAGGGTTACTATAATTAGGGCAACTTTCTATCAGCTAAACGCTTCCTTGTAACTCCTGGGTTTGGGCTGGAGTCACTGCCCTTTTTTCCAAACCTTATCTTGGGTCAGTGTTGGTATATTTCTCCTTATCGAAGGTAATAATTCAAATATCAGTGAATGTAATATATCTGACTATACTCTTTTGCATAAGTAAAAATATTTTGCAGTGTAAAAATATTCAAAACTAACAGAAAAAAAATGCACTTTGTGTACTCAATCTGAATAGAATTAGTGAATCAGGATCGTGCAAACTAAACTTGGGTGTGAGGGAAACACATCCAGAGAGACAAGAAGCAGAATGAGCAGGGAAGGAGGAAGCCGGGGGCTGTGGGAAGACCTAGCAAATAGCCTCTTTTTACATTGAGATGGTTTTGAGAATAATAATGTGCTAGTTTCTTTTATTTTTTTTTTTTTAATCCAAGTAGCTATTGAAGATTGTAATGATTTCAGTCTAAAAAGCCATGCTGGAAAGCCTCTTCGGAGATTGCCAACTCCCACTGTGCAGAAACACTGTGTCCCTGCATGCTGGTGTAATGGAGACAAACAAAAGAAACACTTCAAGGAAAGGGGAGGTAGAAGAGGGAGGGAGCAAAAACACGGAGGATGTGATTCCCAGAAAAAGCAGTAATAGTTTTAGCAATGACCAAAAGCCAGCATAACTACCCCCAAGTCTGAAAGGGAAAAGTTAAATGAAAAGCTCAACCATTGTAGTAATATATTACATAATGGAATTTTCGGTCAAAATAACAGTAACTTATCACCAGTAATGACCTAGTCCTATTTGTAGTGGTACCAGCCCCCACTCCCATCTTAAACCCGCCCTCTGTAAAGATTTTGTCTTTTCAGACGTTTATATGAACTCCTATTAGGGGCAAATATATCTATGAAAGGTTATTAGTTATGGAAATGCGTTGCTCTGTTCCTTCTGCCTGCTAGCTTGTATCTCCCTCTCCTTTTCTCTCCCTTTCTTTTGGCAAAATGAATGCTTTAAAAATCAACATATGTAACTGGACAAATAAAAACTTCCTTGTTAAGATGATTCTCCTTAGTTACTTCAGTTCCTATAAAGATTTAAACATAGCTTATTACCTCGAGAATATGACCATCATAAAAAGGTCAATAATAATTACTCTTTATTTGCTTTCAAATGCTCATAATGTAAACGTTATGTGAAAATAATGAAACCCAATATTGTGGGCACTTTCTGGAAAAAGGTACTAAGATCACCAATTTTTTTGGACAGTATAATTAAATTTGTTTTTAATCCCAATATTTTCATTGCAGTGTGCCTATTTTTAAACCCAAGAAATGAGAAGAAATGACTCTTATTAATGCCATTATTTCTGTACCAGAAACTGATGCTTCATTGATATTCTCTATATATCTTTGTATTCTTTATATAAGGTTTATCTACCATTTACTTAACAGTGTTTCGGTAATACTGCATTCCATAAATGGTATATTGCAAAAGAAAGATACTTGATTTTTGTAACCAGCAACCCACTCCCTGGTGAAAGAATCACACTGTATCCTTCTGATTAAAGATCCTCATATCTCTATTCAGAAAGCAAACCATCATTATCTCAATTCTTTGAAAAAAAATTTTTCAGACAACAAAATAGGAAAATCATGGTAGCCAAAACTCCCATACTTCCAACATCATCAGAATTATTTTTAAGCTCATGAAATATTCTGAAAACAATGAAATATGTTATTTAAGATTCTTTGTTTTAAGAGACATGATTTTGATTAAGCTAGCATGTTATCTCAAATTACATGAAGTTTAATTCCAAAATTTACCAGTGGTTAGATCTTTTATCAATTGTTATACAAAATATTTTAACCTTGGACACAAAATAGGATTGAATAAAACTCTTTCACATATTCTACTTAAATAATAGTTGTTTCAAATATGCTTAATAGCTGAATAACTATTATACACACCTGGATATATGAAAGGAGAACAGCAAAAGAAAAATATAGGAATTCTGTTCTCATTGACAGTCACTGTATGTGATTCTTGGATAAAGAAAATCTTTTCTGTTTAATATGATTCAAGAAATTAAAAGTCCTGGCTTTTAACAGGCAGACCCATCCTTATTCATAACACTCAAATGTTTCGTTTTGATATCCTTTGTCCCTTTTGTTTTTAATTATTTATTATTAGTACTAGCATATTATATGTAATAAGAGGATAGTTATTATTACATAATGGTTAATATTTATGCAACATGTACCATGTGCCATGTACCATTATTAGAGCTCTTCTTCTCCTGGCACATTTAATTCTCACAACAACCTGAGAGATATATTTTATTATCCCAATTATATATATAAAAGGCTAAGTAACTTTTCCAAGAGCAAATTGAATTGTAAGTGGAAGCCAGAATTAAACCTAGAGAGTCTGACTTGTGCATAATATTCTCGTATTGATAAGTCAATGCTTTTAAAACCTAAATATATCTATATTCATTTGAATATATTCAAATTGCCGTTGAATTTAAACAGTGTCTCCAAATAATATAATATGCATGATTAACCAGTAAAATCTTAATGCACCTTTTAGAGGAAACACCATGACTATCATATGTGTCCATCTTCTGGTAATTAAAATTGAAAAGTTAAGATGAACAAAGAAAATAAGAAAGCACCTTGGCTGGCCTTGTGAAAGGGGAGAAAAAGACAGAGGCCTTCCAGACTCCAAAGAAGAACAGCAGATTTCAATGTTGTTTCATTCATTTTTTTTTCTTTAATAATATTAAATAGACTAGATGAGGTTATAGTTTGTATTATTCCTGTTGCTTAATCTGAAGTAGTTAGACTTGACATCATCCCATATTCCTCAAGACTGAGGAATAAACAAATATAAGGGAGGTGGGGAAGTGTAACCAGGGACCAAGGTAGATATATTATTAATATAGTTATTATTGTGTGGCAACAGAACTTGTAACATTGATATAAAGATAAGGGGTACTCGGGGTCTTAACTCGGGGAGGGGCAGGGCAGAATAGGTGGAACACAGGATATTTTAGGACATTGGAATTGTTCTGGATGATTCTGCAGTGACAGATACATGACATTATACGTTTGTCAAAGCCTACAAAACTATACAGTGCAAAGTATAAACCATAAGGCAAACTACAGACCTTGCTTACTAGCTATGATTCAATATTGGTTCATCAATTGTAACAAACATACCACACTAATGTAAAATGTTAATAATAGAGGAAAATGTGGGTGTGGGTGGGGTGGGGGGCTTATATGGGTATCCCCTATACTTTTTATGTAACTTTAAAATTTCTTCAAAAATAAATTTTATTATTACAAAAAAGGGCTTTTCAATTGACAATGATTAAGAGCACAGTACTTTATTTTCATCTTTCCTTTAAAAATTCAATTATTTTCTTTCTAGAATATAAGTTTTTCAGAAGATATTTTAATGGAAAATGCTCTCTCTTTTTTTTCATTACAATGCTGGCCAAGACAGTCTGGGTGGCTGTTTCCTCTTCCCCACTCAGCAGTAAGTTGCTGGCTAAACAATTAGCAGATGAGACTGAAGAAATCACTCAGCTAAAAGTAGAGAACTGGGAAGTGTGATGCCTCCAATTTTGTTCTCCTTTTGCAATATTTATTTAGCTATTTAGGGCCCCTTGCAATTCTATATAAATTTAAGAATAGGCTTTTCCATTTCTGAGAAAAAAATGGCAGCTGGCAAATAAAAATACAGGATGCCTACTTATATTTGAATTTCAGATAAATAATGAATAATTTCTAGTATAAATATATCCCAAATATTGCATGGCACATGCATTAAAAATATTATTTGCTGTTTATCTGAAATTCTAATTTAACTGGATATCTTGCATTGTATCTGGCAACCCCAATGGAAGAAGCAGTGTGTGATTTCAGAGACTAGGTCATAAAATGCATGGTTTACTCCTTCTTCTCCCTTGGATCACTCAATCTGGGAGAGTCCAGCTGCCATTTTGTGAAGTCTCTCAAGCGGCTTTATGAAGAAGCTCAAATGGTGAAAAACTCAGGCATCTGGCTAGTAGCCAGCAAGGAACTGAGGCCTCTTGCCAACAGCCACACTCAAGTCTTCAGATAACTGCAGCCCTAACTGACATCTTTTTTTTTCTTAAGATTTATTTATTTAACCCCTCCCCTCCCACCGTTGTTTACACTCGCTGTCTGCTCTGTCTGTTCGTTGTGTGCTCTTTGTGTCTGCTCATCTTTTTTAGGAGGCACCGGGAACCAAACCTAGGACCTCCCATGTGGGAGGGAAGCACCCAAACCCTTGAGCCACATCCACTCCCTGCTTATTGTGCCTCATTGTGTCATCTCATTGCATCAGCTTAACCCTCCAGTCCTTCAGGTCAGCTTGCTGTCTTGCTCAATTTCTTTAAGAGGCACCGGGAACCGAACCCAGGACCTCCCATGTGGGAAGTGGGCTCCCAGCTGCTTGAGCCACATCCACTCTCCCCAACTGACAACTTGATTGCAAACTCATGAGAGACTCTGAGTCAGAACTACCCAACTAAGCCAAATTCCTGACCCAGAGAAACTGAGATAATAAATCTTAATAGTTTTAAGCTGTTAAGTGTAGGGGAAATTTGTTACGTGGCAACGACATTGGAATTGGAATTGTTCTGCATGATAGCAATGATGGATACAAGCCTTTATACATTTTGTCAAAACCTATAAAATTGTGTGGTAGAAAGTATAAACCATAAAAAAAAAAAAAAAAAAAAGAAAGTATAAACCATAATGTAAACTATAAACCATGCTTAGCAGCAATGCTTCAATATGTGTTCATCAATTGTAACAAATGTACCACACTAATGAAAGATGTTGTTAATGAGGGAAAGTGAGGGAAGGGGAAGGGTGGGGTATATGAGAATCCCCTATAATTTCGATGTAACATTTATGTAATCTAAAGCTCCTTTAAAAATAAAGAAAACAAATTTTGAAAAGCAATAACTAATATATCCATATTATTTTATGTAGATATATATCTATTCAGAGTTTGGTGAATCCTTCTAGCATATGATGAATGTTTTTGTACATGGGATAAATTTTCTTACCTTTTATTTGGAAGTAGCATATGTCTTTCAAAATACCCCTTAATAAGGAGCAGATGGGGCTCATGTAGTTGAGCGCTGGCTTCCCACAAACAAGGTTCCAGGTTCAATCCCCAGTACCTCAAAAAAAATAAAATAAAATTCCCCTTAATAGTGTTGTCAAAGGCAGATACAATAGGGCACTGACTGAATTCTTTTAAGGAAAACTTGATCATGAATCACTTCTTTTTAAACAAATTTTAATAATTAAAAAAATATATATTATAAAATACTGTTGAGATTTTTATAAGTATTGGGTTGATCTGTAAATCACTTTGGGTACTGTAGCAGTTGGATATTATTGATGAATTCCAAAAGGAAATATTGGATTATGTTCGTAAATTGGTCTTTTCCTCTGGGCATATTAGAGTGTATTGGATTCAGAGGCTTTATTTTACTTGATTAAATAATGGCTAAGGCTTTGATTGGGCCATGTCAGTAGGACAGCGAGTCCCCCCCCCCCACCAAAAGGTGGGCAGGGACTCACAGAGAAAGCAGAGAAGGGAGATTGGAGTTTTTGAGCTGGAGCCCTGGAAAGTAAGCACACAGAGGAGCTTGGTCATGAGGAAGGAGAGAAGGCCCTGAGAAAAGAGAAGAGCCGTTCACCTGAGAGTCTACAGCTGGCCTTGTGGAGAGAACAAAGCAGCTGAGCCTGGAGAGAGTTGAGTCCTGGGGAGAGAGACAAAGCCTAGAGAGCCTGACCATGGAGCCTTATTCAGAGGAGGGCTGAGTGTTGGCAGCCATCTTCCTCCAAAATGTGGCAATAGACTGGTGAGGGAAATAACTTATACTTTATGGCCTGGTAACTGTAAAATTCTACCCCAAATAAATACCCTTTATAAAAACCAACCTATTTCTGGTATTTTACATCAGCATCACCTTGGCTGACTAATACAGGTAGTATTGACATATTAAAAATATTAAGTCTTCCTATCCATGAACATGGAATGTCTTGCCATTTATTTAGGTCTTTCTTTAATTTCGTTCAGCAGTGTTTTGTAGTTTTCAGTGTACAAGTCCTTCATCTCCTTGGTTAAATTTATTCCTAGGAATTTTATTATTTTAGAAGATATTGTGAATGATCTCACTTATATGAAATACCGAGAATATGCAAATTCATAGAAACAGATAGTAGATTACAGGTTATGGGGGGTTGGTAGGAAGGGGGATGTTATTGCTTAATGGATGTAGAGTTTCTGTTTGAGGTGATGAAAAATTGGGATAATAGATGTTGGTGATGGTAGCATGATATTGTGAATGTGAATATCACTGAATTGTACACTTGAAAGTGGTTAAAATAGGAAATTCTGATATATATCTCATGATAATAAAAAGTTAAAAAGAAAAGTAGGGAACCCTCACTAGTAAGTAGTCAGCCTATGGCATTTGACACCTGGAACTGAGTTTCGTTGTACATCCAGATCAGAGACATTGGAGACATGAGCAAAGCAATATGGGGCAGTAGGGTACAAGATGAAAAGGCACAGTTCATCCCCTCAAGAAGCTCACAAACTTATACAGGAGTAAGGGGTACAGAGGGAGAAAGTTTAATATAAGATGCTCTGAGGTACTGTACAAGTTAGTAAAGAGGACAACATCACATAATTTGAAAGGGAGCAGGGGCCAAAACAGGATATTCTAGACATCTTCACAGAAGAGAGGACTTGTGTCTCAGTCTTACAGAAGGTTTTTATTCTCCAAGCCAACCAAAGGGAGTAAGGGAGAGGGATATGCAGAGATGAAAACATTTTTTTGCCAGAAGAAAAATAAAACAATTCAATCAATTTCATGTGTGCTATAATCAGTCCTTAAAAACTACTTACAAAGTTCAGCAGAACAGAATATTTCTCATCCATTCCCAGCAAGTTAGTAATCCCACATGGGTCTCTACTCATTCAATCACAGAGTAGGAATTTGGGGCAACAAAGGAGAAATCATCTGGCAACAATTTTAACCACTCAGCCCTCCTTCATTTAGCCACAGCACCTTCCCCCCGTTTTGCTGCTTCTGTGTTTGGAGTTCTGTTAAGGGGGGTGCTTGTGGTTTTAAAATGCAAAATGATTGCCAAAAGGAACAGTTTTGCCATGTAGCAAATGTTCCTTCTCTGCAATGCCAATTTATGCCCTTTCCTATAGTTATACAGGTTGCTATGTGCAATGCATTAAATGTTAATGAAAATTATTTGATGATGCTGTTAGAAAATATATTGAGGAAATGTTTGAGTACAGGGGTTGCCACTCCAGGAAGGTGACATTTTCCCCCAAGATTTGAAAAGCCGCAGAAAGGAAAGCATTTGGAAAATGCAGCTATTCAAAAACTTAGCATGAGTAATTTTCTTTTCCTTAATCTTGGAACCAGTTACATGGATATGTGCTGTTTGGAAAAATTCACCAGCTCTACACTTATGATAAGGTATGCTTTTGTTTAATTATTAATGAATATTTAAGAAACTTTAGCGTTAGGAGTGAAATTCTCAATATGTTCTAAATTTAATCTTATTTTTCAGTTCAGAATCTAAAATAGAAACCACAGTTAAATAGGAGAAAAACCCTGCTTTACATTTCTTAAAGAAATGCCATCAAACAGTAGGTGTTCTGGCTTTATGATATTCAGGGGAAATCCCCCCAGAATGTGTACCTATGAATGAAGTTTGAAATGCTATCTTTTAAATTTTCAGTTTAGCTCAGTATGTTGCTGTGATTGTTTCCACCTTTGTGTTTCTTTTCTGTATAAGAACAGCCCTGGAGGGTGGTGGTGATGAGCTGACCGACTTCGTGGAATACTGTAGGTGTGAGTGTTACCTGGATGCATTCTACTGGTGCTGATTTTCCCTTCTGCTGACACTTTTGTTGCTCTGGAAGTTGCTTTGCTCACATCCTTTGCTACTGGTGTCAAAGCACAGTCTCCATCTTTGCACGCCAAGAGAGGAGGAAAAACCTCATTTCAATGCCCAAAAGACTTAGCTCCTGTCAAAGATACTCATTTAACACTCACAGTTGGTCTATGGCAACTTGAAGATATCTTAAAGAGTAGGCTGGTAGGGGGTAGGGATAGAGAGGAAAAGGCCTGACTCTCTAAGGAAACTTTGCGTTCTTCCTATCCTGAAGGCAAGTAATAAGAAGAGGGTGTACAGACATATATGAAGAGAGCAATTTCAACTAATATTTAAACAGTCTAGGCCTCTTCAGGAGAAGGGACTGGAGGAATCTAGAATAATACAATTATTACAGTTGGCTAAGAAAGGGGATATTTTCAAAACAATAAAAGGTTTATCCTTTGCAAAGCTTTTTTTTTCCTATTAAAAAAAAAATTACTGCCACCCAGTATTACTTTTGACTTAGTCTTGGTCAGTTACAGCTGATAGATTTCATGATGAGAACAATTATCACCACCATTAACTGCACGCTTTGAATTTCCTTAATGTTCCTAAATACGATATGAAAAACGTGGTCATTTCTAAATATGTATGGCACTTAATCCTAAACTATATGAAGTAGGCACATAAAACATGAATTAGTATAAAAGAAGATAATAAAATATTTTAGTGATGATTTGATATCTGTCTAAACTGCAGACAATTGACAAGCCATCCTCCTATCTACTCTGACGCCATACATATTCATATTGCACATTCATTTCTGATCATTTATACTTCCCCCTCCCCTAACCCCACCCTAATATTCTTTTCTGATGGTTTTATTTGTACTGTCCCCAAACCCACCCAACAACATAGTGAAGTACCCAAACAATCCTTTATTTAATTCACTGAGTCCTTTTTTCCCTCCTTAGTCTATTATCACAAACTGCATATTATACACAATAAATCCTAATTCAGCCAACACCAGTTCATTCAAACAGCATCTGAATTTTCAAATTGGCTCCTTTTCAGACAATTAGTTGGGGTGCCAATTTCCCAGTCAAATAAAATCATTTTCCCATTAACATTTTTGGTTATATAATCTGCTATATAAATATAATACTATTAAAACTCAATGTGCAAATTAAGTCCCTAGAATATCGCAGTTGCTAATTTGGTCAGATAACTCCAAGCATACATTTTGCTGTCATTTAAATTGGAGATTTTTCTGCTGGCTGATTGCTTTCCAAGGGTGAGAATGTGGCTGAAGAGCCCAGTGCATGTCTCAGATTTTCCACACTTCGTACACATGGAAACTGTCTTTGGGCTGGGACTCTCTCCTCTGTCTGTAGAGCATATTGTACTTGCAGCCCTGCTTTTCCTCCTTCTAAGCTGCCAGACACATTTGCCCAAAATGAGTCACTCAGTCTTTGATTTTTGCATGTAAGCTTGGCCTGTCTGATGTTGTTTGCACAGCCATGCCACATTGTTAGAAGTTGTGATTTAATTTGTCCTTGGAGCCTTTCTTTTGCCAGCGCCGCCTCCTCTCGACGCCCCCATTTCTGCTCACCACAGAGCAGCTCACTCCAGGTCTTACAATGAACCATCCCCCATATTTGTCCAGTTTCCTCTCCTTGCTACTGCACTGTTCTTCACTTGACAGTTACATGCCCTGTGGGGGGCACAGTTTTAGTAATTCTGTTTTCCCATTTATATCACATATGCCTTGCAGGTGATGCAGGAAGCTGCCTGCGACATCGGTGACAGATCCAGACCTCCCAACCATATGGAAGGTTGGACACTACCAAACATTTGATTGGATACAGAGTTTGGTGCCACATTTGACTGCCAACCTCCCAAAAGGCACACGGGCCATCGTGAGTCAGTTTCTATTTCTTTGTGTCTCAGAGCTACAATTTAGAGAAGTCTGATTTCCAACAACATGAGTAATCCACACCACTGTCAAATCCAGTTTAAGAGTGAAGGCTCTGGTATCAGACAAACTGGGGTGTGAATCCAGGGTTATACCACTTTTTATCTCTGTTCTTGGACAAACTATTTAACCTCTTTCCCAGTTTCCTTATTTGTAAGATTATAATAATAATTGTTTCTACTTCATGGAGTAAATATAAGGATTAAAATTAAAAGTGATGATGCATGTAAATTGCCTAATGTACACATGCTCAATATATGTTAGCTTTTAGGGCACATATGATAAAACTGTGTACTGTAGGCATTAATATAGCATACATGGCTTGCAGAAGATATGTGTTATATTTAAATGATTAGCCATCATTTTATTACATGATGTCTCCTAATTTTCATTAAACAGACTTGGAGAATGAAAGGATATAAATCTCCCATACTTGCTTCAGTCTCTGGACCAAGTAGAATGTTTCAGGCCATTTCATATTTGCTTTTCAAATAGCATTAATACTAATGCTCCATCTTCTCTGTGAAGGAAGGCAGAAATCCACCCTTGGTAGTTCAAACTCATCAAGAGTTCTTAAAAGCCATCTGACCTTCTGCCCCTACTATTGTATGCCCACCTTTACTCTATACTGTTACTCATTTCTGAAAATTGGAGTCTAGAATTGGTTATCTAGACTCTCGTTCAGTTCCATGTGTTTGACCTCTGAGTCCGATTATTTAAACCATTATCTCTAGCTCCATCTCCCAGACCGACTTCAAGGGGATATCATTTCACCTCGCAGTATTCTCCCACAGAAGAAATGAAAGGGACCTTCATGATAATCTTGTCTTCCCTGGAAGGAATCCTTTTCTGCCTGCTGGGTAATCTGTTGAAAGACTTCCGGTAAAGGAGCCCTTTCTTGTTTAGTTGCTAATCCTTTCCACCGATAAATTACTGCCTTTTATACAGTCAAAATCTGCCCACTTGGCAGTCTATTATATTATGTAGCTTATTATGAATAAATAGACTATATTTTTGCATGCCTGATCTTCAAAATGTTGGAAACTATGTCAGCCTCACCATTTCCAACTAGCACCCTTAAGTGCTACATTCTTCTTGATTTTCTCCCTTTTCCCACACAAATGACTCTGACCAATTAGTTTTAAACATATATGAACCACATGTCCTTTTGCAGAAAGAACTTTTTCTTTGCAAAAGAGAAACAAAGCAATAGAGGAATTGAGTAATTTTGCTTTGTTCTTCTTTTTGTCTAACAATACATTTTCCTCAAAGCAGTAGGCTTATTTTTCTTCCTGCCTAAGTTTTGTTCCCCAGGGTCCTTTCTCCCTTATCATTTTTCTGTGAAGTTTAAGAGTTTGGACACTAGTTCTTGCACTGCTGTCACAGCTGTGTTACTCATTTAAACTCATCCTTGGTTATAAACTTCTTAATATACCTCTTGTGTTTGTTTACTTTCTGGATATGAATAGCACATGCAGCTGTATACCGGTAATGTCCCATGTCTCTTCCCTTTCTCACTGCGGTTATTTTAAATTATAAATCATAATTCTTTATGTTTTTAGCCCTCTATCATTTTTTAACTGTATTCATCTTTAGTCCCTCATCATGGAATTATACCCATATTTCTCTGAATTCTTTGAAATCTACTGGCTAAAATTGTAAGGCAGAGTATTTTGCCTATGTTTTTATGTCACTATTAAAATTTCTAAGATAAAAATGTCATTTTTCTCAAGGTTGACATCACTTATACTTTATGTATAAGGTCTTGTACAAAAAAGTAGAATAGTGTAAAGTACTGATCAATTCTTTATAATACAAAAGAGATTATAATAGTAAAAAAAAAATACGTTAAACCTATTTTAGATCTCTAGCATGTAACAAACAATGTTTTTCTTCTTTATCACTGACTCTTGCCTTTGGATTATTTCTATTATTGATAAGAGTAAAGTTGAAGGCACAACCTCCTATTGGCCACATTTTTACCCTTTTATTGTACTTTAATTCTTTGTGAATTTCTATGCTTCCCTCTGGGATCATTTACCTTGTAACTGAAGAATCCTTTTATTATTTTTAATGTAAGCCTCCTGGGGACAATTTCTCCGTTTCTGTTTATTGGAAATGGTCTTTATCGTTAGTATCCAGCAGTATTATTGTGTTGTGGCTGGGTATTGTTTTCTTTTTAATTTATGCTGCTTGTGTTTCTTAAAGCTTTTTCCATAATTGCTTGATATCCTTAAACAGTTTTGGAAAATTGTTGGACAGGTATTTTCAAATAGAGGGATCACTTCTTCCCTAATCTCTTTCTGCAGCTCCAAATCCACATGTTGCACCACTTCATTTTGTTCCATATGTATCTAATACTCTTTTCTGAATTTTCTTTCCCTGCTTGAGACTGAATATTTTTTCAAAAAATCAGCCTTTGATTTCATTAACCTTCCTATTTTCTGACTGTTATCTATTTAAATGATTTCTGACCTTATTTAAAGCTATAAATTTCCCTCTAAGCTCTGCTTAACCTGCAGCCTACAAACTTTGATACTGTTTTCATTTCCAATCAGATTAAAATATTTTCTAATTTCTAATTTCTGTTGTGATTTACTTTTGTAGCTATGGATTATTTATATGTGTTTAATTTCAAAATATTTGGAGATTTCCAAGATATATTTCTGTTATTGGTTTTAATTTAAGTCTACTTTGGCAAAGAATATACTGTGTGTGAGTTCAGGGAGGTTTGCATTATGACCAGAATATGATGTAGAATATGGATTCTGCACTTGTTCAGTTGAGTATTTTAAAAATATCAATTAGGCCAAGCAGTTTGTTATGCTTTTCAAGTTTTCCATGTACTCATAAATTTTCTGTCAACTTGTTCTATCAACTACTGTGCTATCAATTAATCATGAATTAGTATACTTTTCCTTTCATTTGCATCCCTATTTGCTTTGTAAATTTTGAAGTTCTGTTAATGGATGCATACACATTTATGATTATTATGTCTTTTTGAATACTTGACCCTTTATAATTATGGAATGTTCCTATTTTTACCTGTTAATTTTCTTTGCATACCTTTTCTGATATTAATAAAACACCCAGGCTTTTTGTGAACAATTTATGGTAAGTCTTGCATTTTGTTTGTTTGTTTGTTTTTAACCTAGTCTGAAATATCCCTGACTTTTAAATAACTTGTTTAGCCATTTATCTTTAATGAGGTAAAACAAATGGTTGTGTTTAATTTACCATATTACTATTTATTTTATATTTATCCCACCTTTTAAAATTATTATTCCTTTCTATCCTTTGTTTCCTGCCATCTTTTGGATTATTTGAGAATTTTTTTATGATTTCATTTTATCTACGCTATTGGCTAGTTAGCTATTCCTCGTTTTTTGAGGTACTGGGGGCCAGGGATTGTACCCAGGACCTCATGTGTGGGAAGCTGGCCCTCAACCACTGAGCCACATCAGCTTCCCTGAGTTGGTTTTTTCATTTGTTTTGTTTGTTGTTTGTTTATGTTTTTCAGGAGGCACCAGGAACCAAACCCAGGACCTCCCATGTGGGAGGTGGGCTTTCAACCACTTGAGCCATATCTGCTACCTGTATCTCCTTTTAAAAGTGTTTTAAAATATACAGAGTGATCATTTCAATAATACTTTATGATTTCATGAATAATACAAGAATTTTATGAGTATATATTCATATTTTCCCTCCTTTCATTTTGCTATTATTTTCATGAATTTTATATAGGTTATAAACCCCACAACAAGTTAATATTTATCTTTAAAAAATCTTAATGAGAAAAATGCCTTTATTATTTACCTATGTAATGCTCTTTATTCCTTTGTGTAGATTCAAACTTACATCTTTTATTGTTTTCCTACTGCCTTAAAAACTTCCTTATACATATCTTGTAGTGCAGGTCTGCTGGTGATGAATTATTTTAGTTTTCATTTGTAGAAAATAATTTAATTTGCCTTCATTTTTGAGATGCTTTTACTAGGTATAGAGTTACAGATTGACAATTTTTCTTTTAGCATTCTTAAGATATCATTTCACTGTCTCTGGGCTTCTAAATTTCTAATGAGAAGTTTGCAATGGTTTTTATCTTTGCTCCTCTTATTTTTTCTTTGGCTGCTTTATCAGTGGTTTTCAGCAATTTGATTACAAGATTCCTTGGCATGGTTTTCTTTAGGTTTTTATTTCTTGGAGTTTTCTTCATTTTTCTTTTGTTTTGTTTTGTTTTTTAATCTGTGTGTCTGTATCTTTTAAAATCAAATTTGGAATATTTTCAGAGATTAAAAAAAATATTTTCCTCTTCTTCCTCTCCAGAAAGCCAATTGTACTTATGTTAGACCACTTGATATTGTTCCACAAGTGACTAAGTCCCTATTCATTTTTTTTTCTTGTTTGTGCTTTATTTTGACTATATTGTATTGTTATACCATCAAATTACTGATCCTTTTTCCTGCAGTGTGTAATCTCCTGTTAATACCATAACTTGAAATTTTGTTTTAGAATTTGTATTTTTCCTCTCTAAACATTTTGTTTGGTCCATTTCATATTATCTTCTTCTCTCTGGTTATGGGTCACATTTCTTGCTTCTTCATATGTCTATCAGATTTTTATAGGATGTGATATTTTTGTTGCTGAATGATTTTAATATTGTTGAATACAGAATTTGTTTTATTCCTTTGAAGTGTGTTGTACTTCATTCTGCAAGTCAGTTGTTACTTATGACCTAGTTTAGTAATTTTGAAGCTAGTTTTATTTATTTTTTTTTTAAATGGGTTTTGTTTAGCCTTTACTTTCTAGGACTACTTTAGTCCTACTAGTAGGGTATGACCTTTCTGAGGTCCCTCCAACATGTCCCACAATTTCAGTAAAGTTACAAGGTTGGTGAGAACTTGAACAATTCCCAGCCCTGTATAAGCTCTTGGAAATTTTCAGCTTACAGTTCTTTAGTAAATTTTCTTTCCTTGGGATTTGATTTTTTCCCCAGGTTTGTGTAGTTTTAGCTTATGTATGCATAGGTTGCTTTTGGATCAAACAGATTTCCAAAGTTATTTATTGTATTATTTCTAACTCTTTATTACTCTGTCCTGCAAACCTAGCAACCTCAGCTTTCCTAATCTCTAATTTATGTCCCTATACCCAGAAAAAATGCTGAGCTATATTTTGTTTCCCTTTCCTGTGTAATAAACTAGAAATCACTTCAGTCAGAAAGCTAGGGTGATTGTAGGTATAACCTAATTTATTTCCATTCTCTCAGGAGCACAGTCTTGTACTTATTGCCCAATATCTGAAAAGAGTTGTTTCATATATTTTTCGTTTTCCTATTGATCATGGCAAAATGTAAATGCTGTCCTCATTACCCTTTCATGACTAAAAGTAGAAATCCTTCAGTCTTGATCATTTCTGATGATTTATCTTCCAGTTCATTGTCTTTTAGCTATAGCTATGTTTACCTGCTGTTAAACCCATCTATTTATTTCTTAACTTCAGTGATTTTATTTTATAGTTCTAGAATTCCCATATGATTCTCACTTATTGATTAACTTTTGTGTGAGTACTCTAGAGAATTTTTATTCTCTTATAAATATTAATTAAGAATATTATAATATTAATAATAAAGGATAAAAAATTTCAATATTTTCATCATCTTTGGGTCTCTGGGGTTTATAGATCTCTGTGAGCCTTTCATTCTTTTCTTCCCTCCCTCCCTCTTCCTCCCTCCCTCCCTTCCGTCTTTCCTTCTTTCCTTCTTTCCTTCCTTCTTTTTTCTTTCTTTCTTGGATTTTGCTCATTTGTTCCTATCTCCTGGAATCCTTGGTAATTTTTTAATTGAAAAATATGAAATTTTTCTCCAAGCAAGCAGTTTGAGTAGGGCAAATCACATTGTTTTGATTAGGAATCAAGATGATTTGAGACAGGATTTCAAAATTTGTGAAGGATGATTTATTTCTGACTTGCCCTTGCTCCTAGAACATATCCCTTATGGATTCTCAACTCTAAACCTGGGGTGTTTTCAGGATCTTTCTCCTTGGCAGGACTTAAACTCCTATTTCTGTCTCCCTAGCCCTGTGAATATGCCAAAAGCTCTGCTTAGATTTTCTGCCTCTTAATAGCTTCTTGCTTTTTGGCTTTTTGGTCTCCCGTCCCATGAAAGTTAGGAATCTGCAAGTCCCCAAGAGGAAAAGTGTAAGAGAATGTCAATTTCACTTCAATGCATTTCTCTTCTTTCTAAGACTTTAGCTCTTCAGTATCTAGGTTCTTTGGTTTCACTGCTATACTTTCAATACTTTTGTATTTTATCCAGTATTTTTATTGTTCTCCATGGAAATATTATTCTGATAACAAGATCTCTTAGGATATTTTAAGAAAAAAGTTCAGTATATTTTTTGTAGTTGTTTAAACTATAACTATTTATATGTCTTATATCTCAATTATGAATTTTACTAGATTATTAAATTATGAGTTTATATGACTCTGCTTCATCACCTTTGCTTCCCCGGGAACTGATATATAGTCATCTGTCAATAATTTTTAAGATTTTTAATTGCACTTATCTATCCTTTTACCAAAAATTCTTGTACGCTTCTTTTCCGACCTACTTAATCTTTCCTGTATACCTCTCTACTTCTTACTTTCCTGACTGCTAGTATCATCCCTCTATTCCACTCCTGAATATGCCCCTGATATCCTTAAAATTCCATTTTAAAATACTTCAGATTTCTTTTTTTCCTGTCTCTAGTCAAGTGTGATCACAGCATAATCTATCATCCCTCCACAAACATATTATCTATGTTTTGTGCCACACCAGACTTGTGTATAAGATGCTTTTATTCTGTCTTCAAAAACATTGTGAGCTCATGGATAGCAGAAACTGTCCCTTCTGCTTTGTACATATCCTTTTAAAGAATGAAATCAGTACCATGTGCAACAGTGGAGGTTTGATACACGTGGATTTAGTCATGTGAAAACCTCAGAAAGGGGGCTAAATTATTTTTGAGTTGAATGAGCATAGCAGGCTTTTCACTTGGCTCTGATTTTCAAACCATTATAATCAGAAAACATGGATATTAAATTAAAGCAATGTTTTCCAGCCCATGACACAAACTTGAACACTTACTATGTCTCTGCAGAATTCATTAGCAGAGAATTGTAAACTATTTTGAGAAGATATATTCCACATCATACAAGATTTAAATGAAGTATTAGGTCATGAACAACAAAAAGAAAAGCTAAATTCCCTTCCCAAGATGCAAAGAGATATAGGTGTTAATTAAAATTCCTTATTTTAATAATTTTGAGTTTGTTTTGGAAAGTATTCAATACTATATATTGTTGTCAACATGCTTATCAATAAGAAAAGGACCTTCTCTTTCAAGACTCTACTATAACATAATAAATGAAATTTTTCCAATAATGTAAGCAAAATGAAAACCTTTTCTTAACTTAATCTTTCATGTAAACTTGCATTTATCTTTCCATTCCTAGGAATCTGTTCACTAATCAGAAGAAACTTACCTTTAAATAGAACTTGATGGCAAGCTCTGCGGTAAAGTGGTATCAAGAAATGTTAGTCTTTATGCTTATTTCTAAGCATTGAAATCCACAGTAAAATGGCTTTTTCAAAAAAATAGTCCTTTAATCAGCAAGAACACTTAATAAGCATATAAATAGACGCAAGGAGAATAAAATGTCAGTTTCACTCTCTCCCCATATGCAACTACTGATTGAAGCAATTCCTACTCCTTCACTTAACATTCAGAATTTTATTGGAACTACCCAAATTCTACCTTTATATATCAGGACAAAACATGTTGAATTTTTCAGAAATTACATCAGTCCTTAAAGATTAGCAAACATGCCCCATCTAAGTGTCACTTTCATCAAATAAGCATCATGTGCCTAATATAAATTTTTAAAATAACAAAAAATAAAAGATGAAAACACCTGCACAAAAGTGTGCTCAATCCAACTAGTAGACAAAAAAAGAGAAGAAAAGAAAAAGAGTAAATATGGCACAGTAGGAGAATAAAGCTTCTGGGGAAAGAAAGCAAAGCTGTGTGACAGATGGAAAGGTCTCAATGGATGAATGGTACTACTACAAATAAGTAGCAGACAGCCAGAGGGAATCAAATAATGATTATGGAAGAAAAATGAGGGTTAAAAAAGATGAAAATAATGTTTTGACTCAAGCTAAAGATTCTACATTAATAATATTTCTTATATTTTAAATAGATTTAATTACATATCCACAAAAGGTAGAAAATAATTCATGTCAAATAGAGTAGACAGCTGACAAGTGAGCCAGTATGGACAATATAAAAAGCTCAACATGTCCTTGGAGAGGAAGGAACGCATTCCACAATTTGTACTGGCATGCCCCCAAACCTGAACAGATTACTTTCTGGCGATCAATATCTGTAACCACCAGAGGCCTGTTAGAGAGTTTTTAAAAAATCAGCTGCAAAGAGACCCAGTCCCCAGCTTACATTTTATTTTTGCCAGTGGGTGCTGAGGTAAGAGATTTGGACAAGGCTCATTTTTCTTCTCTTTATAGGGCTGTGCATTGAATATGAAGCACCCCAGCATGTTCTCTAGTCAGCTGGTCTCTCGCCTCATTTGTAGGTACTGTAAAAGGACACCAGTTCCATTCACCAACTTGAAGTCAGCCTCAGCACATTGCACTCAATGTTAAAGGCTGGTCACACATTAATATTAGGTTTTTTTTCATCAATCTGATTTTAGTCTGATAGGAAGTATAAATGGAGCACTTTCTTTTGAATTAAGTAGTGTAATAACTTCTTTATGTGCAAATCTAGTATGATTCCTCTCTTCCCATTTCTGTAATATGCTCGAATATTAGTGAATCAAAGCAATAGTTTGCCTAGCATCTTCTATGACAAAATAATTAAAACTCTAATTCTACCTGTTTTGCAAATTAAAAACAAACAAGCAACAACAAAACACAAAACTATTCCATGTTTTCCCAACAGTAGAACAGTCACAACAATGTAGAACAACTCTTCCCCAAACGTATTCTGCAGCATGCGCCTAATAAATTTTATATGGCATTGCGGGTATCCTGACCACTATACACTTCTCTCAACAATCGAGAACACACACCATCAAGCAAAGTGCTCTAAGAAGTCCCACAGGAAATAAACCTATTAACCTTTTTTAACCCAGCTTTTCTCAAAAGTATTTATATCTGATACATTTTAAAATCCTGAAAAACTAGGTGATATCCAGGGGAGATGTTTGACAAAATTCTGTCTTTGACGCCACTCAACTTTATTGATTATTTACTCCTTGACTAAAACAATTTTTTTCTGAGTATTAGTGATGAAAAGTTCTCCTGAGAAGACAGAGAATGATATTTCCACCACATCTCATTTAATATTCAGAACCTGTATATATGAATAAATGATACCAAGGGATAGAGTAATGGAAGAGGGAGAGAGAAGCCTTCCTTATAAGGATGCATCCTACCCAGCTGTCCTCAATGCTTCTCCAGCCCCAAAATAACAGGGTTATTAAAGGCAAATTCAAGGCTGATGGGTGAAAAGAACAACTTCAGTCTTTAATCACAAGGTTCTAAGATTTCAACAGTGTTAGTGGGTGTCAGGAATAGTGAAACCATTGGTGTCTTAACTAGATGAATTAGGAAAGGTCCTCAAATAGGTTTCTGGAGAGATTTCAAAACAGGAACTTGATTAAAGAATGTACAAAATGCAAGTGAACCCTTCCAAACAATAAACAAAATCTGGATTGTGATGTTCAAACAAAGTAGGTAAATAATCTAGCTAAGAGGTTTCATATTTGAAAAATAAAGTGGCAACACTTTATAAACTTGGAAATATTATATTTTTTTATCCTTTGTATCACTATTCCCATATGATGTTCTGCAAAAATTTAGTCAACTTAAGTAAATTTTATGACTATTGTAAATGATATCCCATATTTGAGCATTTATTATGATTTAGTATCATAATAAAGTCCCTGAGAAGTACTGAAGTGCATAAAGGTGCTAAACTTTGCTTATTTAGTGATTCTCTTACTTAATTGACAATTGTATTAGTATGCCAAAAGGGTGTGATATAAAGTACCAGAAATCTTTTGGCTTTTTTAAAGGGCATTTATTTGGAGTAAAAGCTTACAGTTACAAGGCCCTAAAGAGTCCAACTCAAAGTTGCTTTCTCACCAAAGTCAGTTGCCAAGTGTTGAGGCAAGATAGTCACTGATCTCTGCCTGGTGATCTTTCCTGGGCTTCCTCTTCCTCTCTCTCTCTTGGTTAGGGCTCATCTCTCAGGGCTTCTTCCCATATCAGTCTCGGCTGTCTTCCCAAAGTCAACTGTAGGCTACCAGACAAATGGTCCATCTTTCCTCGGGGCCCCAGGATCAAATGTGACAGAGCTTTCTCTCATCCTGTGTGTCTTGAGTGAGTGTCCATTTATATCAGCCCACCAAGGGCGGAGGCGGGGACTCAACCTGAGTCATGCCCTATTGATGTGGTTGAATCAAAAGCTCTAAATTGATTTTATCAAGTAAACTTAAATTCTTTGAATTTAATACAATCAAAGGGTATCACACACAGAGGAAAGATTACAAACATAATCTTTCGCTTTTTGAGATTCATAAATAATCTCAAACTGCCACAATTTTGGAATCATATTTACATAGTATGCCTATTAATTTTTCTAGGGTTTACATTGAGAAATAATTTTCTACTGTTTTTTATTACATATTATGCTCATAAAGCTATGGAAATGTAGAAAAGTTTACGGTGATTTGGAAAACGACATGTGCTAGTATGTTAAAGCAATATTTCTCAGAGTATGATCCAGGAAATCCTGGGATTCCTCAAGACATTTTCAGAGAGTGCATGTGGTCGAAATTATTTTAATAACAACAATACTAAGCTGCCATTTGCCTTTTGTACCCTCATTTTTTCACAAGGATATAGAGGAGTTTTCCAGAGTCTAAATATGTGATGATGACATTACGCTGATAGTTAATAAAAAGAGTACTTGAGTATTTTGTATTCTAAAAATTCCTAGTTTTAAACCCTAATACAAATAAATATCACTAGATATAACTCACATAACCAAATTTCTTTGCATGTTCGATAGTTTTCAAGACTTAAAAGGGTTCCTAAAATCAAAATGTTTGAAAGCCATCGTTTTAAAATAAACATAGATTTGAGTGCCTTCTAAAAAATATGAGAGCTTACCATAGAGTTTGGAAGTTTGAAAGATTAAAATTGCATGACATTCCTTCTTTGTATTGTAAATAGGCTTTGGATCAGTGAGAGAGGACTTACTATATATGCTTTTTACTGACCTATGTAACCTTCAGCAATTTTAATATGACAATAAATTATATCAGTGTAGCTAGCATTGGTATGAGCACATAATGAAACACATTTAACTACCTTTTCTGAGTACTTTATTTTGCACCAGGCACTGAACTAGACAGTTTGTACTCTGATCTTTTGGTGATAAATAATCTATGACTTTAATTGCAGGTACAAAAATATATATAAGTTCAAACCCATAGTTCTTGAAAAGAACAAATCATTTTAAAAATGAATAAGAAAGCAGCATCCAAAAGTTCTCATCTGAATCCCACTGGGGACAATCAAATCAGCTTGTTTGATATCATGCTATTTACTAGTCAACAGACATGAACATGAAATGACATGCTAAGTAATAAGAAATAAGACAAGTTTTTCTGTCCATTATCTTCATGCAATCTTCTCCATGAGAGGGATCCTTAGAGCTATAATCAATTTCAGACTAGTCATTTGCTTGATGGAACTATTTTACTAAGACTACTATCTACAAATTTTTAACATAAATCAGATAAAATCTATGCTTTGAAATGATCAGCCAACACATATAAAGCCATAAAAGAGCAGAATCATAAAAATTTCTATTGAATATACTAAAGCTGAGACATCATTCATTTGATAAACATTAATTGAATGCCTATTGCATGCAAGGAACTAGGTTAGACTCTGAGGATACATTGATGAATCACATGGACAAGCTCCCTTCATTAGGTTTTAATTGAGGATATAGACAAAGACATTTAAATTCAGGGGCATGTTACCAGTATCTGAATTGGGGTACCTAATCTTGGCTGTTTAGAGAATATTCTCCCCAAAAAAGTGATATTTGATTGAGATGTGAAGGAATTAGGAGGTGTTTTAATGAGGCAAAAATTGTGCTGGTGAGTGTTCAAAGGCCAGTATGTCAGAGACAACATGGCTCACTCAAAGAAAAACAGAAGGAAATGTATTGGAATTATTATAGAGTATGTATGAGAGCGCAGGGTGGAGTTGGAAAAAGAGGTAGACTGAGGAACAAAGCTTAGGCCATGCTAAGGTGTTTGAATTTTATTCAAAGACAAAACTGAAGTCTTTGAAGGGCTTTAAATAAGGGAGTATATCTATCAGGTTTGAGTTTCAGAAAGATAACACTGGCTACTCTGTAGAGAATGACTGGGAGGAGGACAAGATTGAAGGGAAGAAGGAAATTGCACAGTCCTTAAAAGAGACAATAATCACTATCTAAACTGAGGTAAAAACGGAGCAAGAGAATCATTCTGAGAGTTATTGAGATTGTTGAATTAATAGAAATTGGTGATGATATATTAAAAGAAGAGAGAATTGAAGAACAAGAGCCAGGTTTGGGGGCTTGGGTCAATGGGAAAGGGAAAACAGGGTTGGCAGAAAATCCGAAGGAAAACATGTAGAGCACAGTTTTGATTATATTGAGTTCAAAGTGACTCTGGAAAATGCAGAAATGGTCAATAAATAATTAGATAGTCAGATCTAGAGCTAAGATAAGATGTCTAGAATAAAGATAGAAGTGGGGGTGGGGGGTTTGCTGACATACCAATGGTAATTTAAGCAGTAGAAGCAGATGGTATATCTACAAAATGGAATGTAGGGTAAGAATAAGACAGAATCCAATACTGAGCCTAAAGTAGAGCAACATGGTAACTGATGATATGATAATCATTTTCTAAAACATCAATAAAGTTTTCTAATTTGAAAAAATATACTTTATGTACAGACAATTAATGACAAAAGTTTAAGGAAAACTCCATTTCCCCAGTTTCTGTTTATTTGTACACCCTCCCAGCAAGACATAGCCCAATCTGTAATCTGGCACAGATAACCGATGGTATCTGTTGAATGATTACCACACTTGTTACTGAGTATGTTCCACCTTATCTCATACTATTATCTCATGTGTCTAGTAGGTACTATTATTTTCACCATTTTTAAAGAAGACCCTGAGGTATAGAGTCCTTCAGTAATTTGCATATGATGATGACACTGTGAGTCAGTGGTGAATATATTAAGGGTAGAAAAAGAGATTAAAGGAGAATTAGAGAGATCTGAAGAATAGTAGACAATCAAGAGTTCCTTGTTTTGATAGTGTATTTAGAGCCTGATATTTAGAATGAGTTAGATCCTGCATAACCTTTGATTTTCCCATTTAAAATAGATAATGGTGCTCACTTCTATTCTAGAAACAGTTCCTCCTGGAAAGCCTGCTTTTGTAGTTTTCCCCAGGTTCCCAGGAACCTGGCCATGTGGTCAAGATATATGAATTCCTTATTCCACAATATTTACCCAATAAGCCCAGCATTACTTGAAATAAACTGCCTGACTTTGAATTACTTGACCCTAACTGGTGCCCTTATATTGGTGGATAATCCTAGGGCTCACCCAATAGTGAAAACAAAAATGTATGTTAAAAGAAATTGAGATTTATGCTCATTTTTAATGTGCCTATTCTGTGGTGGGGTTAGCAGATCTTGTACCTCATTTTTAGAGGGATCTGATTTTAGAGTAATTTTATATTTGTGTCTTTGATTTTAAAAAGTGATGTGGGACTTTGTGAACTCTTCATGATGTCCTTCTCTGTTCACCGTATGTAATTATCCAGGCAACAATCAAGTTACAAGCATCTTCTCCATAACTCTATATATCAATTTAACAAAGTAATGTGTATATTTTCAAAGTAAAAGTATTATGATCCAAACAGTCTACACACAACCAAAATGTCATTCTAGTAAAGTAAAAGAAATAAAAGAAATCCTCAAGCATGCAAGATTTCAAGTAGTATACTAAAGTTAGACTTTTTTGAAACAAAAACTCACAGATGTGTTCCAGCTGACTAAGATTAATAAACAAAAATGCCCCAAGAATTGTGGTATTATAGAAATAATTGTAAGAAACAAACTCCAAAAATAAAAGAAACCAAAAAAGGAAGCAGTGTTACCTAAACTCTAACATCATATCAACAAAACCGCAGCAGGAAAGAAGGACAGAACTAATTGTAAATTTTTCACCTTTTTAGGTGAGAAAGTAGGGGGCAGTCAATAGACATTGTTTCTAAATTATAAAGAAGAAATTAAAATATGTCAGTTAAAATTCTTAAACAAAACCATCAGTAGGAAAAAGTGCCATATTTTAAAATCCATTTAATTAAAGAAAAGCAATGAAAACATAATCCTCATAGTATAGGAAAAAATAAGAAAGCAAGACAGAAAGAAAAGAATGTATTTTTTTAAAAAGATGAAAAATAAGAAAGAAAGCCTGAAACATGTCATAAGTTAAGACAAACATATCAATTAATGGCATTGAATGACTGGCATTTCCCTTATAAGAAAAAAAAAATGCAGAAAAGGTTAAAAAAAAAACTCGCTATAAGATATTTATCAGTGATACATCTGAAACAAAAATTGATAGTAAGATTACAAAAATAAAGGAACTGGTAAATCTCCATCCAGAAAAAAAGCAAACAATAGGAAATTCAAAGTACAAGTAAGAAATAGTGCTGCATTATATATTGAGAACACAAATCTCAATGTGAGTACTATTATTCTTTTATTCTAGAATACTGAAGACAAGGCACAATGATCAGGCAGGTCTGAAGAAGCTAAGAAGACAAGACAAGAAGGTTCAAAAACCTTCCGTTTAAACTAGCAAAGGAACAAGATGGCTCCAAGGACAGCAGTGAGGAAGATGGTAACTGAGAACCCCATCCTTTGTCCCTCCCCTGTTGACATTCCTCTTTCCAAATTAGACTCTTGGAGGAGAGAAAGAGGAAAACCCCGACCTGAAACTATACATCTGTATAGTAACAGTAAATCGGGTTATAGAAAAATAAAATTAAATATCGTATTCAAAGTAGGCTGTGAACTGATTAATACTCTCTACTATAGTTATTATTATTATATGATTTAATTATCATCTTCATAATGATGGGCCTTAGCTGCTCAGCTGCTCTGTTCTCTTCAGCTGCAACTATCAGGCAAATGGCCCATCTCTCCCTGGGGCTGCAGGATCAAAATTCTCTCCTCTTCCCTGTCATGACAAAGTTCTTTCCTCTGGCATCTATGGAGTGCTTTCTCTTTTCTCATGTATCTTCTGTGTGTCTTCTTGAGAAAGTGTCCGTTTATATAGTCCACCAGGGGGGTAGGGACTTAACCTGAGTTACACCCTACTGAAGTGGTCAAATCAAAGCCCTATGTTTAACATAATTTAATCAAAGACATCTCAGCTGAATCTAATACAATCAAAGGGTATCATGCCCAGAGGAACAGATCAGTTTACAAACAATCTCTCTTTTAGGAATTCATAAATAATCTCAAACTTCCACAGTTATCAACACTAATATTTTTTTCTTTCTTAGAACAGTTGTGGGTATACAGAACAATCATGCATAAAATAAAAGATTTCCAAATACCACCTTAATATAAACCCTTTGCATTGGTGTAGAGCATTTGTTACAACTGATGATAACATCCATTTTTATCATTGTAATATTCACTATAGCCCATGGTTTAATTTAGGGTTCACTGTTTGTGTAATGTAGTTCTGTGGATTTTTTGTTTTTAATTTTTATTCATTTACTATACATACAACCTAACATTTCCCCTTTTAATCACCTTCAGATGCGTATTTCAGAGCTGTTAATTATGTTTACAATGTTGTGGTGTCATCAATTACCAAAACATTTCCATCACCAAATAAAAACTCTGTACATTTTAAGCTGTGATATGACATCAACTAATGAAAAGCTGTGATCAGTGATCAGCCCTGCCCACCCCTAGTCTTGGGAAAGAGGATTTTTAAGTCCCATTCTGTCACCAGCAGCTAGCCAGGGGTTGGACCCCACAGTAGCCTGTCACAAGAATGGGGGATGGGCACCATAGCCACCACGTGGAGAGAGCAATTTATAGTTCTTTACTGTGATGTAACAGCATTTTCCTCCTGCTCTTTCCTGGATGCTGTCCAGTGTTCTTCTGGCTTCTGGAGTTTCAAAATAGTTGTTTCAGACAGTTCCTGCCCTCTTAATAGTTGTTCTGGTGGGAGGACTGAGTCCTAGAGCTCCCTACTCCACTATCTTTCCACAATCTCTGCCAACACTGATCTTTTAAAACCTAATAAAAATTGTGAACAGATACTAAAAATCACATGAGAATCAGCAAAAGGGGTGGGGGGTATGGAGTTGTTGAACAATTAAAGCTAATTGATATTTGGTTAAACCAAGTTAATACAGATATCAGGTAAGGTTTTTTAAAATTATAATTTACATTAAAAAATTAAGGGGATAAATGAATGCTAAAACAAGAACAAGCTATCTTAAAAAGAGCTTTTTTGTGAAATAAAAAATGTTCTTAGAATAAAATAGCATGAGTATCCAAATATAATTTTTAAAAGAAGCAATAATACAAATCTACTCCTTAAAAATGGTCAGTCTATAAAGGTTGTCCCCTTTTAGAGTCACCTTCTAGATGTAAAAGAAAAATATCAAGAAGAAAAAAAGATACCTGGTCATCACCTAGATTCAGGAAGACAACCCTACCAAGAAATACTGAAATTAGGTTACTAACTGTAAGAAATATGGATATTTTTGAGGAAATAATATTTGCATCTGATATCACTCCTCTGGGGTTTGGGGTGATGTGGATAGAAATATAACAGGATCTTAAAAAATTAAGGAGATATACTACCTAAGATTTAGCTCAAGAACAATGACCTGAAGTATATTTCTAAAAGAGTGCTAGATTCAAGCAGGTATAGAGGTAGGAATCAGGTTAACAGTACAAAAGAGCAAGAGTAGAGTTCTTGAACTTTTTTGAGTTAGATACATTCCACTTAAGAATCTCATAAAACTTTGAACCTTCTCCATAGGAAAATACATGTGCACATAAAATTCTAGGAGGCTAACTGAACATCTGAAGTCCACCATGGCACCTGTAAGACTCCAAATATCCTCACATTAGAAACACCCAGACTACAAGAAAACAAGGATCGCACGAACAGCTTCAGTAGATCAAATTGGAGTGGAGCGCGTGCACTAGGTAGTCTGAATCAACCAGAGTGCATGCTAGCCTGGAGTGATTTTCAAGCCCAAATTTAAAATAATAAAGTAAAATTTAAAAGTACTTGATCAATATATGTCCATTAGATTAAACTTAGACTTGAGCTCTTAAAATTTCAATATCCTACTCATATTTTATCTGCCTAATTTAGCATTTACTCAGAATAATTTAAATTACTCAGTAAGAAAGTTGACTTGTCAATTTTCCTTTGCATTTCTGCAATTTCTTCTTTGAATATCTTGCATTTATATTAAGTGCATAACAATTAGAAGTACTGTTTTCCTGTTATTTGAAACTTTTATCATCATGAAGTGATCCTCTTTATCTGTAGTAATGTTTCTATTTTGTCTAAATTTAATATAACAGCTTTCATTTATTTAGAGTAGTTTCAGGTATATATATATATATATATATATTTAAGATTTTATTTATTTATTCATTTATCCCCCCCTTGCTGCTTGTGCTCGCTGGGTCAGCTAACCACGCCGTGCGGGCGGGCTTGCCTTCACCAGGAGGCCCCGGGAACCAAACCCGGGGCCTCCCATATGGTAAACGGGAGCCCTACTGATTGAGCCACAGCCGCTTCCCTCAGGTATATCTTTTGCCATCCTTTGAATTTCACATTTTCTATAGCCATAAATTTCCACCATGTCTCTTGTAAACAGCATAAGGCTGGATTATTCTTTAGCAGTCTGAAAATCTTTGTTTTTTAACTAGAGGGTATAGTTCTGTCACATTTATTTCATTAGATATTTTCTATTTGTCCCACTTTTTCCGTGTCTCTTCTAGCTCCCATCTTACCTTATTAGGGAGGCTTTTCTTTCTTTTGTAACCAAATAAGAATATCTTTATATGTAAAATCTATGTTTTCATAAAACATAAAAAGTGCCCTACTTTTATATAGCAGTATATATATTAATTCCATTTAATACTTACAACAGAACAGGGAAATATTTTCTGTTATTCCTAATTTGCAATTAACAAAACTGATGTCACAGATACAGATTCAATTGTGAAAATTCAAATGAAAAAATCAGAATTTACATCATTTCTACGTGGTTATAAAGCACAAGGATTTACCTGTTATGTTATACTACTTTTATGAAATGAAGCCAACAATGGCATCATCTAATTGGAGGGGCATAACTGGGATCAACAATAGATAAAATGCTAGGAGGAGACAAATTCAAATCTAAAATATAATTCTCAATAGTTTTGACCATTGTGCTCAAAATGAAACATCTTAAAAATTCTACCTTGATTTGACTAGAAGAGGCAAATCACTTCCTTTAAGACAAGTCATCAATATACAGGCTGAAAATGTTGGCTGTGATGTTACAAGTATTTTAACACTTATTTGGGGCTCTTATTTGGAATATATTGAAAATTATGAATTCAGACTCTGTTATAACCCCAGTTTTCTTTTGATAAGTACAGACCTGTGCATCTGTGCCTCATAATCATTTTTTTTTCCAAAGTCCATTATGATTTGATGTAACTTTTATTAGATCATGTTATGTTAAAGCAATAGGGTCTGGAATACAAGTCTGCATCTTATTTATTTCACAGATAAAATCTACCTAATCCAAGGGTATCTTACAAGGCAGAAATACCCAGTTTCTAGATCTCTGTCTTGAGCACATAGCAGTTGTGAAATTATTATAGAACATAAGAATAACACTTACTTTATATATGAAAGTGATTCACCTTGGGAAGAACATAGTGTGACAAGCAGACACTAGAGTAATCTAAAATGGCACTCATGTTCATTTTATGAGTTCAACTAAAATATTCAAAATCACACTAGAGTCTATGTAATTATAAGAAAATAAAATTGTTCTAATTTTAAAAGAACAATTGTAACTACTCAACCTTTGTCAGATTCTAAATTTTATGCAGTTGTTCAATAAATGCCTTTCTTCCACGTACAATATTCTTCTTGATCCCCCAAACTCTTCAGTAAACTACTCTCCAACTCTGACCCCTCTTTTATTCTATGTCTTCTTTGCATTTTTAAAACTTTTATTTTGTACATTTAATAATTGAAAATATAAACGATTAAAAACTAAAAAGAAAATGCTGTTGAATAAAAACATCCATTTCTCAAATATACTGGATACATATGAATTTGTTTTTTGAATAATACAATATGTTACACAATATATTTGGTTCATAGTAACACAATCATGCAGCATTTGTCCTTTTATGTATGGCTTGCTTTGCTCAGCATAATGTCCTCTATATTCATCCATGTTGTCATATGCTTTATGACTTCATTTCTTCTTTCAGCTGCATAATATTCCATTGTGTGAATACACCACAGTTTGTTTATCCATTCATCAGTTGATGGACACCTGGGTTGTTTCCAACTTTTGGCAGTCATGAATAATGTCTCTATGAACATTAGTGTGCAGATGTCTGTTCATGCCACTGGTCTCAGTTCCAGTAGTGGTATTGCAGGGTCACATGGCAAGTCTATATTCAACTTCTTTAGGAACTGCCAAACAGTCCTCCACAGTGGCTGTGCATTCCCACCAATAGTGAATAAGTGTTCCTATCTCGCCACATCCTCTCCAACACTTGTAGTTCTCTGTCTTTTTAATAGTGGCCATTCTGACAGGTGTGAAATGATATCTCATTGTAGTTTTGATTTGCATTTTCCTAATCATTAGTGATTTGAGCATTTCTTCAGGTGTTTTTTTTTTGCCATTTGTATTTCTTCTTTGGACAAATATCTATTCAAGTCTTTTGCACATTTTCAAATTGAGTCGTTTGTCATTTTATTGCTGTGTTGTAGCATCTCTTTATATATCCTGGATGTTAAACCCTAATCGGATATGTGATTTCCAAATATTTTCTTCCATTGAGTTGGCTGCCTTTTCACCCTTTTGACAAAGTCCTGTGAGGTGCAAAAGTGTTTAATTTTGAGAAGGTCCCATTTATCTATTTTTTTTCTTTTGTTGCACATGTTTTGGGTATAAGTTCCAAGAAACCACCACCTACTACAAGGTCTTGAAGATGTTTCCCTACATTTTCTTCTAGTAGTTTCATGGTCCTGGCTTTTATATTTAGGTCTTTGATCCATTTTGAGTTGATTCTTGTATAGGAAGTGAGATAGGAGTCCTCTTCATTCTTTTTGGTTATGAATATTCAGTTGTCCCAGCACCATTTTTTGAAGAGACTGTTTTGTCCTGGTAACATCAACTTGGTAGGTTTGTCAAAAACCAATTGACTGTATAGGTGAGGGTTTATTTCTGGATTGTCAATTCTGTTCCACTGATCAATGTGTCTATCTTTATGCCAGTACCATGCTGTTTTGATCACTGTAGCTCTGTAATATGTTTCAAGGTCAGGCAGTGAAATTCCTTTTTTAGAATGTTTTTGGCTATTCAGGTGCATTTTCCCTTTCAAATGAGTTTGGTAATTGCCTTTTCTAATTCTGTAAAGTAAGCTCTTGGGATTTGGGTTGGTATTGCATTGAATCTCTAAATCAGTTTGGGTGAGATTGACATCTTCATGATAATTATTCTTCCAATCCATGAACACAGAATGTCTTTCCATTGGTTTGGGTCTTTTTAAATTTCTTTTAGCATTGTTTTGTAGTTTTCTGCATATAGATCCTGTACTTCTTTGTTTAAATTAACTCCTAGGTATTTGAGTCTTTTTGTTGCTATTGTAAATGGAATTTTTCTCCTGATTTCTTCCTCAGATTGTTCAGTACTAGAGAACAAAAACATTACTGATTTTTGCATATTGATCTTATAACCTGCCACTTTGATGAACTTATTTATTTGCTCAAGTAGCTTTGTCATGGATACTTCAGAATTTTCTAAGTACGGGATCATGTCATCTACAAACAGTGATAGTTTTACTTTCTCTTTTCCTGTTTGGATGCCTTTAAATTTTTTTTTTTCCTTGTCAAATTGCCCTAGCTAGAACTTCCAGTACAATATAAATAACAGTGGTGACTGTGGGCATTGTTGTCTTGTTCCTTATCTTAGAGGGAAAGCTTTCAACCTTTCCCCATTGAGTATGATGTTGGCTGTGGGTTTTTCACATATGCCTCTTATCATATTGAGGAATTTTACTTCTAATCCTATCTTTTGAAGTATTTTAATCAAAAAATGATGCTGGATTTTGTCGAATGCCTTTTCTGCATCAATTGAGATGATCATGTGGTTTTTTTCCTTCAATTTGTTAGTGTGGTGTATTACATTGATTGGTTTTCTTATGCTGAACCAGCCTTGCATACCAGAAATAAATCCGACTTGGTCGTGATGTATAAGCCTTTTGATATGCTGTTGGGTTCGATTTGCAAGTATTTTGTTGAGAATTTTTGCATCTATGTTCATTAAAGAGATTGGTCTGTAATTTTCTTTTCTTGTAGAATCTTTATCTGGCTTTGGTATTAGGGTGATGTTGGCTTCATAAAATGTGTTGGGTAATTTTCCCTTCTCTTCAATTTTTTGGAAGAGTTTAAATAGGATTGTTGTTAATTCTTTTCGAAATGCTTGGTAGAATTCACCTGTGACGCCATCTGGTCCTGGGCTTTTCTTTGCTGGGAGATTTTTGATGACAGATTCAGTCTCCTTAAATGTGATTGGGTCGTTAAGTTTTTGTATTTCTTATAGTGTCAGTGTAGATTAGTTGAGCATTTCTAGAAATTTGTCCATTTTATCTAGGTTGTCTAGTTTGTTGGCATATAGTTTCTCATAATATCCTCTTATGATTCTTTTTATTTCTGTGGGGTCATTTGTAACTTCCCTCCTTTCATTTCTGATTATATTTATTTGCATCTTCTCTCTTTTTTTCTTTGTTAGTCTAGCTAGGGGTTTGTCAGTTTTATTGATCTCAAAGAACCAGCTTTTGGTTTTGTTGACTTTCTTTATTGTTTTTCTGCTCTCATTTTCATTTATTTCTGCTCTAATATTTATTATTTCTTTCCTTCTGCTTGCTTTGGGATTGGTTTGCTATTCTTTTTCTAGTTTCTCTAGTTGTTCAATTAAATCTTTGAAATTAGCTCTTTTTTGTTTTTTAATATATGCATTTAGGGCTATAACTTTCCCTCTCAAGCCTGCCTTCGCTGTATCCCATAAGTTTTGATACATTGTGTTCTTGTTTTCATTTGTCTCAGTACATTTACTGATTTCACTTGCAATTTTTTCTTTGACCCACCGATTATTTAGGAGTGTGTTGTTTAGTCTCCACACATTTGCAAGTTTACTTTTTTCCTGTCTATTATTGATTTCTAGTTTCATTCCATTACGATCTGATAAGGTACTTTATATAATTTAAATCTTCTTATATTTATTGAGAGCTGCATTGTGACCTAATATGTGGTGTATCCTGGAGAAAGATTCATGGGCACTGGAGAACAATGTATAACTCGCTGAGTTTGGATACAGTGTTCTGTATATGTCTGTTAGGTCTAACTTGTTTATCATATTGTTCAAGTTCTGTTTCCTTGTTGATCTTCTGTTTAGTTGTTCTATCTAATGATGTGAGTGGGGTGTTGAAGTCTCCAACGATTATCGTAGAAATGTCTATTTCTCCCTTCAGTTTTGCCAGAGTTTGTCTCACATATTTTGGGGCACCCTGGTTAGGTACGTAGATATTTATGACTGTTATATCTTCCTGGTAGATCATCCCTTTTATTAATATATAATGCCCTTTTGTATCTCATAACTTTTTTGCATTTAAAGTCTGTTTTGTCTGATATTAGTATAGTTACCCCTGCTCTGGTTACTATTTGCATGGAGTATATTTTCCAACCTTTCACTTTCAGCCTGTTTGTATCCCTGGGTCTAAGGTGAGTTGTAAGCAGCATATGGATGGCTCATGGTTTTTTATCCATTCTATCAGCCTATATCTTTTGATTGGGGAGTTTAATTCATTCACATTCAATGATATTCCTGTAAATGCACTACCTACTTCCTCCATTTTATTCTTTGATTTTCATATGTCTGTCTTTTTACTCTTTTGGTTATCCTTTTTGCAATTCTTTCTTCTATACTCTCCTCCAAGCCTCTCTCTCTTGTCTTTTTCTTTCAGGTTCTAAGGCTTCCTTTAATATTTCCTGCAAAGGTGGATTCTTTTTTACAAACGCTCTTAGTTTCTGTTTGTTTGTGAATATTTTATACTCACCTTCATATTTGAAGGACAGTTTTGCTGGATAAAGAATTCTTAGCTGGCAGTTTTTCTCTTTCAGTTTCCTACTTGTATCATACCACTGTCTTCTCGCTTCCATGGTTTCTGAAGAGAAATCTGCACTACATCTTACTGGACATCCCTTGTATGTGATCATTTGCTTCTCTCTTCCTGCTCTGAGAATTTTCTCTTTATCTTTGATAGTTGACATTCTGAGTAGTATGTGTCTTGGCATAGGCCTATTTGTATTTATTCTGATTGGGGTACAGTGTGCTTCTTGGACATGTAAATTCATTTCTTTCATGAAAGTTGGGAAATTTTCAGCTATTATTTCCTTGAATACTCTTTCTGCCCCTTTTCTCTTCTCTTCTCCTTCTGGAACTCCCATGACACATGTTGTTGTATTTTGTGTTGTGATTTGACTCTTTGAGCCCCTGCTCAATTTTTTCCATTCTTTTCTATCTCTGTTCTTTTCTCTCTTCAATTTTAGCTGTTCTGTCTTGGGTATCACCTATTCTTTCTTCTATCATTTAGAATCTGCTGTTGCATGCCTCTAGTGTGTTTTTGATCTCACCTATTATGTCTTTCATTCCCATGAGCTCTGTTACTTTTCTGTTCAGGATTTCACATTCCCCTTTGCACTCACTCAATGTCTTCTTTATGTCATTTATCTCTTTAACCATATTGTCTTTCAACTCAAAATTTGATTTTGGAAATTTGTATGCTTCTCACTGATTAGTTCTCTCAAATCCTGAGTTTCTTCTGGGGTTTTGACATATTCCTTTTCTTGGGTCATGTCTTCTATTCTCTTAGTATGGCTCATAATTTTTTGCTGATGTCTAGGCATCTCATTAGGATGTAGTTTACTCAGATGCTCAATTTCTTTCTCTTTTGTAGGGATTTAGTGGCAGGAAGCTGTGTGTTAACACTGCTCTTTGATTTTTAGCTCAACCTGGATTGTTAGGATTGTTCCTGCTAGTTGCTCAAAACTGGGCACTGGGTCCAGTAATTGGTTGTAAACTTGCTTCCTAGCGCCTTGGGGAGGGAGGCTATAGAGACTGGAAAAAAGCCTCTCCTATTTATTTTTTATTTTCTCCTCTGTACTTCCTTGGTTTGCCAGCAGATGATGCTCTTTGGCAGCTCTCAGTTCAATGCCTGGTCAGAGTACTTTGTTGCAACACAGACCGGATCAAAGATAGAGCTTCCTGTCTGGAGGCTAGGAGTCTTGTCATTCAAACTTTTTCTGAGACAATTCTCCAGCCTTCTCTGGCAGCCTCCTCCCTTTTCCTAGCTGGGAAATATTTCCACTCCCCTCTGAGTCCTCAACAATCAGTCCCCGTTAGTAGAGAAGGAAATTGGGAGGGTTGTATATCTTTAGCCCCTTGCGGGTTCCCAAGGCAAACAATGGCATGGCCCCACCCAGCCTAGAAGGGCTCCTGGGACTGGTGGGACACAGCAGACCAAATTTGTGGATCAGAAGCTGAGTCAGCATTAGGCTATGTCCCTTTCTCTCCCCTTTCCTGGGGTGGTAGATCCCTGGAGCCCCCTTTCTCTGTAGCCAGGGGCCCAAGAATTCTAAAGTGTCTTTAGTGTTGGGGATGGTGCTGGCAGCAGCAGCTGCTGGTTTCAGCTCACAGTTCTGTAGTCATAATTTCCCTCCTTTGTCCCTCTCTCCTCTGGGAGGTGTCCAGGCTTTGTCTGGTGTCCTAAACCCTAAAAGATCTTTTTCTAGGCTGTTTCAGCCTGTCCGTTAACTATTTTTCTGGAGGAGAAGAGAGTTCCATGACTTTCTAATCCTTTGCACTTCTGTTTTTCATTTGTTTGATATTTTGCACTTCTTCATATGTGACATTTTAAATATTCCTACACTGCAATATGTATTTCATCTCCTAAGATGAATTGTAAGCCTCCAAGGACAGAAGCTTTATTTCTTGTTATCTTTTCCATCTAGTATCTTTAAGTACAAATAGAGAGTTTTCCCAGGGTTTTTCTGCCATTTTGTGTTTATGGCATGCTCTGAAATATTAGAATTTTGAGTGGAATCTTGAAGGATGGAAAGAACCAAAACCATCCTCCATAACCCAGCAACATTTAGAAAACAGCCATAGCTACAACAAAACAGTGACCCATCGAGTCTGTGAAAAGACACATTATCACACCATTGGCTGGGCCCCCTTTTGCCTGGGTTGCTACTTGGGAAGAGCTGTTTATTGAATGGATCCCATTTTTATTACACAGGCATAGACTCAGGTTCTTCCATGCAAACATAACCACATGCTCTTTCTTGCTCCTAACTTAACTTTTCACCATGCTTCTTCTGTCCTTCTTCCAGGACCTTTGCACCCATAGTGCCCTAAAGCATGTTGAATTCACCTCAGTATTTTGAAAGAGAAGGCCAAATCCTCAGCAGCAGAAAACTAACCTTGACACATTAATTAAAACATGGCAAAACATGGCACTTCTTTACATATGACACGCAGGGTGAGAAGTACTGCCAAATGACTATACAGAAGCATAAATCAGAGCAAAATTTTTCCACTTAAGAACACTAAAACTTCAAATAAGACTGTGTAAAACTTTAAAAGCTCTCAGACCAACATACAGCTTTACTCTGAGCAATATAAGAATAGAGGTGTTTTAGACCTAATACACAGAGTTGTAGGTGTAATTCTGTTAAGCGGCTTTATATTTTGCCATTAGAACTATTTCCCTTCTATGTTAAGCTTTAATATCCTTTCAAATGCATTAATGTGTCTCCAGAACAGACACTCACAGACTCCTGCCTGCTTTGAATATTTCCATTTTAATAACAGTGTCAGATCTTCACTCAGAGCTTTATATACCCCTTACTGTCACGGAGGCTTATGAAAGACAGAAGGAAACAGCTCGTCATCCACAAAAGTCATCCAATGTACAGTTGTTTGCTTTAGAATGCAACCCAGAGGAAAATTAAAGGGGAACATCATTTACATTTGATTTTCTCTACCCTTTGTGCACATTTCTGAATAATTCCACAGAATTTTCTAAGTCCCTGTAAGGACTGCTTAAATCTTTTCATTTCTGAACATAACTGTAGTTCCATGCTGAAGGGACCAAGGTCTCTCTCTCCAGCTTCAGAAAGGTAGCGTAGAGGCAAGTGCCATTTAGACCTTCATGGCCTGAGGTCCTGCAATCAGACCTGCTAGTCAGTGACACCTGTACTCCGAGGTAAGGCCTGCCACTGCACCTAGCAGCAGTGCCAAAACAAGTTTTGTGATAGAGTCAATGGTTCTTAAGTCTCATCTCAAAGGAAAAGGGGGCTTTTGGTGTTTTGTGAAATTTCTAATCATACCAATAAACAGTCTTGCTTCAGAGAAAGTTTGAAGAATTTAGGGCAATGATAATTTTTTTGCCGCAGAGAGGGGTAACTTGAAGCAAAGTGAAAGAATAGTCCAGATACAACTTTGAAGAACTGTGAGGATTTTTATGAAAGAAACTAAAGGCAAAATTGGAATGATTGTAAAGACAATAAGAAAAAATATGTGCCTTAGAGGAGCTTGGACACTTTTCATATTTTGTCCATATTGCTTGTGATGCTTATCATCCCATTTCATAGTCCACCTTCAAAACACGTGATTTGTCAAAGATGGTAAACTCTGTTCTCTTACTTCAGCTTGGTTCACTTAAAATTGCTAAGGCAAAAAAAGGACAGAGCAAAACTCTGATGCTCTCCAATGGAGCTGAAATGAGGATCAGTTTTATGGGAGTGGGCTCCTACCTAAGTGAGGGTTCAAAATAGTGTGCCACTTGCCTCGATGACCCCAGACAAAATGACCCATATAAAGCCTTTGACTCTCCAACATATTTGGAATGGTTCCACAAAGTCTTACTTGATTTGTTTATTTGGTAGGCTGAAAATGACTAGCTTTGAGTAACTATTCACTTCACTTGAACACATGCCCTTGAACAATTGAGTGTCTTTGTTTTAATAAATACTAATTTTGTTTGTTTGATGTGTCTAAACAACCAAAGCAGCAACCATTTCCTGAACTCCAAATGTTAATTTCCTCTTGCTTGCCATCTTTCATACTGATATTATCCCAGAAGTGCTAACTCAATGCATGCTAAACAAAATTTTATCTTTTCACTCGTCATTCTCTTCTTTCCTACTTGTCTTTTTCTATTAATAGAGAATGAAGTTTCATTCTCCCAGTATCCCAAGCTCAAATCTGTGGAGCTTGCACTATTCTCTCTCAAACAAACCTTCCTTTATAAGTTTGTAATTCTGTCTTCCTGCCCTTTTATACTCTGATTCTTTTACCTTCCTAAAACCACTATGGCAGTGATCTTCAAAGAACACAAGATAATCAATTGAGGGTGGAAAGAAAATATTAAGAGTTCCAATTTAGAAAATAATCTCATCCCATTTTTTATAATGTTTATAATACATTATTTCATCTCACTAAGGATGGCCAGTCTAAATGTCTAAGGCCATGGCATAAGCCCTCTCTGCGTTTCACCTGGCTTGGTCTTTCAATCCCAATTCTCAGCACTATATGAACCAGGCAAGACATCTGCATTCCTTCTACATTGATATGAAATCTGTCCTCTTTTACCCCATCCTTTACTCTTATGATATTCCCTGCCTAAAATGTCCTCCTACTTCACTGACACCTATCTCATCCTACTCCATTCTTCAGGATACAATTCAAATGACCCCTTCTTAATTTCCTGCATGAAGAGACCTTTCCCTCCTCTGAACATCTATGGCAAGGACGTCCATGCATCTGCTATTGCAGGCTTCACAGTCTACCTAGTTATTTGTTTTTAGTTATTTGCTCAAGTACAGAATCCTGAGTTCCTTAGGGAAAAAGTTTATTTACTTCCCATTCTACACAGCAAGCACAATGCCTTACACATAGTAGGTATTCAACAAGCATTTATTCAATAAAGTAATTAAAATTATTAATAGCAATATCCTTAACTTCCTCCAAGTTACATTACAATTTGTGTTTTCTTAAGACTACTTCTATTTTTAACTACAGTATATACTTGGTAAAGGATTTTACAACTCTCTAAATTAGCCCATGGTGATTACCCCTACTGTGCAATTTACCACTATTTTATTAAAGCAAGATTAAAGATAATACTTCATTGGGAGAAGTAACAGCAGCATTAACCTCTATTTACCTTGACATAATAAAGCTTTAATAAAACATGGGCAAATTGCATTGAGGGGGATAATTATTCTAACATAAAAATTTAAAGGGAACTTAATTTCTTATTCTGCATGTTTAGTGCTTTAAAATTAGTGTCATTAATGTCCTTTTTCTCATTTATAGAGGAAACATAAAAATATTCAGCCGTCTCCAATTTGTTTTCTTATTAAATAATTCTGAATTTATATCCAAGTTCATAAACATAAGTACACAATTTTAAAATGCAATTGTTTTTAGAAGTAAATATTCTTATAGAGAGTCAGGGCAGGAAGAATTTTGAGGGAGAGATTTTACCCCAAGCAAAAAATAAAAATAAAAATCATCCTTGTCTAAATTTTTGACTGTTGAATCAAAGAATATTCTTGTTTGTTTTATATCCTCTGGCTTTATTATATCAGACAAGCTTCAAAGGGGCAGAGCACATAGGATTGAAGAATAACATAGCTGCATTTTGCAATGGAGTTCTCTGCCTCTGCCTGTGTTTTGTTGTTCATGTAATACTTTTCAATAAACAAAGATGCCAATCAACTCTCTTTGCAGCACATAACATTTCAGATTTAAACCACTTCAGACACATCACTGCCCCAAGCTCACACATTTAACAGATAAAAATTCAGCTTTCTGTCAAGACAGAAAGCAGTATTGATTGTAGGCAGTATTTAGGCAAGACTATGGCAGAACAATATTACCTTCACAGTCACACATAGCTCACCACAGACACATAGCATCAAGTACAATAGGTTCTTCCTAAAAAATTTTATAATCATCAGCATTGATTAACGTCCATTTCCAAACACATTTCTGAGAACGATTTCTACATGTAGCAAATCGTGAGGGTGGTGGAGGGGGGTTAGGAACACATGATAGCAATCATGAAAACTTTGATCACTTGATTTGATTCTAGTGCTTTGTAAATTAGCATAATTATTCAAACATGCTTCATTAAGAATCATGGCTGTACAAGTCCTCCAGTTTAATGATCCAAGTATATACCACGTGTGATAAACTTTAAATAAAAATTCCAGCTCTGTGCTAGGAGGCTATGGGAAATATTTTTTTCTTAAAATCAAGAGAAAGTGCAAAAATACCAACTCTAAACTCCAAGTCAGGGAAAATAATCTAAAACGCAGACAAGCCATGGATGACCTGCTTTTCTATTTATCGTCACATCTATCTGAATGTCTCTTGAGGCCACCAAAGGCTATCTACCATGTCACTTCTAAGCAACTGGAAGATTGGCATACAATCCCTATAAATCTGGAATTAACTGCATTTGAATTTTAGGTGACACAGCTAGTTTTGACCTTTGAAAGTGGGCAGAAGGAAAGTTTGATGGTTCTTGAGGTGTTCCTTTGTTCTAGAAGAGGTTGTTTCAAATTAACGAAAGAAGCAGGGGGTGCTAAATTAATGATGCCAAAGATATTAATAAGACTACTATTATTGGCACACATTTAATTATGTATCAGATTTCATTTCATAATGATGTCAACTTCACTTATACTGTAGACTCCAGAAGAAAAATAAAAATAACACAAGACACTCCATTGTTTCAGTTGTTTTGTTACTATTATTAAGTACTAATAGACACAAGTAAACCATGTTTATGGCATCAAAATATAGAAAGGGAACAAATTTTAAGTTAATTTAATTTGTTTTAAATTATTCAGATTCTGAGGAACAATGGATAATTGCAAAGAATTCCTGATTTTATATAGTGTTCATAGACGAAGTTGGTTTAAGAATGGATTGTCATTTTCCACATCACATTTTTTTTTTTTTTTTACTTTATATGGCATCATCAGACATACATTTCAAAGAGTTCATAACAATTTTAAAGGAGATTAAATTTTAGCATCTAATGTAGTTTCAAGGTGTATTTTATTTAAATCTATAACTTTGCTAAATATATTAAGTTCTACAGAATTAAAATGCAAACTTTCACTGATGGCCTTTTATTAAAACCAAGAAAATATCCATTAATCTCAGACATGTTAAATTGATCATTTGCTCTCATTACAATGAAATAGCATGAACCTCAGGTCCCTGTTCACCTTTCAAGTTCACCAATAGTCTGGTGGATCTTGGCAAGGTGCCTGGATCAAACATTAAAAGAGCCCCTGCTGGGGAAAGATTACAAGAGGGAAAAAAATGACAAAAGGTTTGCAATAGTCCTGTTGAAAAAATTAAATGTATAAGTGACTGAAAGAAATTAACCAAGTGATGTGATGAACTAGGAAAATAACTGAATTCTTAGTTCTGGGCAGTCTCAGTAATTTTCATGACAGGTGGCAAAATATGGACCAGAATTTGTACCAACACTTTCTCTATCAATGGATATATTAGGGGATATTAATAATTGACCATGAGACCAAGGTCTTCAGGGAACCCTCCTGCAAAGCTATAGCCATTTACCAGGAGTGTTTTTATCTTAAAGGTTAACTCATATTTCCCATGGAATTATTATAGTTAATAAACCTCTAAAAAACAAACGAAACCTTTTACATTAGTAACAATGCTTCAGATTGGCTCATCAACTGTAACAAATGTGCCACACTAATATAAGATGTCAAGAATAGGGGTAACAATGTGTTTGGGTGTGTGGGTTTTATGGGAACTCTCTATACTTTTGGTGTAATTTTCCTGTAAAAGTATATCTAAAACTTCTCTAAAAATAAAGTTTAAAAAATAAGACTGGGAAGAAAAATTAGAAAGTTAATTCTAAAATTAACAGTAGCTAAATAATAAGAGAAAAATTTAAGACTTTAAATATTCTTTGAAAGCAGGAATCAACTTTTAGTTATCTTTGTAATCACTGGACTTATCATAACAGTTGACTTTATATCAGGCTCTTGATAAATATTTTTTTAATTGAATGACACTTGTTTCATCCCTTTCATTTGTTCTGGTTTTCTGTAAGTAAAAAGTAGTGTAGAAAATTTGGAGTACATGATTAAAAGGGGTGTAGGTAGTTGATGCAAACAATAATGTCAGCAGATAAATTTTTCTCTGTGGCTTTTTATGTTCTGTCAAGGAATTTGGACTTTCTCCTATAAACAATCAGAAAATTTCCGAAGGATTTTAAATTGGTTAGTGATATGATCAATCCTATTCTTTAGAAATAGCACCCTGAGTGAGTATGTAGAAGATGAATTTGAGCAGAATTAAGACTGAACAGTTAGGAAATTATTGAAATATTTAAGGAAAAAAAAGAATATCTAAAGTAAGGTTTTAACAATGAGGGTGATTAAAGAGGTTAGGAAGTAAGGGTTGGTCAAGAGGAGTAAAATTATCAGTAGAACAATTTAAAATAATCGATGATATTTGTTGAGTACTTACTAAGACCAGGTGCTATTCCAAGCACCGCACCTGTTCTAAAACATTTAATCTTCACTACAATTCTATGAGAGGGATTACTATTGTCCACTTTTAAAGATGAGGAAACTCTGAAGTTTCATTCACTTGCCAAAGGTGACTAATGTACTAAATGGCAGGAATGGAATTCTAATACAGGACACTTGCCTCTGATGCCTCACTCCTAACTACTGCTTTATGATTTGTAGATTTCTAGCTTATGTGATAGTGTGGATAAATCATGCTATTCCCACATATAATGGGAATACCTGAAGTAAGTTTTAGCAGGGTAGCTCAACATTGGAACTATTGATGCTTTGGGCTATTAATTCTTTGTGGGGGTCGGGTTTGTCTTGTACATTGCAGGCTGTTTAGGAGCATATAACTGACCTGTACCCATTAGAAGTCAGTATCAGCTTTCCTGCCTCCCCATCAAGACAACATCTCTGGACATTGCCAAATGTCCCCTGGGTGTCAAATCATATATCGAGAACTACTGGTTTATAAAAAAAGTAAGTTCGGTTTTTGATAGTTTCTTTCATTGAGTTTGAGTTCCCTGAACCCAGGTAATAAAGCTCAGCTGTTAAAGAATTGGAATTCAAGAGATATTCTGACTGAAGATATAGACACCACAAATCATGATCATGTGGTGTGGGAAGTGATTTCCAGGGACAATGTAAGACTAACAGAAGGCAAAGGCCATCCCTAGAAACACAAGAATTTATGAGCTGGGAAGAATAAGAGGAGCCCTGAAATGAGGATGAGATGTAGGGGGAAGAAGAAAGTCAAGAGGAGGTGACATCTTCAACAATGTTAAATTTTGCAAAGAGTTCAAGACAGAATAACATCCACTGGATTTAGCGATTAGGGTGTCACTGGTGACTGCAGCTGGTTAGGAAGTAGGGGTTGACATTTTATTCTTTATTTTCTCACATCTTTAAGCCTTCCTTCTTAGGCTTCTTCTACTATATGACCATATCCAAAGTGGTCAGGTGTCAAAGCCTCCAAGAATCAGCCAGTTCTACGTAGCCAGTTCCACGTAGCCAGTTCCACTGCTACGTGGTTCCTCCTTCTTAGAAAAGCAGCTTCAGGCTACTTTGAGACCACTTTTGAGACAAGGACCAACTCTTCTAGTCTTTATGACCAGCATGTGCTTACAAGAAAACCGCTTCTATAGACAGTGGTTCCATGTCTAATCCAAAGGCAGATGAAAATTCATGCTCCATATCAGATGGTGATTAATCTTCATGAGCATATCCTCCTTGCTAAGGAATTTGAAGGTACTACAGATAAAGGGATCAAGAGACTAAGGGAGACAATAAAAAAGAGAGCAGAGAGGCACTGGAATGACTGCGCATGAGAGCAGAGCTCTTGTTAATCCTTAAAATAGACCCCATTCAGTGAGATTGTCTGAGATTTGTTTTTCTAACAACCTGAAAGACAAACCCCCACAGACCCTGGCTCAAAAAACAGAGTTGCAAACAAAGGACTCTCAGATGATATTTGGAACTGACCATGGTATAGAGTTGGGACTGGGGTGGCAAACAGGCAGAGCAATCACTCCCTCTGAGTGAGTAATCCTTGAAAAATTGTTGATATGTCAGTTAAGACTGTGATAAAAATGTTAGTGGGTGCCATGTAAAAGAAGAATGAGACACAAAGGGAAGAGGGTGCCTTCTGTTTTATGAGCTGTACCATAGGCCTAAACTTATCCACCAGGTTCTTAGCCCCCAGTTCAGAATGTAGCTAAGTCTCTGCCATAGTATTTAGGGTACAGTTGGGGTCAGTGAAGATCATATAATCCTGGAATGATATCGACCTATGATTAGCTGTGAAAAGGCAAGTAATTAAGTTCCCCTATTATCCTTGTGCATACTTTAGATAAGGCACTTGGTAATTGTCACATAAGAGTCATTCGTAGGGGTTAAGGATGTACGATAGGGAGGTTATTTCATTCATTCATTCACTTACTTTGGTAACTGCTTTAGGTTTTGAATGACCACTTTTGAGACAAGGACCAACTCTGGTTCTAGATTCCACTAGAAGCTTAAAGAAAATGCAGGGCCATCATGTGATTTTGGCTTATAGTCAGCACACTGATATCACTGGAGACCTTGTCTAGAAAACATTTATGTCACCTAACTTTAAAATAACCTGTATATCCAACCACATCCTGTCTTCATTATGTCATCTCTGATAGACAAGAAAGAAGGAACAAAAGAAAGAATGAAAGGTAGGAAGGGAGGGAGGAAGGGAGGGAAGGAGGGAAGAAGAAGAAAATAAAACAAAATAATATAGAAAGATAGATAATAGATAGATAGATAGATAGATAGATAGATAGATAGATAGATAGATAGATAGATGATAGATAGATCAGGGAGCTATCTGAGAAAAGCTAGGTTATAGTAAGCTGGCTCAAAGAGCCCCTGTGAAATCTTTCTCATAGCATTCACCACCCTTCAGGAACAAAGTGACTATTTGTTACCTCATGATATGTAATCCATAAGAAAGGTGTAATTATAGCATGAACTTGGGGTTGAGATGCAAAATTGCATTAGAGATAAAAAGAGTTTCAATTAAAATGACTTTCAGGAATTGCCTGGACCTGAGATTGGCAAAACTATGGCCCTCGAGAAGGCTGCCTGTTTTTATAAATACATTTTCATTGAAAAACATCTATGCCCATTCATTTACACGTTTTATATGGCTTCTTTCATGCTACTGTGGCAGAGTGGAGTAGTTGGAACAGAGTTTGCATAGCTAGAAAGCCTAAAATATTTACTACTTTATTCTTTCAGAAAAAGTTTGCCAAGCCTTGGTCTAGATGAGAAATTTCTGACTGAAGCAGAAGAGAGACTTTTCATGTGTGCCTCAGGAGCAGGAAGTCTATGAACAGTTTGTGTTGAAATGATTGGAGAATGAGGTCCTCACCAGAGACCTCTGGTTTTGATCATCAACTAGAGCAGCCAGCTGCAGCTCTCACTGCTTTCTCTATTGGCTGAACCTATTCAGCTAGAGCATTAGCTTGTGGTACCCCACACTGGAGAACCAGGCAACCACTGAAACCTGTCATAATGTAGTCCAGAGGTTGGTTGGTTGGTTTTTGAGACCACTAGTTATGTTTGAGGGGAATAAGTATTAATGTAGGAAGAAAATGTTTCAAAATAAAATGTTTGGGACATGTGTAAATGTTTAATTAAACACAGTTTAAAAATTCTCTTCTTGCCATAATTTTTCAATCTTTAGAGAGCTAAAATGCCTTGTGAATCTCCAAAAGGAGGGAGGAGGTTAACATGTAGTGTTTTCAAACTTATTTGTGCACAACTCTCCCCTTCTTTCTTCAGAGTATTCACAAGTCTTGAAATTTTTAGATATTTAATAATTCAAAGTGAAAGAAGAATGACCTGTTAAATTCTCTCTTGTTACAGGGCCTTTGCATATATTGTTTCCCTTTGGAACATGCCCTGCTACTCTCCCATACACACACACACACACACACACTCCCTTGCCTAGTTAACTCCAATTAATCATTCAGTTTACTGCTCACACTCAGTCCTTTCAAGGTCATCCCCAAATAATGTCAGGTCACCCATTTTGCTTGTTTGTGGCATCTATTACTTGTAGACTTAACATGGGGATTTAAAAATTTTATTTGGTGATGTTTTAATGACTGTCTTACTCAACAGAATCTAAACTTCTAGTAGTTCACAACCACATTCCCATTACCCCAGCAGAGTTCCTAATAGCACCAGGTATTCATATGCTAATATATCTTTTGAATTATATTATTAAATTCTATTATATGAATATATATATTTATATTAAAATTAATTTGAAAAGATGAAACATTACTATAGATGGAAGTTTTTATATTTTTCCTGCATCCCAATTAACCCATCTCTGTAACCTTTTATGGTATAAGCCCTACTTACAGTAAATACTGGTTGAATGCTGGAGTGGATTCTGTAAGATGCATCAAGCCATATAGTGTTGCTATTAAAAGACTCACTACATTAAAAGCTGACCAATAAAAGATGATTCCAATAGATTACCATCTCTACACTCTCAGTCTTTCACAGACAGGATCAAGTTATTTTGTAACCATAAAGCTACTCACTTTGAGTATAGGTTTAGTCAAAGCAATATAAAAGCTTTAATTGGTCCAGGGTAGAGTACAAGACATCCATGAGTTCTGTGCTTCAAGTGTCAGAGGCAGATGTACATGTCAGAATAAGAGCCAGAGCAGAATTCTCTGGATATTTGGATAAAAAACAAAGTCCCTTTAGGATCAATCTCCTGAGATTCAACTCCTGATATGTTCCTGAGTTTCAGTGAACACCCAATTCTTGACTGAGGTATGAATTTATTTTAAAGTTCCTATGGAATATTTATGTGGAGATATCTGAGATCCACAGGTTTTGAATTCAGGAAAGTAATCTCTGATGGAGAACTCAAATTAAGGAAGGAAGGAAGGGAGGGAGGGAGGGAGGAAGGAAGGAAGGAAGGAAGGAAGGAAGGAAGGAAGGAAGGAAGGAAGGAAGGAAGGAAGGAAGGAAGGAGGGAGGGAGGGAGAGAAGGAGGGAGGGAGGGAGGGAAGGAGGGAAGGAGGAGGGAAGGGGTGGGGAGGGAAAGGAAGAGGACAGAGAAGGGGAAGGAGGGAGGGAGAAGAGAAAGAAAAGAATAGGAGAGCAACTCTGGAGAAGGCAACTTAGAGGACAGGCAAAGGAAAAGAAGACTGAACCCAAAAAGACCCAAAGCAAATAAATATGACTAGATGTTAACATTTGTTAAATCTAGCTGGTGAAAACACAGATGCCTATAAATCTGTTAGATATATTTTTTACACTTTTAGTTTGTTTGAAATATTTCAAAACAACATTTTAAAGAAAATGAGAAATGACCAGAAAAGGCATAAACAGGGGTTAGTTTCTTAATTAATTGAATCCAAGGAAGGGTAGCATTTAATGGAGGGAGAGTCCCATGATCAAATGGAGAAGCCAAGCAAGGTAAGGATTGAAAACTGGCAGTTGTTTTGTCAATTGATGGTTATTGTGATCTTACTGAGAATAGTTTTAAAAGACATGTGGGACAGATGACAAACTTCATTACATATAAGAGTAAAAAGAAGATAAAAACAGCTAACAAAATATAAGGCTATAATTATCTCACCATCAATGGGGTTAGGACAGATTCAGGATTGTCTAATTTACTAGTTAAATGATATCATCAAAGATGCAGGACTTTTTATCTTTCTGCTCTACCTTCCTCATCATTGTGAAATGTGTCCTCAGGTTTGCCTCCTCATAATTACTCTATGGTTTCAGCAGTTTCAGTCATCAAACAACAATATCCAGAGGCAAAAATAAAATCAGAGATATTTTCTGTTTTCTGGTCTTTCTACTTTTGAGATGAGAAAACTTCTCCCAGGAGCATGCAGGAAACTCCCCCGCATTCTCACTGGCAAAAATTGCATCACACATCCAGGCCTAGTGGGGTGGAAATACAATAAAATTTCAAGACTCTTCCAGGGGCTACAGAGGGCCTCTTTTCTGGATACAAGACAGGAAAAGATGGGCACATGAGCAAATTTGGACTCTGCTATGTTGGTGAGAAGAAGCGGGAGAGTGGTTGGAAGGGAGAAGTTGAGATAGACAAATAAAGGTGTCTGCCACAACCCATCATAAGAAGATTCCAGCAAAGAAAGAGAAATGAAGGTTCAGGAGGGAGAGTGGATGGATGAAGGTGTCTGGTTAACAGAAGGGGGGGAGTGAAGATGCGGGGAGCCAGGATATGAGCAGGAGATCAGACTTTGACATGAAGAACGCCCAGTTCACTGAGAAGGGAGGAGGTTAGGTAGAGTGGGGGAATGGCGGAAAAGGTCAGATGTTGGTAGCTTTTAGTTCAGATGGTGCTGTCGCAGGTTGACTCTATCAGGAAACATAACAATATACAAACAGCAGTAGCTGCAGGTTGGCAAAGTTAAGTGGGAGCACTGGGAAGAGGCCAGGCCTGGGATAACTCTTAATTTCCAAACAAATAATGGGGGAGAGCTAATTAGTTCTAGATGTATTTTAAAGGTTTGACTAAGTTAAACAGGATTGTGGAAATATGAGATGAAGGAAGCATCTTCTGTGTCAACGTGGCTTTAAAATCTTCATAGGTTCACATTTATTTGAATCATGACAATATAAAAAAATGAATGTGCTTATTAGGCAATGTATGTGGGAAAAAACTTTGCATAGAGCCTGGCATAGAGCATATTCTCAATAAATGTCAATACTTAATTTACATCCTACTTCTCTATCAGGGCCATTAAAAAAAACAATTATATCTAACCAAATTTATGTGACTCCTCAGCTTTGCTTGGCCCCACCTGTCTACTGAGCACTTAGTGGCTTGCCTGAAAGACATCACCAGCCACTTTCCTTGGTTCCTCAGGGGGACAACCAGGTTTAGGCATGGCTTTTTCCATGGCACCATCTAGAGCCCGTGCAGAAGGAAAGGCCTCTGGGGTCCTGGCACTCCACTAAGCACAGTGCCTCTGGGCATGGGACCAGGCTGCCTTAAAAATGGCTAAGAGGGCCTGGATAAGACAACCAAAAGTTAGAGACAGTTAAACATCCACAGCAACTCAGATGGGCTCCATGGTGGGACTTGAGATGTGATTGTTTAGAGCACTAGCCAGAGAGTTTATTTGGTTGAAATTGGACCAGTTTGAGAAGGAGAATAGAAGGAGCTAGCAGAGAAATTCCTTTCTCTTTTTATGCCACTCACTGACTCTTCCCAGTCACGGTGGTTCCCTACAGCCTACCTGAGATAGCTCAGGACCAAGTAACCAGCTGTGGGTATCTGAAAACAAGGCCATGTTGGTAATATAGGACATTATATTTGCTTTCTTTCTTTCCCTGTTCTACTTCTCTTTCTCCTCCTTCTTGATGCTCTGAGATTGCATACCACTCTTCCCATCCCCTTAAAGTACTAACAAGTAAGGAAAAGTCCACCCCAATCTCTGTTTTCTATAGTAACCCAGTGAAATTTCAACAAACAGCTGGATTGTCGACCTCTTCAGCATGCACATCAAGATTGTGAAAAAATAAGGCTGTATGCTAATACTCAAATGCACAACTAGCTTACACTGCTCAAATAGTCAGCCTTAGCCTAAAACTCCAGACTGAAAAGGAATCAGATAATCATTTAAATCAATTTCAAGTCACATATGAAAAATAAATAGTACAGTGTCTGGCACAAACTAGGCACTTAGTAAACATTCATTAAGTAGTATATTCATTGATTTCCACCCTATTTCAGAGACAGCAAAAGACAACACAGAGGGAAATCAAACATCTGCTGTGCTTTTTTGTAAGTGTGTACAGAGTCAGGGATACACTAAAATCTTTGATGAACTGCATGTAATAATTTCGTGCTCAGTACTAGAACACATGCATTGGGTAAAGCATTTGGAATATAAGCCTATTGGTAGAAATTCAGTCATCAAAGGAGCCTAATCCATAATCATTTGGATGAGAAACAGCACAGGCCACTGGAGAGCAGCAGTGAGCCAGACCACAGGAGGCAGCTGTCAGGTACAAGGGCAGGTGTGCCAAGGATGAGGAGCCGTCATGTAATCCAGGACTTGTCAACCCATAGACAAGGCATCCATGAGTCTGCCCTTCAGTTCTGTGGTTGTATTGTGAATATATACATGAGAATGTCACATTGGCCCTGTTGTACTTAATCCTATCACATGCGGAATTAAATCTTCAGAATTGTAACAAGAATATACAGAACACCCTCTTGTAGTAAGAAGCTGAGATGTGTGAACAGTTCCAATTTACTCCAAAATTTCCAGAATGCAAATGATTTGCATACAATTCTAATACATCAGAATGAGCAACCACTAACTGTAATCCCTCAAAAATGCTTTAATCACAAAATGAAATCTTTAATTAGCCAAATTGTAAACGTTTATAAAACTTCCAAAACATCATAAATAATTTTTATCCCTAATAATAATATCTTTGGTATTTAAAAATAACATCATCTAATTGTTGATATCTTTAAAAAAACTTGGGAGTAATATTTTTATTTTATTTCAAACATACCTTCCCCCTAATAATTTAATGTTATAGGTCCCTAAATAAAATTCCTATAAAGTATACATACTATACTCATTTTATAGAGAACGAAACTGAGTCTTAGATGTATAATTTTTTTGCACCAAGTCATACAATATCAGATGTCAAACTAAGATATTTGATGATTTGCCAATTATTATTATCCATATAATATATTCTGAACAGCAAAGGGGAATCTGCCCTATTTTTAAAATATTTATTTTTTATTCCATCATCAAATATTTATTTAGCACCCCCTGTTCTGGTGAATGAGATAGGCAAGGCCTACAACCTCACACCATCACATATTTTATGCAATTCTCAAATCTGCACAATTAACCTGGGAAGTAAGAAGAGCATCTATTACTATTATTATTGAACCTTTTTATTGAGCAGTTACTATGTGTTGTTAAATATATTACTCACATTAAAGATTTAATCCTCAAAATAGACCTTTTACAGAAGATAATATACCCTATAGAAACATGAAGTAGACTTTCAGACTCCAAACCCATGATCCCTTGCATGGCCTGTTTTATAGTGAGGAGACTTAGAGCTCAGAACAAATATTATTTTATTGAAAGTTGCAGCTTGAAAAAATTCAAAATCAAACCCAAGTCTTGTAGTTCCAGAACTTAAATTTTAATTGATAAAATGTTTTATTTTAAAACCCTGAAATTTAGGACTAAAGACCAAAATAATTGATAAAATATTATATTTTAAAACCCTGAAATTTAGGACTAAAGACCAAAATATGCACAACAGTAAAGAAAATAAAGAGCACTGCTATGATAAATGCAGGGTAAGCAGTTACAATTTTTTTTTTATCCCAGTTGAAAGAACAGATGAAGACTCTGCTATAACCTTTGCACATGAATTTCATTATGGAAAAGGTGATTTCCAGTATAAAACTTTGGAATGAAGAGAATAAATTCAAGTACAGTGCTTTCAATGCCTTACTTTCCAGTTTCAGGAAAATAGACTGTGTGATCTAGGAAGGGGAAAGAATGGGTGCTGAGTACAAGTAAATAGATCACTTAACTACTCCCATTTTCTTATTTTATTATTTCAGCCACAATCTTTTCATACTGTCAAAATAAAACTTGAGCAAAATTTGGTTAGATCTCAGAGAGTTTAATTGAATCAACTCATGAATTGGGGAGATTCCAATCGCCATGAGGTGGAAAGGAATTCCACTGAACAAAGAGAGCAACAGGCTTTTATAGAGAGAAAAAGGGAGTACATTAAGAGGAAAGTTTCATTGGTTAATGCAGACTACATTTCCTAATATGGTTAGTGCAGGCGGTTGCTTAGCAATGAGGAAGTTAGCTGGCATAAGAATAGGGACTTGGTAGCTGATAGGCTGATTTAAATTCTGTTTTCTGGGTGAGCCGGGCATTTACAGGGAATAGAACTTAGTATAAGTGCCTCTGGATGGGCCTACTTGATTTTATTTATCAATACCATTGTCAAGGTCATGAACAGTTTCTTCTAATAATGTATTCATTCAGATATTTTTTGAGCAAAGATATCATAATACACAGAAATCTTAAAAATTAGATTATTTTCACTTCCTTTCTTTGCCTTCATTCCTAAAAGTTTAAAGAGCTCAGAGTCACTTGCAAGATGGAAACAATCTGCTTCAAATTTTGATGCCATCTTAAAGGGATTCAAAAAGGATGCTAGGATTCAAAGACTTCCTTTGAAGTAGAAAAACCTCAAGAAGATTGTAGTTTTTTTGTTGGTGTCTTTTTTTGTGTGTTAGTGATCTTTCTCAAAAGTCACCAAGGTCCAATACTCTTTGCCATCTATCATATGAGTGTGTACTACATAAGGTTCAGAACTGTCATGTGCAAACCCTCTTTCATGGACTTCATCAGATGCCATCATTACATTTGGAAAAATTAACCTTCGTAGACAAAAATGAAACTGAAGATAATGCCAAAAGAAGGGTTCTTTTAAAGTTTTTGAGGAATAACTATCTCCTGATGTACTGAGCATATAGATGCATTGCTTCTTTGGGAATCTATGGGTTTTGGTGAAGAATTGGCATAGCTGTTCCATTTGAATCCACTACCCACTTAAAGTTTGATGTCAGATTCACTCAAATGTTTTCAAGTACCTAGAACATTGGGGTAAGTGCTCTGAAGAAGTTTATATTTTAATTACTTCTACTATTTCAAGTTGTCCCCCATACCTTCTGCTGGGAAAGTCACAGACACATCTAGCAACCATCTTCCAGCCCTCACCTACCCTCCCTCCTTTTCTATTGTGTACAGATGTTTCAATGTTTCCATTCCACAGTCCACCGGAGATATTAGGTCTAATGGAGTGGCCTGGCCATATGTAAACAGGAAAACAGGAACAAGCACTTCCAGGTGCTTATCAGGGCAGGTACTCTCAGTGGCAGGACCCTCTCCCTCTGGGGTGTATAAATACCCCGTCCTCAGACAGCAATTTTGTCTCTCCTTTCCAACACAAAGTGAGGCATGCAGAACTGCCAACCACCGAACCTGACCTCAGCAGTTCGCCTCCCTGGGAGAACAGCTGCAAGGGGATCTCCTCCCCTGTTCTTTTGGACCTTTTGTGCTGTGTAAGTAATAAAGTGGCCATATGCAGAAAGTTTCTGTTGCGCCTGAGCTTGTGTTCCCACGGTGTACTCTATAGCAACTCCTTCCACACCTCTTCACATAGCATATCCTTAGCATAACATACAAACTCTGGGACCCAACATGCATGGCCCTTTGTGGTCTGACCTTTGCCTCCCTGCCCAGCCTCATACTTCACCTGCTGCTATTAGCAGGTGAAGATATGTGCCAGCTCTATTGCCCCAGTGCCCATGTACATATACTGCCACTATCTGTCTGTCCCCACACTTCTTCCCTGACCAAGAAGGATTAGTTGCTTCCTTTGTGCCTTCAAATTACTTCTCTCTGTATCTATATCCCAGTATACCTATAAGCTAGTATTTTGTGTTCTTATTATGTGCCAGCTACTGTGCTGAACAATTTACATATATACCAGCTTCAGAACAACTCTAGGAAGTTAGTGCTATTGTTATCTCAAATTTTCAGGCTTAATAACTTTAACTACATTTCCCATGGTCACAGAGATATTTAATGTCAGATACAAGATTGGAACCCAGGTCTGACTGAGTTCAGGTCCCATGCGCTCAACAAATATGTCATTTCTAAGTGTCATAATGTATTGTAATGCTGGTTACAATTTCACTACAGTTATCTTGAACATGATAATCTGTCCATTAGCATATTATGGAGAAAACTTTTCAAACACCTTGCTGAAGAAGAAATACCCCATATCAAAAGAATTAGCTTGATCTGCAAATAAAAATGTTTTAATTAACCATGGTGGTTTCTAGTTAATACTGCTTTCTTTCTTCTAAGAGATTAGTAACCATCTGATTAATAATGAAGAATAGATGTCTGCCGAATATCACTGTCAAAGTTTGCAAGCTATGGTTTTTACAATTCACCGTATCTTCTTCCTAACACCGTTCTATCTTCTACCTTGCTTGTTTTCTTTCTTCCCTCCCTCCCTACCTGTATCACTCCCTACCTCATTTATTCTTTCCTTCCTTCCTCCCTCCCTTCCTTCCTTCCTTCTTCTTTCCTCCCCTTCATTTTTTTCTTTCTATTTTTTCAAACTTGGGTCATTAACCTTTCTGACTTTTCATGATTCCTAATAAGTTAATGATGATGTTTCATTATATAATGTGATTCTATCATAAAGTGCTTTCAGTAACCGAGAATGAAATTTGTCTATCTGATTTAGAGGTATTAAGTCACATATTACAGCTGAATGTGTTCTTGCATCTTTTTCCCAGTCTTAAGTTTGATTCCCTTTCTTTGTGTCACTTCTATCCTTCCCATTTGCATACCACTTTCCTTGATGTACAAAGCAACAATTGGAGTTGAGTCATCCTGTTGTTTCCTCTCAGCTGGTAACATTTGTCCAGCAACCTCAAGGAATAAGCCTAACTCTATTTTTGTTCAGATACTCCTCTACAGACAAATTAAAAGACGATTTTGGTTGTGATTTCTATTTGGCAAGCTATATCCCAATTGGTTTTGTTTTGCTTTGTTTTGCATTTCTGATATTATTGTTTCACTTCCAAACAATATTACTTATTCAGAGAAACTAATCATTCAAAGGACCAAATACTTCTCAACTATTATATTAAAAACACAAGAAAGGTCATTTCAGGTCCTGCTACAAGATCTAGAAGTGCACATAAATGATGTTTCAGCCTCACTTTAGCTATGCAGATCTCATCCTAAAAGCACCAAAGGCAATATGCCTACAAGATCACTGTATTACTGTTTATAATGCCTTAGGCTTGATTCCTGGATTCCCTGAATTTATTTACCAACATAAACATGCACATCTCAAAGTCCTTTCTGTACCAGGAAAGAGAACAGCAAACCAATCTATAGAGTTCCCATTGGCCTTAAAATCAGAGCACACCAGGAGAGCCTTGTTAGATGAATTTAGCAGCAGGGAAGCCCGCAGCTCATCAGCTTTCTGTTCCTCAAAAGTAGGTACTTACTGCAGTCAAGAGGAATTATTCCTGAGGATTTCTGGTCATGGGGATGTTTTCATTACCTTAAAAAAAAAAAGTCAGAATATGGCACACACAAAAAAGTCCTTGTATTTGTTTTCACCTACAATATTTCATGTGATTTAAATGTTCTTTGTTCTATTCTCAGATTGTTTTAATTAATATGTGAAAATCATATATTCAAATAAAATCCAAGGTAATAGTATTCATTATTAATTCACTAAACAAACATTTAGACAATCTACAGTGACCCAGGCACCATGCTAGAAGCATAGATAGATATAAGACACCTCAAGGAGGTGTCAACACAGTGGTAAACAAAGATGAGGATTTTGCATGACAGACTAGAGAAGGGGCACACAGTGTTCAGGAGGATTTCATAGCAGAAGAGTATAACGGAATAAAAGGAAACTTACTGTTATTCAGTACCTAATATGTTCCAGACCCAGATTAAGGACTTAACAAATGGCATAATCTTCAACACTTGCTTTTTTATGGACAGAATCCCTCCCCCTACCTTCCTATTTTTAGATGAGGATAAGGCTAACAGATTAAGTAACATGTCTGCATCTTGTGAATAATAGACCCGATACTCAAAATCAGTCTGATTCCAAAGTCCTTATGCATCCCTTATATTACGCGGCCTTCCAAGGAACATTTGAGCTATAACATAAGGTATTAGTGAACAATTTTTAAAGACTATATCTCAAAAGAATTTTCCACGCAGAGAATAGAGAGGAGGAAATTCTGGGCAGAGGGGCCAACATGATAAAAAGAAAGTTACTTGATCACTACTAAGGATTATGGGAAGATAGCAGAGTAGGGAGCTCCAGGAATCAGTCCCTCCACCAGAACAATGTCAAACAGGCAAAAACTGTCTGAACCAACTATTTTGAAACTCTGGAGTCTAGCAAAACACTGTGCAGCATCCAGGGAAGAGCAGAATGAAGAGGTTGTTAAATTTCAATAAATACCAGTAAATTTCACTCCCTGTGCAGTGGCTACCATTGTCCATCCCCCAGCCGTGCAGCAGGCAGTGATGAGGACCGCAAACCCACTCCTGGTATAGTTTGTTAGTGTCATGATAGGATATAAAGCCTTAACTCCCTAAGGTCCAAGAGTGTGCAGTACGATTGCTCATCACTGCTTTGGATCAGCTACTTTAGATTGCTGGCAGCCTGGCTATGAGGGCATCATTTTTCCAACTCACCTCAGGCAAAATCAGCAGAAGAATCTTAAACACAATACACTTCCCCAAAACTGTGGAAAACAGTTAAAAGGCTGCATTTACTGGGCAAGTGCCGAAATAAGAAAATGCAGTTTCAAAGAGTCACAGGCAAAGCCCCTTGGAAGACTTGCTGGCCCCTCCCTTATCCCCTCACCAGCTAGGAAACTCCACTCAGGCTTGCAATGGGACATCAGAATTTGCCCTCCAGGCAAAAGCAGCTTGGGACAGCTAAAGCATTGTAATGTTTACCTGCTTTAAGTCATGTGGTGGAGCACCCTGGAGAGGGAGAAGGTCTGTTTCCTAGGGAGCAGATGGAGCATTCAAATTCATATAAACTGGAAACACCTAGTGCTACTAGTAAGCCCAAGCCCAGGACAAGACTTAGGCTCAGAAAAGACAGGGAGGATGCTACACTTTGCATTAGGCTACAGCTCACTTCTTTGATAGGAGGGCTGAATTCTGAAGGAGAGCACCAGCCAAGGCAAAGCCAATCTGCAAAGACTGTGAAAGATATTATTTGCATTGACTTGGTTTTGTTAATTCCTTGCACTCAAGTAAATCTCTGTCATATTATCAGCTCAATACAAACTCAAGAAAGGGACTAATTCTCAGACTTAGCATTTTAAAATATTAAAATGTATAGTGTGTGACAAAACATTACAAGACAAACAAACAGGATATGAAGTTCCATCTAAAGGAAGAGAATAAAAATCCAGAAAACACCAATGAAGAAGACCAGACTGTGGACAAACCAGACACAGATTTTTTAAAAATGATCTTCCATATGTTCAAGGAGATGAAAGAAAATAGAGAAAAGGAATATAGGATATCAGGAATATAATGAATGAACAATATAAGCATCTCAAAAAAGAGATCTGGAGTTGAAGACCACAATAACTACAATGAAAAATTCCCAGGAGTGTTTCAACAGCACACTGGAGCTAGCAGGAGAAAGAATCAGTAAATTCAAAGAAAAGACAATTGAACTGAGTCAGGCTGAGGAGCAAAATGAAGAATGAATTAGAAAGAGACTCACAGGACACCATCAAACATACCAGTGCACACATTATGGGAGTGCCAGAGGAGAAGAAAAGAGAAAGGGATCAAAGGAATATCCAGAGTAATAATGACAGAAAACTTCCCAAACTTAGGAAAAGACATGAATATGCACATTCAAGAAACCCAAAGAAAGCCAAACAGGACAAATTTGAAGAGAAATATGCCCCAATACTTAATAGTCAAACTGTCAAATGCAAAGGAGAAGGAGAGGATTCTGAAAACTGCAAGAGAAAAGCAGTGTGTTATGTACAAGGAGTCCCAATTAGATGAAGTGTTGATTTCTCATCAGAAACCATGGAGGCAAGAAGGCAGCGGGATGAAATACTTAAGAGTGGAAAGAAAACAATTGCCAACTAAGAATTTATCTCTGGCAAGATTTTCCTTCAAAAATGAAGAGATTAAGAAATCCCCAGATAAACAAAACATGAGGGAGTTCATTACCACTTGGACTGCCTTATAAGCAATGATAAAGAGAGTTCTTCAGACTGAAAGAAAAGGATACTGGAAAGTGGATCAGAGCAGCATAAAGAAATAAAGAGCTCCAGTAAAGGTAACCAAATGGGAATTGTAAATGCCAGTACTATTATATTGTACTTTTGGTAGGTAACAATACTTATTGCTTCTTACAGATGTCAAAATGCAAATTAATAAAAATTAATGATAAAGCTATCATTTTGTACATAATGTGTGACGATGTAGTTTGAAACAAGTGCAAAAAAGGTGGAGGGGGAAGCGGCTGTGGCTCAATCAGTAGGGCTCCCGTTTACCATATGGGAGGCCCCGGGTTCGGTTCCCGGGGCCTCCTGGTGAAGGCAAGCCCACCTGCACGGCGTGGTTAGCTGACCCAGCGAGCACAAGCAGCAAGGGGGGGATAAATGAATAAATAAATAAATAAAATCTTAAAAAAAAAAAAAAAATATGCCAGACACAAAAGGACAAATATTGTATGATCTCACTGATATGAAATAATAATAAAAGTGCATTGAGGGGAAGCGGCTGTGGCTCAATCAGTAGGGCTCCCGTTTACCATATGGGAGGCCCCGGGTTCGGTTCCCGGGGCCTCCTGGTGAAGGCAAGCCCGCCTGCAAGGCGTGGTTAGCTGACCCATCGAGCACAAGCAGCAAGGGGGGGATAAATGAATAAATAAATAAAATTTTTTAAAAAAAAAAAAAAAAAAAAAAGTGCATTGAGGATTGAATCATGTTCCCCCACATAGGGCACGTTCAGGCCTCAATCCCTGGTCCTGTGAGTGTGAACCCATTTGTAAATAGGATATTTGAAGATGTTATTAGTGAAGATGTTCCCAAACTGAATGAGAATGGACCTTAATCCAATATGACTGAAGTCATTATAAGCAAAGCAAACTGGACACAAAGAGGAAGTCACAGGGAGCAGTCAGAAGCTGGAAGCCAATGGAACCCAGAAAAGAAAGGCAAAAGATGCTGCCATGTGCATGGAATGCTATGGTCAAGGAAAAGGCCAAAGATTGCCTTCAGCCAACCCCAGAAAGCCACAGTCTTCCAGGAGAAAACATCGCCTTGCTGACAGGTTTGATTTTGGATTACCCCTAGCCTCTAAATTCATGAGCCACTAAATTTCTTTTGTTAAGCCAACTCATTGTAGTGTATTTTTTGTAGCAGCTGGGAAACTAAAACAATATGTAAAATATAGGAGAAAAAGAAACTCTGAGGCTAATCCTAAATAATGATAAATTTTCCCCTATCAAGATCTAAATAATGTGGAAAGCTTATTATAAATATTAGCATTATTTCTATGTTGTGCCCATCCCCTGGTTGAAATTTTTAAGGGTATATCTATAATTCTGATGTTTCTAAGGCTAAATATAATAAAAACAAATAATGTCATTTTTATGTAACAGTACTTTCTAAAATCTGAGCATATATTAATTTCTTTTTTCAAAGATCTTATAAAGTAGTTGCATTACTAATTCCACCTTAAAGAAGAGGAAATTGATAACAAGTAAATTAAGTAACTTTCTCAGGGCCAAACAAGTAGGATGTTGTAGGTTTGTGATTTGAATGTAGACAATCTGCTTGTATTCACTACACAATAATGTCGCCTCAGTTTTGGTCATCAATAAATATATCATATGGGTCAAATGGTTATTCATATCATAAAAGAAATAAAAGAAAATGAGACTCATAAAAAATTTGGAAGACTAAACAGATGTCAGAGTGAGTTGGGTCTATCATCTCCCATTTCATCTATCATGAGCATTTATTCAAACTGTATGTTGCTATGCAAAAGGCAATCACTTTCTCAAAACTTCCTTGGAGTTTTGCTTCTTAGAGTAATCTTCCTAGATTAGATTAAATGACCATTAGTTTCACTTACTTGCTAGACATATATCATATGCATTTATAGGAATGTAATATATATTTCAGACAGTAGAACATTTCAGCTCTTCAAGGCCTTTATTTCTTTGAGTAAGATACGTGTGTGTCACAAATAATTAAATGGTCTAAGTTTCTGCTTCTTTTATGGAAATATATTCCTAATGCCTAACCTCCTGCACTTCTGTAAGTAATAACTACAAATTCAGAAGAAAAAACAAACAAACAAACAAACAAAATACTAGGGCTCTGGAAAGTAAACAAAATTAGATGGATTGCATAAGGGAGTTGGAAGTTTGAGGAAGCCACTGATATGGAGTGTCCTATTTTTTACAGCTTTGCCATGAGGGCAGTCACATTTATGATAGCAGAGGGTAGTGGCTAAAACTGTAAATGAAACCAGCATCTTTATGGCTGGGGTAACCCCTGAATGAGCATGGGACAACCAAGGCCACCAGAGAGTGAGGTGGAAACCAGGAAAGAGAGCCCCACAAGTGTGACTGAGTTTATAGTTTGAATCTAATCAGGGTAATTTGTTTTTAAAACAAAGCAATAACACTCTTTGACAAAAAATAATAGGATCCAGACTCCAATACATAAAATGTTGAACATCCAGGATACTATTAGGAAAATGTGACCCCAATCTCAAGCTAAAAGAAAGTAAATAGGTGCAAGATGACCCAGATGTTGAAATTACCAGATAAAAACTTTATAGTAGCTATTATAAATATTCTCCTTGAAGTAAAGGAATAGATGGTTGTAATGAATGAAAAGTAAGGCATTTTAGCATAGACATTTTAACAAAGTATAAAAATAAACCTAATGAAATTTTTAGAATGGAAATTCAATACCTGAAATAAAAATTCCACTGGATAACTTAATAGTAGAACAGAGAGGCAAAGTGAGCTTGAAGATAGATTAATGGAAATGATTCAGTCTGAAGAAGAGAGAGAGGGTAAAAAGTTGTAAAAATTCATCAAAGACTCAGAGGCACAGGAAATGAAAAAGATCTAAAATATTGGTAATTGGCATCACAGAAAAAAAGTAGAGAGGGAGAATGGAGCAGAAAATATTTGGAGAAATAATGGCTAAAAACTTAATTTATTGAAAGACATGCATTTACACACACAAAGGATAAACTATGCCTAGATAAATCAGTCAGGTTTTTGACAACAAAAGTTAGAGATATTATCTTGAAAACAACAAAATTAAAATGGCATGTTATATACAAAGGAACACCAATTCAATGACTACTGACTTCCCCCCAGAAACCATGGAGACCAGAAGACAGTGGAACATATTTGAAGTGCTAAAAGGAAAATAAAAACAACTATAGACTGAGAATTCTATATCTCACAAAATTTTCTTTCAAAAATAATGGCAACAAAAGACTTTTTCAGATAAAGGAAATCTAAGAGAATATGTTGGTTCCAGACTCACACTAAGAGAAATACTAAAAGAATTTCTTAAGGTTGAAGGCAAATAATACCAGAAGTAAACTCAGATCTTCAGAAATGAATGGAGATCATTGGAAATGGTAGACACCGGGGAAAATATTGAAAATTATTGTCCTCTTAAAATTTTAAACTTAAAATTATAATATCTGGTGAAATTTATAATATATAGATGCAATTCATATGATAATAATGGCATGAAAGACAGTAAATACTTATAAAATTCTTCATTTTATGTGAGGTGAAATAATATCAACTTTAGGTAGAGTCTGAAATGTTAAAAATGTATATCCTAGTGCAATCACTTAAAAATGCAAAGAATTATGGGTAAAAATCCAATAGACAAATTATATAGAATACAGAAAATTGAAATAATCCAAAAGAAGGAAGAAATGGAGGAATACAGAAACAAAAAAACAGTGAGGACAAACATGAAGCAGATAATAAAACTAGATGTTAATCCAGCCATATCAATAATTACATTCAATATTAATGTATCTGCAAAGATATTTAATAATTACAAATGAAAACTAATAACTTTACAGTGAAGAAACCCAGCAGATGCTAACTCAATCAAGCAAAGGTTAACATTACCAGTAATAAGACATATCAACACCATGTACCCCTTGATGTGGTGTACTGCAAAGGACACATCACTTCTACAGTATTCTTTCTAAAAACTCATAACCTCAATTTAGTAATTAAAAAACACCACAAACCCAAATTAAGGAGACTTTTACAAAAGAGTTGACTGCAATGTTGTTAGAGACATTGAAAAACTCAAAACTATAAACTGTCATGGGTTAGACAAAGAGTATAGAACAATTCAATGTAATGTGGGATCATTGGATAGATCTTGGACAGCAAAAGACATCAGTGGTAAAACTGATAATATCCAATAAAATCTATTGTTTAGTTGCAAATGGTATCAATTTTCATTTCTTAGTTTTAATTATGGTGTTATGATAAACAATACACAAATATTAGAGGAAACTAGGTGAAAAGTACATGGAAAATCTCTCAACTGTTTGCCACTTTTTGGTAAATCTAAAATTATTTGGAAATCAAACATTGAAGGAATTGTGGGAAGATGGTATCTGTCTAGGCAGGTAGGGCTCAACTATCTCACAAAAACAAAGGAGAAAGAGCCAAAAGCTGTCCAAAGGACCTGCTTTGGGGGTCAGTAGACCATGACAATGCTACACAACTCCCAGGAGGGTGAGGAACAGAGAAACAAAGAACCCAAAACAACAAACATGAGTTACCAAACCCCCATGGTGGCCAAGAAGGACTCCCCTCCCTCACCCCCAAGTATTAAGCTGGGGTAAAATCCCTGGCCTGCTGCAGCTGACTGAGAGGAGAACAGACATCTTCTTCTTTGTCAGCTGCTACAAAGGAAAAGGGAGGGGTAGTTAGGAGACCTTTCTTCAGTGAATTTGGCCAGCAGAGCTCACTTTGAATCTCCACTCTGGCCAGACCAAAACACAGGAAAAAAGATTTCCTTTCCATGGAAAGGTGCACCAACAAGGACCATCTGCTGGCTGGTCTGGAAATTGCATGGCCAAAAACTGCTTTTGGTTTTCTCTGTTTCCTAACTCCTGGGAGAAAAATCTGTGCCCCATTAGTGAGTCCCTGGTCCAATTTTGATCACTTAACCTGGGCAATTTTAAAGACATAGGATAAATTGAACCAAGTATCAAAGAAGAGCTGTGAAAAAAAAAATAGGCAAGAGAGAGAAATTGGCCATCAGTGAAATCCAGTGTTCAAAAAGCATTCTAATTAAAAGGCAGAAATTATCAGCATGAGTTAAAAAGTAAGACACAACTACATGCTATCTTCAGGAGACACACCTTCAAATTAAAGAAATTCATGGGCTAAAAGTAGATGGGTAGAAAAAGTACAATTGAAAATAATTGACAAAAATGATGGAAGAAACTATATCAATATCAGGTACAAGAGACTAAAGAGAAAGAGCATTACCAGTGATAAAGAGTATCATTTCATGGTAAAAGGATCAATTCCTCAGGAAGAGCTAACAATCATAAATCATACCAATGATTGTTAGTGATTGTAAATTAATATTGCCTCAAAACAAATATATTTAGCAATATATCAGTATACAATATTAATATACAAAACTCAATTGTATTTTCATATACCAGCAGCAAACAATTGGAAAATGAAATCCTAAAAAATTAATTTACAATGATACTATATAAAATAGCACACTTAGGAATAGTTTTAACAATATATATGCAAGATCTCATCACTCAAAACTGTAGAAATTAAAGAAGATCTAAATCAACAGAGATAAACCATGTCCATGGACTAGATGACTCACTCTAAGATGTCAGTTCCTAACAAATTAATTTATAGTTAAACATAATTCCAATGAAAATTCCAGCAGAATTCTCATTAGAAATTGACAAACTTCTAACTAGAAATTGATTCTAAAATGTAGACTCACAGCAGCTAAGGCAGGATTGAAAGTCAAAATTTTCATGAAGACTGTCACAGGGATCACTAGGATGAGGAAAGTCCATCAGCAATAGGTAAATGAGAAATGACATCTATGTGTATCAAGTGAGAGGTAGACGGACACAAAAAATTCAGCATTGAACCCCAAAAGAATAATCACTGGGGCATCCGTTTTCCACAGATATCCAAACCACTTGTCCTGTGGGCCTTATAGTTCAAGAGAAATGCAACACTAGGCTGGAAATTCTGGTTCTGCTTTGTTTTGCATAACTTTTGTTGTATCCCTTGCTGAGTGTTGCCCCCAGCAAACAGGCTCTTGGAGGTAGTAAAATTTCACATGAATTTCAGAGATTTTTTTTTTTCTGCAATTGCTGAATATTCAAATTTTAAGACTTAGTCAACCAAACTATTTAGTTCTCACTATTATTATTCCTATTCTGCTATTGAACATGTCTGATTTCCCTATTTAGTAGGGAGACCAAGAGTGTCAGCTCAGCTTTGGCACTTCTGCAAGTCAGAATCAACCAGAGGGAGGGGCTGCCATTGGGAGTTACTGATATCTCCATGAGCAGGGGTTTGCCCAAGAAATCAAGAGTAGAGTGAAGAAGGGTGTCCATAAACCGGAGGAGAAAGTAAAACTGTGTCACTGCAACAAAGGGAATGCCCATTAGCTGGAAGGATCTGGAATCTAAAGCCATGGAATGAAAGTATGAGGTTAGGTAGTGACTCCTTTGAGTACAATCCTAGATCAGTACCTAAAATTGGAGCTATCACCTCTAGCATAATGCAAGTTGGTATCAGCAACACTGAAAGGGCAAGCAGTAGAGATCATGCAGTGCTGAGAATTACAGAGTTTCCCTTCTCTTATGTGCATTCTGCCAAATGCCAGCTATATAGCCAATGCTTTCTCTTTGCCCTCTGAGTTCCTTCCCTGAATATCTCTGCTTTTTGGTTGTGGTGGTGGGACATTAGGAGTGTTAAGATTGCTCTGGATTTTAGTTGAAAAAAGTACTGCCTGGAAATGTCTCCAGAAAAATTTTCTGGTTGAGAAACACCTGGAAATGTCTCCCCCATGCTGCATCATTATGATATTTCAGTGCTGCTCCATCAAACATCCTCCACAGCTGCAAAAAAAGGGGGCTGTACCATTTAACTATTTCTTGCCTTCTTCATACAGACTTTACAATGATTCTGTGATGTTCTGCTAGTGTTAACAAAATGCTCCTTAAAGTGCCTGGGAGCCTAATTTTGAAATATGAATCTGCTCCCTTACCCAAGTTTATAGACACTGTGTGCTTCTTTCTAGGTGTCATAATAATTACCATAATCATATAGAATAAGGAGAGAAAATATAGCTGAAATTTTTCTTTCATATGACAACAATGAAACTAGATTTATGTCTAGTTTTATTATCTGCTTTATGTTTGTCCTCATTGTATTTTGTTTCTGTTTTCCCCCATTTCTTCCTTCTTTTGGATTATTTTCATTTTTCAGTCCATACCTCACCTCATATACCCCAACTCAAAGCATAAAATAAGGGCAATAATGAAATAACAGAGTTTGTCCCCAAGAGTTGAGTTCTTATGCCTGATTGGTCATGTAGTAAATAAGTGACTTTGAGGAAGTACTTAGCCTCTCTGTCTCCTTATCTGAACTGGAGATAATAATTTCCAATCTACCTACTTCACAGTATTCATATAAGGATGACAGAAAGTAGATATGAATATACTTTGAAAAATTGCAAATATAAGAATAAGATATTATAAAATGAAATTTAAAATAGCAACACATGGTGAATTTGGCATGGTTCATGCTACCTATTTAAAACTTTACTAGATAAAATTTGGGTGTTGCTCAAATGTTTAGCTTATTCTAAAATTACATAATCATTAGCATCTACCCTATGTTTATTGTTAGCATGATTTTTAAATGTATACCCCCCAAAATGTTAGTTCACCTCAAGTATGATTGTTCTTTACAATCATTAAATAATTTACATTTACCTCATCTGCTATAAAGTTTTATTTAATTTTTTAAACACACTATCCAAAAAACCGATTTTAAATGTAAAAAGCAAGGTAGAATTAAATACGAGGTATTGAACTGTGAGAGTTACCAATAGATGTTGTTCGGCTGGTTTCTGCTATTAAATAGTGACCCAGTCCTATGAAGGTCATGTTGCTCTTGTGAACCTATCTTAGAGAATTGAAAAAACAGAGTGATTTAAATGAATATAATTAATAAATTAGGGTTCAAAGAAAACACTTCCTGTGCCTGCCCAGTGTATATCTGAAGAGGAGATGAAATGTGGTCAGCTTTATTGACTAACAAGGACTAACTGTTCCTTGGCCCTCTGTTTTTGTTTTGCATTTTCTTTGATTGGTTTAAGGAGAGATGGAGGGAGCAAGAGAGAGAAGAAAGAGAAAGACAATTTATAATCTTCTTGTTAACAATTTAAGAAAAATTTAGTAGGGATAATATTTTGTGATTAATTTTATTCCATTTATGATACCCATGTTCCTATTATGTCTGTGTGTATTTGAATAAAAACATTCCATATCAGTCTTCATTCTACTTTCTTCTGCCATCCACATTCTCTTCCTTTCTTCTCACCCACACTAATGTGAGTGGGAGCAGTGTATGATTTGGATAGCACTGCCCTTGGCCTAGAAGCACGTGGATCTGAGTACCAATGTTGCCATTTAATAAGTGTGTGACCTTGGGAAAGTCATTTCTTTCTGGGTGAAAGAAAAATGATGTCACATATGCCAATGTCAAAGATCTCTTCTAATTCTAAGTAGAATTAGCCTTTTTTTTTTTTTTTTTGTATCTATCAACAAGTTGTGATAATTCTTTTCTGGGGATACTGCTACCCCTCCCATTGTGTCAGCTAACACTCCTCTTAGGGAAGGTTTTTTGCATCTCAGGAAATGTAGTTAAAATACAGCTGAGCATCCATCAAGGGCTGAGCTAAAATAAAAATTGAAAATTTAATATTTATAGGGAAAATGCATTAAAATTTACTAAAATTCGCTTTATTGGGATGAAAAACTTGTCTCTTTCAAATATTAAATGTGCATGTCTGATCAGTGGTTTATTATCAAGAAGCTGAGGCTCAATGTACATTATATTCTTTATAAAATAAAAAAAATTTAATACCACAAGGAAGTCACCAAACCCAACACACCATTGGTTCTAGAATACCTACTTTAGCTTACTGATATATATTTTCTTAAATTCAGCTTAACAAGTCGATTAATGAAGTGTCATGTAGCCTTCAGATAGTTCAGGTCAAGAAACCCTCATAAGGTCGAGATTTTCTGGGGTGTGACAGCTTTCCATGTGATTCACTTACAGATTACAGGGCTTTTCTATAGGTTAAAAATGTGCAGTTATATTCTAGTACTGCAAAAGTAGAATATCACATATCACACTAAAACATTCAGTTCCTTGTCATTGTCTCCCTGTTGCCTTTGCCCTGCTTTCCATTTAGTTATCTCTGGCTTTCTAGAGATCTTGAACTTGAGAAAGGTTAGACAGCACACCGCTGGAGCAGTTTTTGAGCATCAGCAGATTCGGCTTGTAATTTCATTGATCTATATGGGCTCGCTGTTTGCAAACCAGCTGCTGCACTGTTTCCCCACAGCTAGTGATCTCAGTAGCATTGATTTTTCCCCCTTACATTAACATAGCATTACTTCTTTAATGGGCAATAAATGACTGGATGTAAATACAATCAGGGCTGCAACAACAAAAGGAAAATATCAGACTCGTTTTTATTTAAGGGGTCCTTTCCATTAATATTTGCCATTAAAATTATAACACAAATTATTGATGAAAGTAATGCAATTTTGATTTTAGTGCATTTTGTTCGTTTGTAGAAATGTAGTGTCTGCCAAGTGGTCTTCTTTTCCTAATGCATTAGGCAAAGCAATACAATAACAGTGCTTTTATGGATACTGTAAATTTGCACCATTACCTTAGTACAACTAAATTCTATTCATGAAAGAAAACAGAAAGCAGTACAAAGGCTCATGCTTAACTCTACATAGACTGAAAATGAAGACGTTTCAGATTCTGTCAGCTGGCTAGAGGATACCTTTTAAAATATTGGTTGATTTCAATAGAATTACAAAATTTGAATAATTTTTTACATTAAAGAACTTAGTCTATATCAACATTTAAAAACAAAGCATTAAATCAATTTCCTGATACACAATGTATTATTTAAAGTAGGTGTGTATATGCAGGGTGAATGCTATTTAGAAATTAACTTATTTCTCAGAGTTTCTTTCTAGAGCAAACCTCTCTAAATGATAACTATAGAAGAGGATATTTTAAAAGTGCATTTTAAAGTTTATTCTGAATAGATGTGTTTTACGTGGTGAATGTTGTAAAAAGAACTTCAAAATAGACTTTCAATTTTAGTTGTCAATTTAGTTACTTTAAATAATTCAACAACCATTAATCTTAATCTATAATTTCAATTTGGAAATAAAATAAAATAAAAAATGTATTTCATAAATTTTAGAATGTCCACTGATTTCCATCACTACTGACAATATATAAACAATGTCTCATATCCAACGTAATTGTTAATGCCAAGCCCATTGTTTCCTTTTTTGCTGTTTGTTTTGAGATGGGCAATAAAATTGGGACAGCAACTTTCTCTGATGCTTTACTCCAGGACTCTGATAATATACAGCTTTCAATTTTAAGAAAATTGTAGACTCGGAAAAAAACTTGTTTTAGTCATGTCCTTATCTCTATTTACTAAAAAGTAAAATACTTTTTCCACCAGTTTCCGAATTTCACTTAATTCAGGAATTACCATTATTCTTCAAACAAATGCAAATAAACATTTATTTTCAGCAATAACTTTTGTTTGGTGCTTTGCTAATAAGTTTTCTTTTTAAATAATTCGGTGCTATAGACAGGTGATAAGAGTACTAATCTGAAGTAAGAATCACCAGAATTAATGATAGTGATGGAGAAAACATCTAGAACAATGTCTACAGTGCATTCCAGTGGATTGCTTCCATTTTAAGGGTTTATTTTTGTCACTTAAAATAAATAATAAAACAAAAAACATTTATTCATCTTTCCCTCCAGTCTTCTTTTTTAAAGTGATGTCCTTGTCTATTACTCTCATCAGTGCTCTGACTCATCTCCAAACATGAGACCTATAAATGACTTTCTCACAAACAGCACTTTATCTTTATGATCTTGTCTCACTCTCAAACTCTGAAGTGCTCTGGAGTCCTTATCATTATGACTGTGTGAGCTTCTGCTGTCCGGTCACCAAGCTATTGTACAAACTGCCTGCAACATTGGTCTCTTCTGCTGTCTTCCATCTGCCAAGGAATTTCAAAAGAGTTTTCTCACTTCTTTTTAATACCAGAAGAAAATCAAGAGAGTGGGATTCCGATATAGGAGAGAAAAGAATAATTAGAAAAATGAAATTTCTTCAGATAATTTTTGGAGGCTGGGAATAGATAAAATCTTTCTTATACAAATACACTTAGAGTCCTTTCTTAGAAGTTTTTAAAACCTATATTTATATATTTATATTATTTTTATTTAAAAACTCCAGCAGAAAAAGTATGGGAGTAATTCCATGTGGTTCAGTAAAATGCCCCAAAAGTTTTAATATTTCAAGTGCAGTAAGCTTAAATGGTTCTAATATTCAACTAATGCATAAAGATATTTAATACCACACTGTACTGTTTTTGTTTTTGTTTTTTAATGTACCATGTCTTCAATACCCAACAGATAGGCTTGTTCCCAAAATGTAATATTGTAAACCTAAAATTGTACAGACTCAAGAAATGTAATCATTGATGGCTAGCTTTCTGGATTAATTTACATAACAAACCTACTATTGATCAGAAACTATTTGCTGAGCACTAGCTAGTAGTCACCAGAAACCAAGTCATGTCCATGGTCTCAGAGAGCTTACAGTCCAGCAGGGCGACATATAAATACACAATTTACCCAATGTTTTGCATGAAAACTTCTTAGAAATTATAACACACACCTTTCTTTGCTGATTGTAGCACAGACAATGGTCTATGGGCCCCACATTTGATACCAGGAAGACTACATCTCTGTGGACCCTGGGGACATGACCAATGGAATGTCAGTGGAAGGACTGTGTCACTTCCAGGCATGGCCTCTAAAATATCTCATGCAATCCTATATGGGCTCTCTCTTCCTTCTTATTCCTTGCCTGAATAAGTCAATATCCATAAGAGAATCCCAAGGAGATTCCAGGGTGTGATGCAGTCAAATGAAACAAGGTGTGTGGATGAAGAGCTGCCAAGGAGAAACTTTTGATCTATGTTGGACTGTGACATAAATGGGAAACAAACCTTTGTTGTGTTGAGCACCTGAGATTTTAGGTTTGTTTGTTATAGCAGCTAGCATTAATTACTTTAATTAAAACTTCTCTTAATTCTAGATGATCATTATATCACTTATTATTCTGTCTTGTAATACAAAGGCATGAACAGTCTCTACCAAGGAATATAGGGGTTTTGTGCTAATGCTAAAAGAAACTTAGATTGCTTGCCTTTATAAATAAGTTTATTTCCCCTTGTGGATTTCTTCTGATCATGTTTTGCTACTAAGCATTCTGCAGAGCTGTCATTCTTCATTGCAAATCATGTACCTAACTCTACCTTTAATTTTGTGGTCTTGCAAACTATACAGTGAAGCTTAAAATTATTAGTTACCATTTATATAACATTTAGCAAATACCACGCAAACTTTAACCATATGCAAAGTTCATTAGAGTTCTTTGATATCAGTATTATGTCCAATAATCATGTGAGGAGATAGAGACCTACAGAATTGAAATAAATTACCAAATTAGGAAAGTCTAGAATAAGTATTTAACCATAAGTCTGTGACTGCTCAAATTATTGATTCTCTTAAGCATAGTTAAGTATATCCTTATAGAATAGAACAAAAGATAATAACTGACAGAATGTAATCATATGATACCCATATTGATTTCTGAGTACCTTCTTTTTTGCCCCATATTCCATTTATTGACTATGTTCTTGATAGAAGGGTTCCCATATAGTTAAGTTCTAGAAAGTTGAGATGCATTTTCTTATAACAGATTCATAATCATCTATTGTCTAATATAAACAGGTAGGATATTTTACACTAAAAACACTTTTTATCATAGAAAATTTCAAATGTAAACAAAAATAAAGAGAATATCGCACATATCCATCATACTGCCTTACCAATTATTTAATTATAGACAATCTTGTTTTATATACATTCCCATCCCCTCTGGATTATTTTCAAGCAAATCTCAAACTTCAAATCATTTCATCTGTAAATGGATAAGTAGATATCATTAATAATATCTCTAAAGTATAAGAACATTTAAAATATATATATATAGTTGCGATGCTATTGTCACACCTAAAAGAAAAAAATTAAAAATAATTTGGGTAAAAATTCTTAAAAGATGGCTATTCACTTATTTGTTAAATAACATATATTGAGTACATGTCATATTCTAGGCCTATCTGAATATTTTTGAGACCTGTCCAATAAATCAAAGAGCTTTGATTTTATACACAAATTATGCACTTTATTTTTTTTTCCTAGCAGCCTCTAGGCTGGCTGTTATTAAAAGCTTTTTTGTTTATTTGTTTTAATTTCTCTTAATACTTCAAATTATTGTCAATAACATTCTTATTACAATTGTTTACAAGTTGCTTGTTTAAAATCTTTGTCTTACCAATTTTTCTTTCCTATCAATTGTAATTTTCTATTAGTGAAAACTAGGACTTCAAAGATAGATACTAATTGCCAGGACTCAATAATCAAGTGCAACAGAAATTCCTAGAAAGCATGGCCTTAGCTTTGAACTGGAAGTCAGGATTCCTGTTCTGTTTTTGGCACCCTGACTCTGTCTTATGTATCATTTACTGCATCTGTGCCTCACTATCCTTGTTGTTGAAAAGGAAATAACAAGATAATAATACACATCCTTGTGTGCCACACTGAAATCTTTTGAGAATTAATACCCAGAAAGGATTTGAGAGCTTGGTGAGAAAAGGCACTTTAGAATATAAACACTATGCAATTATTCTTATTATTGTGAGCTAGAAAAATGCTAGGAAGAAATAGCATGATTATTGTGCCATGCATTAAGCCAAATAAGAAAGCAGGCTAGTAGGGAATGCCATCAAAGATAAGAATCACTCCGACCAATCCTTCCTTCCCTCCAGCCACTGAAAGAAATTATTTTTATAGCTATATTCAAAAGGTACTCTAACTTCCTTTCATTTTACTTAAAAATCTGTGATACAGGAGTTGTGCTTAAATGAAATTTCCATCAGCTTTTACATATTAAACAAGCAAGTGCATTTTAATGCACATATTGAACATTAAATCATTTTTTTTGCTGCAGGTTATTGAAAGTAAATAGTAATTGTAAAATTGATTTTTTGGATGAAACAAAATGAAAATAGACTGCCAAGTGTTCACATCAGATTTTCTCATCATTTCATTAACAGTTCAACTAGGAAAGGTATTTTTATAATGATGGGCAGGAAAATCATACTCATCAATATTCATCCATATGCATATGTTGGTACACTGCCTCTGTTATTTTAAAATAAGAGCAAGGAAATTTGTGAAATGCATATGCCCTTTAATATAGTTTGTGAGGACTATTTTATTTGTTCAGCAATTGTCACTTCATTCACAATATTCAGGCATGAAATTCATTGAGAACTAGAACAAAATTTAAATAAGAATCGGATTGCTCTTCCATAGAGTTGTCTTTTCAGAAAGCAGACATTTGACAGACAAAAATTAGTAGAACAGGTTATATTCCTAGTGGACTAGCTGCAAACTCCTGCCCTAATTTGTGTCAACTGTTAAACTCTCTCTGTCCCCATTTATTCTTTGTACCTTTAAAAATATTTTTCTTTAGGTTCAACCCTTTTACATTTCCACATATGGCTTAATGTATTAAAATAAATGGTGCATGCCACCGAACCTAAATTAAAGTAATTATACACTTTAAGACATTTTGAAACGGTAGAGATTCAGACTGTTTTAAACAAGAATAATAAAACAGCAATGCCTTAAAAGGACAGTTTCAGCTGTTGCAGACAGAGAACTGAGAATACTACTGCTGAGCTTGCATTGCCCCCTATGGTTGCTATCTGACAGTTTCCAGAGAATAGAAGCAATGTGCTCTGTCCTCTGGGTGTACAGTGGCACCTGGGCACTATGCTTTTAGAGTTAGTTCAGTTCTGAACAAACACCTTACGGGGTCAGAGAATCAATTCAGATCCTAATACTTTGGATATGTATATGCTTGATTTCAATTCTTCTCAATGCAGCAAATTAACAACATATTTCTGATATTATAGCTTTAATATATATAGTCAAACTTACACAAATTCTCAAATTATAACATAATTAACCATAAAATCCCTTGAAATCACATTTTGAAGTGCAGGCCAGCACTCCTGTGCAGGCCAGCTCTCTGCATGGGCCAGCTCTCCACTTAGGCCAGCTCGCCGCTCAGGCCAGCTTGCCTTTCACCAGGAGGCCCCAGGAATCAAACCCTGGACCTCCTGTATGGTAGACGGGAGCCCAATCGCTTGAGCCACATCTGTTTCCCTAAATCACATTTTAATAGTTACTTTCAAGTATGTAGATCTCTGAAGAAAACACTCCTCTTTTCTGTCCTCCAATTTTACCTCTTGTCATTTTGATACTCAACATATGTGGGGTAGAGAGTTTGAAGCATAAATTGCACCAAAAAGACACTTTTTTTGAAACAAGGTTGGCACATAGTACCCCCTTATTATTCAGCTATTCTCCTCTCCCTGGATGGGGAGAGGAGTATAATCCCCTGGGTGAGGCAGTTACCATCAGCTGAGAGCATATCTCCAGAGAAAGGGGGCACTGTGAAATGTGGGTAAGCCAACATGCCTAGCAACTGGGATGCTAGGATGTTGGTCAGAATCCTGTGGACAGGAAAGGCAAACCCACACATGTCAGTCCTGGTCAAGATAAGTTCTAACCACTTCAAGGAAGAAGAGGTCCCATGAAATCAGATTGGCACCAAGTGTCTAGCCTCCTTGGGGATGGTATCATATAGGATAGTCAGCATTAGACCCTACTGAGGACAGGTAGGGCATTTAGCCGCAGCAATTGGTTAAATAAGCCTTGTTGAGAGAGAGTACGTAGTCTTAGGCCTATTCATAGCTTCCTTCTCTGCCAGCATGGCTTCTCCATTTATACACTCATATTGCCTTTATTGACATGGTCAATGACAGAAGCTGACTGATAGTAATTAGCCAAGTCTCCCTGTCTATTTAGTTATTTAGTGCATTTTCTACTCTTGTACAACGCAAAGTGCTCCATCCTTCCCTTCCCCTCCCATAGGTCTATCCACATGCCTCTACCCAGACCTCTTTGACCTTGATCTTCCAGTTTTGCTCCTTCCAGATCCCTTGACTAACCATCTAAGTTATTCATCACTGTGTATGAGTCCATTTATATTGTTATCTCAAGCCATATTTCTCTTTATACATGTTAATAACTAGATGCTCTGCTCAAAAAAGCCCTGCCAGAGTTGTGGCCAACTCCTACTCTCCAGTTCTTTGGGCTTGCCCTGGACAACCAACAACATGATGATGATGGTGGATAAGTCCCACCCCAAAAAACAAGAAGTATCTATAACTGCAAACAAAACAGTTATTTCCATCTGCCCAATAATATTTAAGTCTTCTCTCATCCTGAAGTAGTCAGAGCAGATATCATCCCAAATCCCTCAAGATTGAGGAATGAACAAATATAAGGGAGGGAGTGTAACCACAGACCAAAGTAGATTTATTGCTATTGTAGTTATTATCTTGTGTTAACGGAAGAACTTGTAACACTAATATAAAAATAATGGCTGCCAGGGGTTCAGAAGTGAGGGCAGGGATGAATAGGTGGAACACAGGCATTTTTAGCGCAGTGAAAATGTTCCGTATGATATTGCAATAACAGATACATTGCATTATACAATTGTCAAAGCCTATAAAACTGTACAGCACTAAGTGTAAACCAAATGTAAACTATAGATTTTGGTTAGTAGCAATGCTTCAATATTGGTTCATCAGTTGTAACAACTACACTACTACACTAATGGAAGATGTTAATAACAGGAGAAACTATGTGTGCGTGCATATGGGGTGGGGTATATAGGAATTCCCTATACTTTCAGTGTAATTTTTCTGTAAATCTAAAGCTTCTCTAAAAATAGTTTGTTATGACAAAAAAGCCCTGCCAATTGATAGGATTTCTCTTTCCTCACCACTGTCTTTCCAGGTCACCCCTGTGTGGAACTATATTGCTTCAGGAATCCATTTAAAGTTGCCAAGCCAACATGTGGCAAGCCAATCCATCTGTGATCCAAGCTTAGATTTTTATCACCCTCTGTCAGCTGGTCACAGGAAACCCCCATGAAGCCTATCCCAGGTTGTATTCCTCAAAGAGCAGTTTCATTTATGGAATTTCGAATACAGAATGTTTATTGAAGAGAGCCCTTGTGATCAACACATGTAGGAGGGAAAATTAGGTAGCAGTATTGGATAGAAATTGAGCTGTAATGCAGGCACAACAACAGCCATGGCCAACCCCATGGTGATCTCGATAGATATCTCTAGATAGAGAGCTATAAGTAAGTCCTGGACCACTAAACTCCCATTTTTTAAGCCAACATATTGCATGGTATTTTCTTGAGCAGCCAAGGAAACTAAAACAACAGGTATGGAAAAGGATGCATTCCTAAGCTCAATATGCACACATATTCAAAGCTGAGTCAAACTGTTCTAGTAAAGAATCATATATGACACAGAAGCTTTAATTGGGATTACCATTTGGTTGAATTTGCAGTTAATCCACTGTAATCTTTCATGATCCATCTGCTTTTTGCAGAAGCTAGATTGATTAATTAAATGGGGATATAATGGTTCCTCAATCCTTATTCCCTTTAAGAATTTGAGAGTAGCACTAATATCTTCCATTGTCCTGTAGATACAATATTGTTTTAGATTTATTATCTTGGCTGAGGAGGAGTTTGTGACAGTCTGATGTTCTTTTATGAATCTCAAGAGGAAAAAGATTATGTTTTTTTTTAACTAATCCATTATTGTGGGTGTGGGACTGTTTTGATTGGACTACATCAGTGAAGCATGACATAGGTTGGATTTCTGCCCTTTTGCTGGGTCTGGTGTAAACAGAGACACAGACAGAAAGGAAGCTGCCATATTATCTTTTGATCCTACCATGTGAGAAAGAGGATTTCAGGAAAACAGAAACCTTGAGAGGCTGAGAGAGGTTCTAGAGTCTGGAACCAGCAAATCACAGATGCACAGAAAGAGGCCCCCAAGGGGCTGGGCCCATGGAGCAGTCCACAGTTGAAGAGTGGGGAGACAAACTCTGCCATATGCCTGATTGCCACATGGCAGGACACCACAATCAACAGTAGTTCACTTTGGTGAGAAAGTATCCATGATGGTGCCTTGATTTGGACATTTCACAGCCTCGGAACTGTAAGATTTTACCCCAAATAAATCCTCTATATAAAAGCCACTCTATTTCTGGTACTTTGAATTGGCAGCCCTTTGGCAAACTAAAACGGGATTAGTGGAGCAATTTCCATGGTTTCCATTTTCACTATAGTTGCTCTTATTCTTCTTACACCATCATAGAGCTGCAAGGGAGTTCTGCCAACGTCTACATATGTCCTTTATTGTTATATAACAACAGACTGTATTAGTCAGCCAAAGGGGTGCTGATGCAAAATACCAGAAATCTATTGGCTTTTATAAAGGGTATTTATTTAGGGTGAAAGCTTACAGTTACCAGGTCATAAAGCGTAAGTTACTTCCCTCACCAAAGTCTGTTGCCACATATTGGAACAAGATGGCTGCCGGCGTTCAGCGTTCCTCTTCCTCTTAAGGCTCCATGGTCAGGATCTCTAGGTTTTGTCTCTCTCCATGGGGCTCGATTCTCTCTGGGCTCAGCTTCTTTGTTCTCGCCACAAGGCCAGCTGTAGATTATCAGGTGAACAGCCCATCTCTTTTCCCTGGACCTTCTCTCCTTCCTCACAAACAAGCTTCTCTACATGCTTACTTCCTGGGGCTACAGCTCAAAAACTCCAACTAACTCTTCTTCCATTTCATTTTCTCGTCCTACTGTTGTGGTCCAATCAAAGCCCTAATCATAATTCAATCACACCCAGAGGAAAAGACCAGTTCAGAAACATAATCCAATATTTCTTTTTGGAATTCATCAATAATATCAAACTGCTACACAGACCAAAAAAAAAAAAGACTTTCTAGTGGATCTACAGAGCCAGTGGACCCATTGTGAAACAGATCTGGGCTAGGAATCTATTATTAACTGGCCCCATGTGCCCCTTCACTGGCCCATGATAGTGCTTTGGTTCCCTGAGTATCAGCATCAACTTTGATACTGTTGACAAAGATATGACTGTTCCCCTTTCTTAAGTAAATAGCTACCTAAGAAAATGGCTTTATGCCTTTGTGGGGAAGGACTGAGGAAATAGTACTAAATACAATTGCCATGATGTTAAAAGGTCCTTCCTCATGAAAGGAAACCTGACCTCTCCTTAAGTTAATGAATTCTGGGTCTAAGAACTTGTGCAGGTCTGGAAACTTCTCAAAGGATGATAAATTTCCATTAGGATGGCTAACCTCAGCCTTCTGTTCATCCATTCTTGATCTCATCTGATTTGAGAGAGAGAGCAGGAAACACAATATATTCCATATCTTACCCATCTATATCCTAGTAACATGATGCTCTACTATACATCACTATAAATCTTCTATGGGTTATGGCTCCTACTTGCTATTCCTAGCTTGCTGCCCATTATAGTAACAATTGTCACCCTGTTTCTGATCATTAAATACTACTACAATCTGATCTCTACTATACCAGGATCTTATCACCCCATCACTACTAAGGAAATCAACTCTGTGACAGTGTTTCCTACAGTATGTCTCAGCCTACAGAATATAGTCACTATTGAGCTTCTCAATGATGCTGGTGCCTTCTGCCTTCCGAACTTGACTACACTTTAGGCTCTTCCAAGAAAGAAAATCAGCAGGTAGGTTTTCAGATTTTATATAATAGATTGTTTCTTGAATGCCCAGATCTCTGAGCCTTTGATCAGTTCCACTTCAAGGAAAGGCTGGAGTCTCAAATTCATTTACTATGGGCCATTATTTGTTTGTTTGTTTTAAAGCTTCCAAGAAGCTTTCAAGCACTCTATTAGAACCAGTTCTGTAACACAGGAGGGTGTCCCAATATTGACATCTTTTCAGAATCCACTCTTGGGAATATTTTCCTAGTTACTGTTTTACATGTTAACCATTCCTATACCTCTGTGAGTATATAATCCATCGCATCCCTTAGCAGACTCAGCATTTTACTGATTGTGTTACACTGAGATATGATCTTAATTGTTGATTAGGTGGCCCTGAGAGAAGGTGGAGGCAGATACAGAGGAGGTTAGCAGTATTTTATAAGGCACCTGCCTCATTTAAGGCTTCTGCATAATCTTCAAGCAAGGTGTGGGGAGGTTCTATCTTTCAACAAGGAGGATTAGGCCACTTTTACAAACCTGGAAAGTAAACGGAAATCGGGGAATTCAAGGTTTACCTGCACATCTACCAAGATAATCCTATCCTAAGTCTCAGTGTTGCTTTATTTACCTTCACAGCTATTTCTTTGCGTTGAAACTTGCCTAGGCTGAGAAATAAGGCTCCTATAGAGTTTTATAATCAAGTCCTATGCCTGGTCTTCAGTTTTATCTTCCCGCTTGCTGCATGAGAGGAGGTCTCTTTAAAAAGGTGACAAAGAGGCCCTCCAACTCTCATATGTGGTTTTAAATTGGTAATTGATTGCCCTGAACCTATTTTATATCTTTGAAGCCTCAGTGGCCTTCAGATATGGCCTCGCAATCCCACACTCCTTATAATTTGTACTTCTCTTGTACCTCTATAACTCCAGAGGTATTGCCAAAGTCAGTTTATCTCCTTCCACACAAATTCCATCCCAGTTCACCTCAGTGAGAGCCTTAGTAATTGCACTGTTACTATTGCCAGGGTCTCTCCTATCACCTGTGATGAGGTCTTTAATGCAAGCCAGCCTTCAAGTTATCCAACTCCAGGATCCCATTCACAGAGCCTGCTCCTAGGACCACTTTTGGCAACAGGTTCCCTAAAAGTAGATTCAGGTTCCCTAAAAGTAGAGCCTGATCCAGGGATTCAGATGCTTTCTTGAGGGAATTCTCTTTTGGAAATGCCTATAAGGGTAGAAAAGAATCAGAATAAGGGAGGGGAAAGAGCTGAGAAAGAATACAGTCTCAGGTAAAGTCTAATCTAGAACTGACCAATGGGAATTTCAAGGGGGTCTGGAACATAAATGTCATTGCAGAATTGCCTCTCCCTTGAGGCAAGGAAGATAAATTGCTGTACCCTGTATCAGACAGACACTGTCTCTGTGCCATCCCTGACAGGAAGGGCATGTCAGAACTTCACTGGCTTGATGGTTTCCATCAACCATGGGAAATTTTCTGTGGGGAGGGAGATCTATCATCCACTTGCCACCAACACTGTGAGCAACTGGGGGATGAGTGCAGCAGTCTCGTAAAGGGGGACCAAGGCAGGGAATCACTGCTTATTCTAAGTTAGAGTGATTATTTACTCTGGCATCAGGAACACCTTAAAATTAATAACCCCAGATTGCAAAAAGTAATAATAATTTCTTCCAAGATAGGTTTGGGCATAGAGAAAAAGGTGTCATATACATAAACGTTCACATAATCAAAGGTCTGTGAAGAAGTTGCATGAGATCACATGGAGGAATCAGAAAACCTGCATGGAGCAACGCATGCTGTGACATCAAATTTGGGGCTAGAAGTTGGCACCACATGGGCACTGTGCTGGAGATGGCATACAAGAAAAATTCATTTGGCTCCCAGTACAACTCCCTTTGTGTCTCTTCTTGAGTCTTCCCGGAGTGACTGCCGGCCACCACCAGCTCAATTCTATCCAAATGTAGGTGAAGAACTTATAAGGTAACCAATTCAGAAAGTCATGTCTTAAATAAATGTCTATAACATTAGTTGCTTCATCCTGCCTGAACAGTAAGCAAAAGCGTCTTTTGAATATACCAGTAAATTTTTAGTATCTAATGGAGTACTAAAGCATAACATCACAATTCTATCCACAGAGTAATTCAACTACTGAATCTGTCCTACACAAAACTGAAGTCAAGAAAGTATGTCTCATACTTACCTGGCAGGAGAGATACCATGATCACGAAGGTGGTTTTTCCCAGGGCAAGGCTTATCCATTGCACTCCGGAGGATGTGCTGACCCTTGTGATTTCCCCAAATGTGGGAAACTCGACTGCATAATTTGTGGTAGTGGGAGACTGGTTTGCACTCTCCCCCGTGAAAAAAAAAAAAAGAAAGTATGTCTCTGATGTACCATTACCTTTTGTTTGCATACATTTACCTTCCTCTCTAGTATCCTGCTCCTTACCTCACACCAGGAGTCTGGTATTCCTTGGGCATGTCCAAACAGTCAAAGGCCTGCCTCAGCAACATCCCACCAAGCCAACCCTTCCCTACAAGGGCATCAGATATTTTCATCTTCTTTCTCCCTATTAACCCTTAAATGACCAATATCTCATTTCAACAATTATTTGAGTCTAAACATATACTTCCAGTCCCTTACAAAACCCTACCAGCATGATGAAAAATGAAAATAAAAACAAATTTAAAAAATGCCATTGCTAGAAAGCAGAAGCCATCAAAGGTCAAGAAATCTTTAAATTTTTCTCAAAGTTGGAAAACAGACTTACTTAAATTACAGGAAGTAGTAATTGGGGCTCATCAGTCTATTATTCAACATTAGTAAAGGAGAGGTAAGCCTATAACAGAGTGGTTGGGTTTCCCCAACCAGTTTCAAGACAGCAAGAGGGTAAAGCGAAGACGCTCTCAGACCAAGCTCCTGTCACAGAAGGACTGACCCCTGTTTCTTCTTACATTTAATTTAGCTCATAGTGTACAAAGATTTAGCATCTAGCTTGTTGACATAGGGGACACTCAATAAACATATGTTGCAATTCACGTTACAAGTAATATCCTGAGTATATCAGTTGTTTTTAGACATTTTGTTCAGAAATTAAAGTTTTGTGGATGTCCCCACTATATATATGCAAACATGTATTATTTGACTAATAGATTGTTTGAACTATAATACATGAAGAAAGTTTAAAAAAATTTAAAGATGAAAAAATAAACATAGAGGGAAATTTTCATATTTTTTCCTGCATCCCAATGAATCCCCTTGTGCAAGCTTTTGTGGTATAAATCCACTTTGGAAACCACTAGGATAAATATTATTTCCATATTACTATAACACATGTTATAAATAATCTGTACTAGTACTGCTTTACTCATCTAACTCTACGGAGAAAGGATACATTCAGCATAGTTAATCTTCCATGTAACAGAAGTTTAATTCTTTATAGATATGGAAGGAATCTTGCAAACAGCCAAGTTATTCATTGAATGCCCACCATATGTCAAATATTGTGATGGATGCTTTGTATCTACAATCTCATTTAATTCTAAGAACACTCCTGTGAGGTGGGTATTATTATATCTATCTTGGAGATAAGAAAACAGATTTTCAGAAAGATTAAACTGTTCATGACAGCACGTGGTAGTGAATTATGGACACAAGATTGGAATCCACATATGTCTAACTGTAAAGTCTATATTCTTTCTAAAATATTGGGTCAAAGCAATATTTTTATGTTAATATGATTTTTATTTTTAAAAACATACGAGAATGATCAAACACTTCCTTTTTTTCTTAGGCATACAGCTTAACAAAATGTATTCTTCTAGATCCAGAGTCCTTCCCATGTCCCTCTGGCCTGCACATGGTAGTCCACATGGGTGGACATCAAGGCCCAGGAGAGAGGAGCCCCAAGAGTTATCCTGAAAATGTTTACACTTATGAAAGTTCATGTTGTCAGCTTATGTTCCCATCATCTGTCCCACTGTTAGGTATAAAAAGCATGTTCATATTTATCACATCTTTCTGAAAAATTAATTTCTGAATTAAAATTTCAGCAAATTATCTTACCTTCTTGAAAATTATATTGCTGTAACTTTTATTATCAATACCCTTTCGACTTCAAGCATCATTTAAAGTGGATTCTGTTATTTGTGCCTTCCTAATCTAATAAAAATAGTCATCTCCTTTTCAGTGTTCACCTCCTCCTCCTGGCTACTTACTCCAAACATTATGATTGAACATTTTACTGTATTCACAAAAATCTAGTCCAAGATCTAACCATTTTCTTATCATCAGAACATAGTACTTCAGAAAAATAACATTAAGTTAAAAATTTCTTCAAATTCTTCTCAAGGATGTACTTTTTACCATAATTTTAGGCAGAAGCAGCACTAAATGTATAAGTACATGGCTAAAACTACAAAATTTGAAAGTCTAATAAGAATTTCTTAAAAAGTGTGCTCTAAAAATACATTAGGACAGAAAAAGTAATATTACCTTACAAAATTCTATAAGCATCCATCAAAAGAATATTATAGCTGTACTCAGGTTTATGATAAAATGATTTTTCAAACGAGACTAACAGTGATGGTAGAATCAGACAAAAACTTGTCTTATATCCTTGGGTGTGTTTGTTTCTAATAATGCATTAAAATAGTGAAATTAGCTCAAATCAACAATTCTTTGTTCAAACTTAAGGGCTTTTGTTTCTCCAGCACCTGCCATTGTAAAATTTGGTAAATATTGGCAAATCAGGAGAGTTTCAGCATTATTGAACAATTATTTAAATTATGTTCAAATATTTTCTGTAATCTCAAAAAACTCTTCTGTAGCTTCATAATTTCCCAACTTTAATTCTAGCGTTTCTCTTTTGTTGATGCTATATCTCATACACTAATTAGAAAATTTAGAGAATTTAGTCATTTACATTTTCCCCTAACATTACTTTGGTTTTTTTTTTAGATAGCACTTGAAAGGGATTGTTTGTTGTCTCCCTATATCCATTCTCCCCTTCTTCTCCTAGTAAGAGAACCCCCAAGTTTGAGCTAGGCACACGTGAGCACCATCCTGGTTATATCTTGTACAGACAATGGGCATGCCAAACATTTTATTTCTTTTTCCCTCCTACTTGGTGAAATACAAACAAGGTGATGAACTATTTTTGACCATGTGAATGCGGGACACAACTAAGGGTGGCAGATAGATTGAGACTTTACCCATGACACTATGAAAAAATTTATACTGGTCCTTGACCAACACCTCTAATTATGTGAAAGACTAACTTTTGTCATCAAGCCAACATATTGGGGGTTTCTTATTACAGATACCTTTCTGTCCTTCTTAAAAATATTGGTAAAGAGATAGGCACCTATTTTTCAACTGAGAACTACTGATATTACAGCACAGGTTCACAGCAGGGAGGGGCTACACAGATTTTTTTGACTTCAGAATTGAAAAATAAAGGGAGAAAAAATAAGGAGTTACATTCATACATACATTCAAAAATTCACTTATTAAAGAAATAATTATTTGGTTCCAAAAAATGTCAGGTTCCTTGCTTTGAATCTCAATACCAAGATGAACAAGTCATAGTTCCTGTCCTTAAACATGTTATCCTGTAGTTAAGAAGGTACACATATTGTCAAACATTCATTCATGCATTTGTTCACTCTTGCATATGGCAGTGTGGGCACACTATGTTATGTTAGTACAAAATAAAGGTGGCTTAATTCTCTGTGGTAGGTGGAAAAGATCTCTTAAGATACAGTGCCAGGAATGAATTTTGGAATGTGAGGAAGAATTAGTCAGGAAGGGATGCTTTGGAGGCACAAGCAAAAGATATTTGCCAAGAGGAGAAGAATAACAGCCATTTGCATTCCTATAGGGAGTTTGCTCTTGTTGGTCTACAAATTATGTCTAGAAGCTAAACAGTCAGAAATGAAACTAGTAAACGGGAAAATTATGAATGTCTTAATATACCACATTAGAGTATCTGATTTTTAATCCACTGAAGGTTTTTGATCTGGATAATTGAGGGTTCAAGTATGACAAGGACAGAAAAATCTCTATTATATTGAGAGAAAGATTAAGTAGATTAAGTAGAGTACGTGGGGGGAGGTGGGTAGCAGAAGCAAGTAGGAGGGTACCACAAAACCAGATTGCATAGGTTGTTGATTGATGAGGAGATATGCACAAAAATGAAAATAGGAATAGATTAACATTTCAGGAAGCTTAGTTGTAAAAGAAGGAGAGAGACTGCTTAAAGGAGGGTAGTCACTATAAGGTCTCAAATGCCTCTGTTAGGACAGCACAATCCACCTATATCACTCACAATCCTTCACTTCAATAAATCTGGTTGTCCTATCACAGGATGGATTCTGTAGGTCTAAGGTCTACTGCTTTGAATATGTTTTAGACAGAACACCAACTCAGAGGCTACAAAACTTTCTTCATAATTTTGCAGTCTATTAGGGCTGGCTTTGACAATACAAAGAATCTCCTCCCTACTACCAGGCATGGCTTCAGAATGATGCTACCTGAAAATGGCAATAACCCAAGTTACTATTGATACTAATGTGATCTGGCTCGGCCTTCCTTTAACTATCCCCCTGCATTGCTGAGCTATGCTAGTGTAATGTAAGGATAGCACAGCAAATAGATGCTTGAGAGACACCTAAATTTGAATGGCTACTTCCTCTCTGACTCCTCTTTCTTCTAAACCCCCACTCCCTACAGCTGTCAGTAAACTATGGCCTGTAAGTCAGATCTGACCTACAGCTTATTTTTGTATGACTCTTAGCTAAGAACGATTTTCACATTTTTAAAGACCTTTAAAAAAATAAAGAAAAAAATATGCCACAGAGATTTATGGGGCCCAGAAAGCCTGAGATATTTACTATCTGGTTATTTACAGAAAATCTTTGTCAACCCTTGCCCTAGAAAATGGTGTAGCAACATCCTACTACTTCTACTTTCTGACTTTTCCTTTCAGGATCTCTGTCCTCAGCTTTTAAGAAGATCTATTGCTTAACTGTCTCTAAGACCTGTCTCCATTTCTAATTCCTGTCACTTTATTGACTCGACTGCTTGCTCCTCAGTTCTTTCCTTTCTTTCAGATATCGCTTCCCTTCCATCTCCTTTACTATTGTAACTCCAAAAATGCTTGCCTTCAATACAGAGGGGCTTGCCATTCATAGTTATAGAGAGCCAAAAGAGAAGAAAAAAAAAAAAAGCATATCTTGCTAGGTGAATAATCACATATGTAATCTTATATGTAACATATCAAGTATTCATCTTAATTTCTGCTGTTTCCCACAAACAAAAGGAAGTTTAAAAAGAACATTTTCCCTTATTTCATTTCTCCTTTCCTTATCTAGCTCCCTACCCTCACACATTTTTCTTAATTTTACTCTTTTTCTCTTTGACTTCCATGATCCCTATGGATCATGAGTAGCTCGAGTCTACTCATTTAAGTTACTGATTATCTCACCTCCAAATAATTGAAGCAATCAATTTTCCCCTTGAGTTTTCTAGTTTAAAATGTCACAGGTAGTCATATATGACTCTTAAAGTTTTCTAAACCATGTTTCACTTTGAGTTGAAACTACAGAAAAATTAACTGGACAATTCAGATAGTGGGCTTCATAACTGTCAACGATCAACGTTAAAAAGAGCTACCACAACAGTTTCACACTTTTCAGCACATTATATCCATTAACATGATGCAATGTAGTTAAGCTTTTTCTCATTTTATAACAATGTACCCTTTACGATACAATATAATTTACAGGACTATGAAGAGTTAAGAATCATACAACAAAGTCTTCAATTTATTTCCCAAATCATCACTAAGTCATCTTCCCATTTCAAATATTTCCTTTTAAAATCTTTAATGGTATTCACTTAAAACTTTCTGAACTATTTACACTCAAAAGATATTTGTTCTTTTCTCAGACTTTTCAATGATCACAGTCTTGAAAAAATGACAATTCAATGTGGTTCCAAAAGGGCCAAAATAATAAGCATTATGAGAAAAGTTTTGCTGTGCAATGCTCTAACATCCACAAAATCTATTAGGAAAAAAGAAGTTCACTTGTTATTGATGCAATATAGAATATATTCTAAGTTACATAAGGCAACATTTCTATGTAATGAATCTGTTTACAGATACCAAATTTAAATGTCTTAGGGATTCACTGGTGTCTTTCATAGACTAAATCAATTCCTAAGGATATAACCAAAATTAAAAGTTTAGTTCCCATTAATAAACTAGCAGTAATATTTCATCAAAAGTTTGCTAACTTTCTTTCTGCAAAACCAATAGATAAAAGCAGGCAGTGCATAAAAGTGTCTGTCTACTGCATTAAAACATGCCAAAAATAATGTTTCTTAACATTGCCAAAGAACCATCTATTTCTGAAGATCATACCAGTTCACATTGCATAGGCCAGTAAGGGTCATTAAACACCAATGGGCCTCTGAGTCCTTCTTCAGAGTCAATGACATTGTAGACTTCACTCGGGATCTCATTTTCCTCCACACAAGGTCTGCAGGGCAAAGGAGGCAAATGAACTATGAAAAACATAATCACTGCTTTTACTGTTGTTTTTTTTTTTGTCATAAAAATTCCATTTATTTAAATTCCATTAAAAAGCACATTTGGCTGCCGAAAGCATAAATATACACTTTTATTATACTTAGCATTTTTCATTTTTTTTTAAATTTTTGACATTTGTTTACATAAAAATGTTAAAATATTTTCAAACTACCTGTTTCAGCTAAGCAACTTGTATATGTTTGCTGCATGCAATAAATGCTTCAAAAACAAGTGATTTGGAATGCAACACAAAAGCTCTGTATATATTTTCCATTAGAAGTTATCAGCTTCCACTGATCATTATCCTCACTATGTCATGTGCCTGCCACTTATGACTTTTCCCAACATACATCTCTTAGGAAAGTGATTTAAATTACTTGAGCTGCAGTGGAAAACATTCTTTAAAGATCTCATTTTTCTAATTGCTCTGATGTATTTAATAAATCATTAACTGAGCAAGTGACAGTGCTAGAGATTCGGAAAGGCTTTTTAACACAATTTTCTCCTAGAGACAAAACTGTAACTCAGTCATTCACTTCTGCTGATGCCACTTGGCAGCTTACCAAAACCCAATACTGGGGAAAATAATCAAGCAAATACATTGGAAAAAATACTGTCTTGGAAATAAAATTTAATTTCTGTAAACTTATTGGTGAAATAAATATTATACTATTTTAGAATGTTTCTACCTGTAATTCTAAAATAAATTTCTTAAGAGTACGGATTACATCTAATTTTAATATAATCCCAGGGCCTGTGCACACAATGTGCTTGGGAATTTTTTTGATCAATTCCCAGAAGATCTAAATGGAATAGCTAAGGTTCCATACCTGCTAAAGAAGACATGTCCAAAACATTCTTTAAAGCAGGGGTTCTTAACCTTTTTTGTTCCACGGACCCCTTTGCCAGTCAGGTGAAAACCATGGACCCCCTTACTGAGTCCACACTACACTGTGTATTATTTAATAAGTATATTATACCCACACCAAAACATCCCCACAAAAATAATGTTTTTTATTTTAAATTCAAACTCATGGACCCCTTATTAAGAACCACTGCTCTAAAGTATAATTTGCAGATGTGAAAACAACTTAAATGTCCATCAGTAAGAAATTATTTAAAAATCATATTATATTCACACAAGGAAATACTGTTTAGCAGTGAAAACAAATGGGCTTGATCTGTAAGTATCTACTGGATTCATTGGAATCAACCTCAAAAAATTGTAAGCAGAGGGCAGAAAAATATATACAGTATGGTATCATTTTTATAGTTTTAAATCACCCCAAAACAATATTATAAATTGTTTGTAAGTGATATATATGTAGTACATGAAATTAAACGTACATGGGATACCCCTATGAAGGAGTCAAGGAAGGGAATCGTTTTAGGGAGGCGGAGGCCTACACAGAAAAATTTGACTCAAATGAGTTGTTCCTTTTACAAATCTCATGCAATTATGGCAAAACAATAAGGTTAACAAATCTAGATGGTGTTTATATGTTGTCCATTATATTGGTGCCTATATTTCATGTATATTTGGAATATGTTATAAAACACACACACATGCACATACACACCCAACCAGTGTGGCCCAGTGAATAGAACTGGAAAGAATATCAGACTAGAGGTCACGAGATCTGAACTCTAGACTCTACTCTTTACTTTGGCTCTGTAAATGGTCAGAAAAGATCAAATGTTGTTAATCTAATCTAGTTGAATATTTCTAAGCTTTAGTCAAGAAGAGGCCCATTATTCCTCCAGGAATGGTTAATACTGTCACTTTTCAGAGAAAATACCAGAGTAAAAAGAATGGCCACATAAAGGAATGAATGAAGAACAGTGAAGAGTGAGGAATAAAGCTTGGTGCTCACAAAAGAGGCTGGAGACCCTTCCAGCCTGCCCTGGCTGCAGTGTGCAGCCCTCCTCGCTCTGCCCATGCACAACCACAGTTCCTGTCAGGCATCAAAGGGACAGACTTTGAAATTTATGTAATAAAAATTTTACATAAGAAAGGACAAAAGGAAGTTTTACTAAAGATAAGAATTGAATTTAAAATTACTAAGGCAATGAGAATAAAAGTGGAATGAAAATAAGCATTTTGTAATAAAATAATAAAAATTAATAAAACAAGTCATTCATTTTGAAATAAAGAATGAAAAATGGTTAAGCATAGAAAAATATGTTTGCTATCATCCCATTGTTTAATTCACTCATATATTCATATAAACATCAACATTTTGGGGAGACCACTTAAGAAAATGTGAAACTAGCACAAGGATCAAGGAAATCTCTTTATGAACTTCTGTACTATTTGAAACTTTTTAAAACCAGAGTATGTACAATTCTACATTTTAAAAAATTTAAAGACAGAACAAATAGCAAAATTTCTCAATGTTTCAATGAGAATCTGGGTTTTTAAAATAAAATTCCAGTTTTTTAAAAGTCATTTGTACCCAATAGAATATCAGCAGACCACATTTGGCCCAATGTCTCAAATTTTGACCTCTGTTTTAGATCCTCAAAATCCTACTTCAGATCATGAATCCTAAATCTTGAGAGCATAAATAGTAAGAATAAACTAGGTCACTTCCTACCAACTTTGGTGTAAGTTAATATTACAAATAATTGAATCTGAATATCCTCTTGTATTGTTTAGCTTAAAAGAAAATCAGGGCTTCTTTCAGACAATTAGATTTTAATGCAAATACCCATGTTTTTATTTTTATATCCCATTCAGTTACTTTCTCAGGACTAACATTGAGAATATCTAAAATTTTTGTGAATATGAACTGCTTAGTCTTTCAAAAAATGTTCCTTCTAGTTATATTTTAGCTCTTTGCTAATCTGCAATATTTTCAATCTCTCTCCGTAACTGATTCCTGAACACAGTGACCCAGTGACCTGTGCTAAGGCCATGTGGGTGATGCTGAGATGCAATGCATAACAGGTGGCTTCCCCAATTGCATGTCCCTGAAAAGCGCCTGCTGTCTTAGAGATTACTTAACTGACCCAGGCTTAAGTCACCCCATCACAAAGCTTATGGTTCTTAAAACTGAAGAAAATTGTATGAAAACTGCATCTTCTCCATTGGATTCAAATCTATAGAACTGCAGAGCTAAAATTTAAAGCAGTAAATAGGACAGCTTAAAGAAAATTCTAAACTGGTCCCAAATGATGAGTCCTTTTTGATTCTTCAAAATAGTAATGTTAACCAATACAGTATTACCTATTATCCTTCTGTTGGGTGTTTTCTAGAAAAGCTACTTTTTGGTGAATAATTCATCACCTCATCACCCACCAGCTTTCATTAATTGTGCATGTACACACACATGCATGTTTGTGCATACACATATACACACGGCTATGTCACAACTAAAAGAAGATAGCAATAAATAAATAAACAAACATAGCACATATACCCTTTATTATTGCCTAACATGTTTCTTTTATTTATTTTTTTACTTTTTATGAAATGTAAATGTGACAGATTAAAAAATAATAATAAGAAGAAACTGGTCCAGGGACTATCTATGAGGAAGCTATGGGGAATAATCTGCTATAGAGAATGAAGCCACAGCCATGATGTGGTTATTAGAAGTTTGGGAGCCTCGCCAAGAACAAGCTGGTAAGGGCTTGCAAGCTAACCTCAATTCATGCAATTTTCAGGCATATAATAGCTGCATGGATGGAATCCATTTCACTGACTCACCTGGACCATATTATCAGTTTCCCTTGTATGCCAATCTCACAATGTGCTTTAGAAAATATTTTATATTTGAAGAGACACAAACTTGCTAACTATACACCTAACAGTGCACACAGATTTGCATTTGAGCACTAGCTCTGACACAGGAAATTGTTACGGCTTCTTAAAATTTTAAAGCAACACTACAAATAGTCTTCGCTTTGAAGAAAAAGTAAAATCATCTGAAATAACACATCTTTTCCTTCTTTCACACTATAGCATGAGAAAATTGTGTTCTTCACAAATTTGTAAACCCATGTGCTAGTCCAGTGGCCAAGAAATTTTTTTTTTTTGTAAAGGGTCAGATAGTAAATCGTATAGATTTTATGGGGCTCACTATTTCTGCTGCAGGTAGGCAATATGTAAACAAATGGGCTATATCCCAATAAAATGTCATTTTAAAAACAGGTGCAGGTAGGATTTGGCCTTTGGGCCACAGTTTAATGACCCTGGTGTTGGTCTATAGATACTTTTACCAATGACAGTTTTTAACTACTAAAACAAAAATCTAAAAACAAGTATAAAGGGAAAATTATTCATTTCAAAAGTCTTCCTGATAAATAAAATTGGCAGAGAATCAGTCATATTGTACACTTCCTGTGTCCTCCGAGGTATGCATACAATTCACTCTTACACTGGGGCATAAAATTCCAGAAGAAAACTGAAAAATGGCAAGAATTAAATAAATACACTCTTTCTAGTAGTTCTAAGTCCTTCCATGTACTTTTCGAAGCTTTCTATTGAGTGTTTTAAAAATAGTAACTGACCGTACAACTTGAGGGAAAACCAACATTCCAAAGGACAGCATTGCTGACAGTTAAGTTCTCTTTTAGGTGAACTGGGTATGGACTTATGACAAGAAAAGAGAAGTGGATGTGTCCAGTGAACTACCTAAAAGATGTGTTCTTTAATGATTAGTCAATAAAACACAAAATGTATTTCTTCCAAAAGTTAAGGTCCAAAGTAAAAGCTTACTAGAAGAGATTTCTAGAATACATATGATATTGGCTTGGTTCCACAAAACCTGTTTTTATTTAAATACCATCCCACAAAGCATTCTGACAACCCCCAATGCAGTGCTTAGTAAGCTTTTTACTCCAGACAGTTAGAATATGTACAATAGCACTAAAATTACAATATACGCCAGGACTTGTTCTGTCATCCAGCTTTGGGAATGAAGCATACCTGTCTCTATAATGAGCTGTATGATGTTCCATCCATTTCATCTGTGGCAAACAGGAGAAAGTGTAAGTAACCAAATGCTGGCATATTAGTGAGATGCAAACAAAAATATTCTTCTTTTGAAAGAGGCTTCAAGCATTGAGAAGGCACCATACATAATTTACTCACATTTGCACTTTGATGCAAAACAACACACATCTCAAAATCATCAGCATAAATTAAAATTTACCTCAGGGCAATATTTGCTCAAAATTTTCTCACAATCTAGAGATCTGACTAATGTACTGATTAAAGTCTATAGCAATAATATGCATTATCATTTATCCATTATAGGCACACAAAGTAGTTTAGTCCCTTGAACTTTGTTCCAGGACATGCATGTCTGTCACTAACTCATTTTAGTTCATCAGATATTAATGTATTAAGTTGTTATGGCTGAAAAGCTAGCAGTATACACAAATTATTTTCTTTTAAGTTCAACCGTGCTTACTATTTTTTACTAAGAAAGTTTAAGTGTTTGTAATATATTGTGAGATATTGCTATATTTATTTACACAGATGAAAGCAATGGTGAAGTAAGATCACATTTAAATCATTAGTTTTGTTAAAATCTACAGAAAACCTTCATACTAATGATTTTATTATAGATTTTTAAAATGATTTTCACTTCTAAAAAGCTAAGTCAATCTTAGACAACTGGTAGAGTTTCTTCTGGTAGCCACAAATGGAGAAAATGCAAGCTCTGCTAGCATCAGTACTTGTCATATAAGAACTTGACACATAAAATTTTTTTCTATTAAAAAAAGAGAAAGGTAATAGGAACCTACTTTTAAATGAAATAACTTCTTTTTAAATGTTTTTAATTATCAGTGAGAAGCACTTCATTTTTACCATTAACCTTTAGCAAAGACAGGTTGAACAATGTCTTTAAAAGGACTTTCACCTAAAGAAAAGAATGACTGGACTGATTTCTAGGTCTTATATTAGGCCGCTGTACAGACCTATTAAAATACTATGACTACAGAAAATGTCATTGTATTTAGGATGAACTCTGCATAGAAGCCTAGCAATAGTATATCACAGGCTGAATTTCTGGGAATTGTACATATCTATGGTAATATTAGATTCTACCAATCTTTAAAATGCCCAAACAACTTCTGAATTTGAAAATATGGCACACCTAGGAAAGCAGGAAGCTTATCTAGGCTTATAGAACATGAGAATCTCTTTACTCTATATATCCTAAAAAATGCCCTTCCAGATATATATGTGTGTGTTTGTATATATATATGTATATATGTTTATATGCATTATATGCTTATAATAATATACATACACACATAGTTTAAAATAAGTTTCTTATTTTCATGCCTGGTTCATAATTTTTTCTTTGATATTCTATATATTTTCTTTGTGACATTTCTACAGAGATGCATAGCATGTGGGTTATCTTTTCTAATGCCCTTAACACATATTTGGTGGTAGCAGGCAGTGTGGTGAGGGAGCTCTCTTCAGTTCTCAATAAAACTCAGTCACAAATAAACATGAGCAACATTCTGCCGTGATACTACACTAATCACTTAACAGCCAGGATGCAGAGCCTCATTGCCGCAAAGATTCATGCACACAACCTATGTAGCAAAGCTTTGCTGCTGGACAGGCAGCCCCTGTTCTCTCAGAATATGCATTTGCTTGTACTTTCCTCAGAATAGTAACGTCAGTAACATGCTATTTTTCAATTTTGCACATACTCTGACCTAATTCCTTCTCCTCATTCATGACTCATAGCAAACTGCCATAAGACTGGAGTGAAGCTGGTGGGCACAAACTAGATAGCAGAAAGTCTTTAGAACATTAAATGCACACACATACACACACACCCATAATCGTGTTTTAGAACAGCAGACTCCCAAAATACTTAGTTTCAGGCTTAATCAGTTATTTTTTCAGGTACTTTAAGATAGTCAAAATGATCAGATGTTTGCGTGTTTATCTTAATGCAGACTTTAATGTGGATTTGTGCAAATATGAGAGCTGAAATTAAGCTTAGTGATGGTTTAGTCCAACCTCTTCTTTTTGAGGAAGAACAAACTGAGATCCAGACAGGGGAAGGTACTGGCACTGGGAGCCACAACTATTTTAGCTCAAAGCCCACAGCAGGTCCATGGTAGGTCCTAGGCAGAAGGTCTCAGTGAGGCTGTGGTGTCAATGCACTCTCTGCAAAATTACATAGCACTAACTGGAAAAACTGGTGGAGTCACACAATTTTAGGCAAAATCATCATCAGGGAAACTCTTGATAAGAAAAGTGTTTCGTACTGTCAGGTGCTGTAAGTTTATGTGGTCGATGCTGGCTTGCTAAACTGTAACTTTGAACAAGTCAATCCTCCCCTAAAAATGTCCAATGGATCCACATCGTCTATATAAAAAAGTCTATAATCTTAGTGATGCAATTCAATCTCATAGAAATCTGTCCCAGTATGACTCTGTAGTCCTGTATCAAATGCTCCTTCATACACATCTGAGGTAATTCCAACTATTTCAGTTATCAAACCTATCTAGTTCTTTTGCTTATTCTTTTCCAAATAGTCAAGTATCTATTGAAGTACTTCTTATCCTTCAAGTTTCTTTCACCTTCCCTTTTAAGCACTTCTTGATTTTGAGCTAGGAGATTCATTTATGTATACCCATCCTAGGTTGTTTGAATTTCTTCCTCAGCACTTAAAACATTCACTTTGAATTATACTTTTGCATTTACATTTATTTCACTCAAGACTAAAACAGCTCCGAGGAAAAGTGAGATTTCCTCTTGTTCACCAAGTAGCTGAAAACCCAATATAATCATACTCCTCTTCTTCATGTTTACCAAATCAATCAAACTTTGGTCTCCTAGATTTTTGTGAAAGAAAATAGTAATAAGTTATTTCAATGAGTGCATTTTTTCCAATTTGCCCTTTTTTACTAAAAGTTATATCTACCCTATATCTACCAGGAGCATATAGATGAATCATCCTGAGCAAAAGTCCGGAGTTCAGAAGGAGTAATTCTTAAATAGTTAAGTTGTTCTTCCAAAGCACTGCCTAAATGATATCTTATCTCCAATTTCACACTGTTCCAAACCAACACAATGCTTGCTATTTGGCTGATTTTTCAGAATTGCAAACCTGTTATACGCATGGTTTCAATAGTCCAATGGTTTGCACCTTGAATACAAAATTTTAACTCCAAAGCTTTCCATATGGAAGCCATGCCAAGTTGGACAGTCCCACCTCCCCACCATTCCTTCATGCGTACATTTCTGCAGTAACCTGATTGCCTCCTGCCTTTGCACATGCGCTTTCTCTGTCCAGAATGGCTATGCCTAATTCTTTTTCCTGTCAAATGCCAGACTTAGGTCTTCTAAGAAATCATCTCTGACTCCTCCAGGAAAACCACGTGTGCCCTCTTCCCCATCCCCATAGCATCCTCCATGTGTTTATTGTTTTATAACTCCTTATATGACCATCTCCTCCAAAAAATTTTAAGGTATTTAATGGCAAGGATTTAATCTCATTTTATTATATAAATGGCATAGCGCCTGGTACTTGGTAGATGATCATATGAAATTTTTTGAGTTGATAAATATAAGAATGAAAATGGATTAAACAGTGGATAACTAAGGGGAATACAAGAAATTGTATTCCTTTACTTGGCTAGGATTCCTAGGGAGAAGTCCAGTAATCCAAATGCTTTCCTTATTAAGAGGTATATAACCTTGGTTCGCCCTCCTTGGCATCATTAGCTCACCCTGCTAACCCCAACCTGATGACAACTTCATACAAGAGCAACGTGGAATATACGGGAACATTCCAGAGCACACCACTCACCCATCTTACTGACACTAAATATCACACTTAACAAGCAAAGTAGTATGGTTCCAAGAACCAGATTTGTTTCATCTCTGCTTCTCTAATCACCAAAAATATTTCTTCCCTCAATTACTTTTCCACTATTTCCAATGATCCTAAATAAATGATACACTTAATGGAATTTGGAATTTTTCACATAACAAATCAAAGATATTTACACAAGCCTAAAATTGAAAACCAGTATTTTTCATGCAAATGTGAAATTATCATAAAAAGCACCTACAAACTGTTTATTATTATGTGTTTCCATGCAAAGAGAAAATAATACGATTAAACAAAGTCTCTATATATATGATCTTGCAAAACACAATGAAGATCAGCAGCAAACTTTTGGATAATTTATTTACCAAGTTCCTTTTTCCCTTTCCCGTCCTTCAATTGTGTATTGCACCATCCTTGTTTTGTTCCCAGCTCTCTGCATTTAACAGAGAATGAGAGAGAGACAGGCACTCTGGCCCCTCCTTTACCTTTCAGTAGTTTCAAATTCTGTTATGAGTGTACAGTGTTCTTGTAATTCCAATATTTAGAAATGTCTCTGCAAAGTTTGGATGATTAAACTTTCCATAAAGTCTAATAAAATAGGTCTCCCTTATTTGCTAAGAGGATATAAAAGAAAGGTTCAAGTACCACTGCCTATTTTCAGTTCATCAGATTATTGGGAAAAAAAGAAAGAAAGAAAAATGGTACTGCGAGTTAGAAAGCATTGTTTTCTTCACAATTAGTTGAAAATAAAATCCCTTTCTCGCGCTTTCTAAAAACTAATAAAAAGTACAATGTTGACAAAAACAAAACTCTTGGACAAAAACAAAAATTGTAGGCTACCTCCAGAGCCTACTTTAAACAATGTAAAAAAGATCCACAATCTCCAGATGCTTTTTTGAAAAACATGTTTTTCTTTCATATAAAGATAAAAAGAAAAGCTTTTAGGTCATGGGCTATATAGGTGGGGAAGAGATAATATCTCCTGTGCTTTGATGTTACAAGTAGCTCTTCGTTACAGAATACTTCTCACATATAACAAAGGTCCTGATAAACTGAGCCTGAATATTTAATCATCAGATTCCACATAGAAGCTTCATGACTTTTCTAGTTCTTGGCACAGCACAGCAAGCATGTGTGCATTATGAACAAATAACAAGGCTTTATTATTTTATTATAGGAACTTCATATAATGGTATTTAAAGATATGACATAGCTAAGAGGAAATGCATGATTTTTACAACCCTAGGAAGCTTTGTGTATAGAAATGTTTCTAAAACACCAACTGACAAAAAATTAAAATAAAATATTCCCTCTGTAATTAAATACAACACGTAAAATTGATGTTAAACTTTTGTGCATTGTCTGTGTAAATAGAAAATATAGCTTACTAAATGATATTCAAAATATTGATGTATTGCCCTATGTTAGTTTTGAAGGTAATAGTAAATCTACACAAAGATTGAAATAATATGCTAATTGCCTGTTAACAAGTTGCCTGGCTTTTAAACTTTGGAATTCCAGGCATAATAATTATATAAGGTAAAAATTTATCAACACTCTTATAAGAAAATAAAACTTTTGATGAAATTATATATGAATGTGTAGAAAATCTAAACAACACAAAAAGTATAAATGAGTGATTATAAAATTTACACATGCCCACCCATAGATCATCACTGTTTGGCAAACTTCTTTCCAGATCTCTTTCTCTGCATATATAGATATGGGCTTGTATAGATCTGGCATATATAGATACGGGCATATACAGATTGACATCAACAATTCTGCATTAACATCATCTCAGTATGCACACCACTATGTAATCTGCTTTTTTTTTCATTCAGTAAAATGTCATGAACATCTTTCCAAGTCAATAAAAATAGATTTCTATCATTTGATACAGCATTCATTTGTACCAAGGCTTACTTATCCAGTTTCTTAATGATGGACATTTACTTAAATTAATTCTTTTTGCAGCATAATAATAAAATATTCTTATATATTGGTTGATTTATAGTTGTTCTCTTTCTAAAAAGGTCACATGGTGGTATATGATAAATTATAAGTAAAGAAGAAAAATAAAGGAAATGTAGAGATGCAATACTAAAAAATTAAATAAAAAACCAACAAAGACAGGGGAAAATATAAAACTCTTATGGCAAGTAATATTTTGAATAAAAGTCCCTACTTCAGCATCTCAAAATCTGTCACTAAAATACCTATGAAGAAACATAAAATATAAAATGCAAATAAATACTTAAAATACCAATCAATAGCCCATTGCCAGAATCTAGGAACACTTTCCATCAAATTCAAGATTAACTGAATTATATTTAGAAAAATAAGTGGCCCACAAAAATTTGGCTACATGACACAGCCACAAGACACAGGACAGATATTCTGACCACAATGAAGAAGAAATAACATATTAGTTTTTGCAATGGAGTAACTGTAAAGAAAGTCATGACTGATAATTGATTGCCTCTAGTTAAGGAAGTGGAGAATTCTGGGAACAGGAGATTTCAGTATATATCTTTTATGGCCTTTGTATTTCTACTATGAAACATATTCCCTCATCAAGAAATTAATTATAAAGTCTAGACAATTTTAAGCCCAATATGGAAAAGGCAAGTTACAAAGCTATAAAACAATAAATAAAGTATTATCTCAATTTTAAGGGAAAAAAAATGAATGATTCGGTGATGGACAGGCTTATTAATGACTTATGTTCTCCTTCCTAGTTTTTAATTTCATTTTTGTATCATAAACATGCTATTTTATAAGCAGAAAGCACAAAAATAACTACAACTAAAACTAATTTTCAAAAGCCAGGAACAAGAAAGCTAAATCTAAAAATTTTGTGTTTAAATAAAAAGTCTATCAAAAATTCCATAAATTTTATTCATCATTCCATTCTTAAGACAGAAGGACTAGAAGTCTCTGAAGTCAAGCTGAGAAGTTAGCCAAAGAATAAAGCAACTCAAAGGTAAACAAGGGAAAGGAAATAACAATATACAAAGGGAAATTAGGAAAAAAAGAAAACCATTAAAAAAATCAATACCTCTAAGGCACGTTTCTTTAACAATTACAAAGCCCTTAGCAAATATAAACTAGAAAAAAGGCGAAAACTCAAACAAAACTAGAAATGAGATATATATAAAGTCTTTACCAATGGATCTCTGAACCTATTTCCCCTGTGTCCCCTTGTCTGTTCACCCACAAGGGTGACATGTTAAGGCACGTGCTCTCCTTAAATAATCACGAAGAATTGAAAAACTTATAAAATAATCTTCTCCCAAACAAATTAATAAAACCACATTATTTTTTTGGCTTTACTATTGAGTGTCTTAAAATTTTCAGAGAACAGATAATTGCCGTAATGTTTTAAAAACTGTTCCAGAACAAAACGAAACAAAAGCAAAAATAAATAAGAATACCCAAATCACTTCACAATAGAGCATAATTTTGATGCCATAAACTGACAATAATGATGCATAGAAAAATTATACACCAATAAAACTTTTGAACACAGGGAATATTATTTAAAAACGTATTGACTATCAAATAAAATTTATCAGAATAAAAAGACAGACATCCATCAAATAAGATTTATCTAGAATGAAATATAGTTTTTACATAAGGAAACTATTGATTAATATGTGCATTAAATACATACTACATCAACAAAGAAGAAAATTTGCATGAGAATCACAAAGGACAAGGAAAAGAAATTTATTACAATTCGACAGGAATTCCTGGTATTTTGAAGCCCTTTAAACTAAAGTAGTCATTATCAAGATAAAAAGTAAGATCTTAATAAAATAAGATGGTATTTTCTAGTACAACATTTAGTGTATGCTCATCGTAGAGATTTTGAAAAACATAAAATAATATAAAAAAGAAAAATATGCATGTATACATGTTCAAATATGCAAAAATTTGGAAAACTAATATTTTGACATGTATGTGTGTGAATATAAGAAATATAGCTTGAAATTTTGGGTGCCAGTTAGATAACCACTCAGAGTAGATTCCTTGTCCCCTATTCCAGAGGGCAGGCATTTGGGGATCCAGCCCAGGCCAGAGCAGAGTTATTTCCCTTTGAGAGGGTCTGAATTTCAATCTTTTTTTCACAATCCACCAAAATTCCAAATTCACAAGTTAGCTGCTTCCATAGATTAGGGCCAAAGAGTGGCTGGGAAATACCTATCTCAGCAAATGCTCTCCTCCTTCATAGCCGGGTATATCATTACTATCTGCTAACTCCATGATTCATTAAAGATGTTTTTTTAAATATTTCATCTGGGTTTTTTTATGTTGTCTTTTGTAGGGTAGTTGTTCTGTATTACCAAATTTTTCAGAGCAAGAAACAGAAATTCCCCCACATCTAATTTCAATTTGTTTGAACTTAATTTTATCTCTGGTTACTGTTGTTGTTATTTTACTATTTCAATTAATTCCATGATGAACACTGCTGTATACACACCTTTGTGTTCTTCTAATTGTTTCTTTAAATCCCTATAATGTTGAACACAACGATTTGTTTATAGGAATTTAAGCCCCTGATATGAGTCACCAATTTGCTATCCAGAAAAGAAGGTGTGTTTATTCTCCCTTTAGTTTTTCATGACTAAAACTAAACCCCACAACTCTCATTCCCCTCCCACACACATAGACACACATACAATTGTGTAATGATTTTTCATTTGTGGCAACTTGATTGGCATATAAATATACGTGTAAATATAAATATATATCTTCTTTTGAAATTTTCATTTACTCAGCTTCTAGTGAGACTAGGCATGTTTATGTGTATGTTTACTAAACATTTGTAGTTCACTTTTGACTTAATCAAATTTCCTTAATCATAAAGTGGGTAGCGATAGACAATTTTATCCCTACTTATACTACTAAAGGTTAATAGATACAAATGTAATTATATAAAAATTTAAAACTAAAGAAGATGTAGTCAATAAAGGAGCATCAAGATAGCATGAAAATATGAAGCTTTAAATAAAGCAGACATAAGATCAGAATTTACTATTTAAAGCAGGGTTTGTCAAGCTTTGACCCAGAGGTCAAATTCAACTTTGAATCTGCTTTTGAAAATAAAGTTTTCTTAGAACACAGTTACATCAATCAGTGCACGCATTGTCAATGACTGTTTTCAAACTACTTCACCAGAGCTAAGGAGCAGCCGCAAACACTGTGTGCCCAGCAAAGTCTAAAATACTTACTATCCTGCCCTTTACAGAAGAAGATCGCCAACCCCTGATTGAAAGTCAGCATTTTATTCAGTAATTATAACTAGCAAAATATAAAAATTGCTGTGTTATAAACACTGTCATAAGTGCATTAAATTTATTAACTCATTTAATAAATCTACGGTGTAGGTGCTATTATTAACCTTATTTTATAGATAAGGTTATTTTACAGATCCAGGGAGGTTAAGTCATGTGCCCTGCATCTCACTACTAGTAAATGATACAGCCAGATTCAAGCTCAGGCAGTCTGGATCAAGAGTCATTGTTTTAATCCCTCCAAAAAATGAAACACAAGAAACATTTGTACTAAAACCCATCATGACAGCCCTCATCATTTTTATTAACATTACTCTGAATATTATTTAGCACTGCTCTCCAATTATATATGAAATTAAATAAGCAGCATAACTTTTGAAGAGAAGAAACCAAAAACATTGTTTGAACCAAAGAAGAAAACAGAGAAAAAAAGAAAAAATGTAGAATTAGTAAGGGAATTCAATGAACGAGTAGAATATTAATATAAACAAAAAGTCATAGCTTTTTTCTATTCCGTCATCAACCAGTTAGATGATGAAATGGAGAAACTCCCTTTACAATAGCCATAAAAATATAGGCTCCCTAGGAAAAACACTAACGAAATCTAGACAAATTATTCTTATAAATAAACTTCAGAATGAATAAAGAGAGAAATCAAGTTTTGGAATGTGGAAGACATAATATCCCCAATAGAACAGTTCTTTATAAGAATATTTATAGTTGAAAACAACTTCAGGAGTTAAAAAATTGATTTTAAAAATGAATCATTTTATTATCTGACAAATGAATTAAACTTTATCTGGAGATACATACAGGTTCCAAAAACCAATTAAATTGGGAGGTGGGGAATGATGGAGAGCACTCACCCTATCAAATATTAAAATGTTTAATAAAACTGCAATGAATAATACTGGTGGTAAGATCAGTCAAATAATGCACAAAATAAATAGCCTTGGGAAAAGACACCGGGACACATAAGTACCTAATAAATGATAAAAGATGCAACGGAAACCAGGGATTAATGAATGACTATTATAAGTTAGACAAAAATTAGGTAGAGCATTACCTTCTCACCTTAAAACACAGATCAAAACAAGGTGCAGATGGACTGAGGAGTCAAAAGTAAAAATAAATAAATGGCCAATAAACACATGAAAAGATGCTCAACATCATTAGCCATTATGGAAATGCAAATCAAAACCACAATGACATAGCCTTTCACACCTGCTAGAATGGCCACTATTAAAAAGAAAAAGAAAAAAAGGAAAATAGCAAGTGTTGAAAAGAATGTGGAGAAATAAGAACATTTGCTCACTGTTAGTGGTAATGTAAAATGGTGCATTCACTGGAGAAAATAGTTTGGTGGTTCCTGAGAAAGTTAAATATAGAATTACCATATCACCTGGCAATCTCACTTCTAGGTATATATGCAGAAGATTTGAAAGCAGGGTCTTGAATAAATATGTGCACACTGATGTTCATAGCCGCATTATTCACAATTGCCAAAATGTGGAAGCAACCCAAGTGTCCATCAACCGATGGATGGATAAAATATGGTATACACATACAATGGAATATTATTCAGCTTTGAAAAGTAATGAAGTCTTGATACATACTACAACATGGATGGACCTTGAAGATATCATTTTAAGTGAAATAAGCCAGTTGCAAAAAGACAAATACTGGGAGCAGATGTAGCTCAGTGGTTGAGTGCCTGCTTCCCATGTATGAGGTTCTGGGTTCAATCCCTGGTAACTCCTCAAAAAAAAAAAAAAAAAAAAAAGACATATATTGTGTTATGAGCTCACTGATATGAAATAATTAGAATATGCAAATTCATAGGGTCAGAAACTGGAATACAGGTTACTAGGGGCTAGGATGGGAGTAGGAATTGGAGAGTTAATGCTTAATTGAGACAGAGCTTCTGTTTGAGGTGATGGAAAATTTTGGTAACGGATGATGCTGATGATGCCGATGGTAGCACAGCATTGTGAAAATAATTAACACCACTGAATTGTATATTTGAAAGTGGATAAAATGGGAAATTTTATGTTGTCTTTATGTTACCAGAATAATTTTTTTTTAAAATTCTGGAACTGTAAAACACAAAGAGTGATCCTGATTGTAAACTATAGACAATAGTTAATAATATAATTATAATAATATTGTTTCATCTTTTCAAACAAAGTTATCACATTGGTGAAAAATATTAATCATTAGGAAAATTGAGTGTGTGAGGGAGGTATATGAGAACTTTGGACTTTCTGCATGATTTTTCTGTAGATCTACAACTCTCTAATAACAAAATTGGGGAGAAAAGTAAAAGTGAAACAGTGGCTTAAAATATGACCATTCAGAGAAACTGGTGCTTAGTATTCTGAGACTGGCATACATCAGGAGCTCAAGAAATATGTGTAAGAATTAGCAACTAATCAATCAATAAATAAATTATAGTAAATAAATGTACAATTTTCATCTACAAAATTTTCTTTAGCTATACCTTTTTGGGTTCTAAAACCAAACTGGAACTCCAAATTATGGAATAGACCAGAATTTAGCCTGTAACAAATACTATAAAGAGATTTCTAAGACCAGGCATTTTGTCTTTTATTCTATAAGAATTGGTGATGTATCATATTTGAAATTTCCAATGATGACATTGAAATTTCTAACTTTGACAATGAAATACAGAATTCAATAGCACATTAATTTATCTTTTCCTTTTCTATAACAATATCATCTGAACTAGATATCTTTCCATTTCCTTTAATATCTCCTCTGTCATGTGGATTCACTAATAATAATACAGTAATATTCACATTAAGGGAACAACATACTTGAGTTTTCCATGAAATGGGAGAATGTCAAAATTATAAATTTTAGCTTTCACCTTGCTATTACTTACTTCAGATTGTAAATATATAGCATTTTTGCCAATGTGGTTTCTTGGTATTTATTTATTTGTTTAAAAACACATTAAGAAGAACCTAACATGTGTCAGACACTGCATAGAGTAATTTCTCAAATACTGTGTAAATTTGGCTGTATTTTATTAACTGCTGACCTCAGTTTATCAACAATGAATGTAAACATTTTTCTTTAGAAACAAAACAAAAACATCTAGACACTAAACTAGTTCTCTAAAATTACCAAACATCTTAACTAATAGCTAATATTTTATTGCCAGTTATTAATGTACATAATTTCTAATCGACAGTCAAATATTAAACAGATTAAACTAATTACATATTCTCTCAGCTGGCATGTATTTAAAATTTTCATTAAAATTACTATATTTTGGTTTTCTTTTTATACACACACCCATTGCAAAATTTTGTATTATATATGCTTGGGATGACACACAAAGGGTTTTTAATATTTCTTCATAAATCAACCAACATAATCAGTCCCTTAATTATTTTGCTGTCTTTTCTGAACTGATTCTAATTTTCTGACATCGTTCCAATATTGGACTACCCAGAAATTTATATGTCCACACATACATACAGTCACTTAGGGGCTGAATTTATGTTATCAGTCAAAATCCAGAAAATGCCAGGTGGTTTGGACAAAGCTCCGACAGCATGTCATATTGACCTACCCTGGCAGGTCCAAATCTAAAAAGACTAGCTGCACTGAGGGAGTTAAGAAGACAGAGTGGTGGAGAAGGGATGCAGAATGGCTGGGCCATGGAAAAACAGGGAATGAAGAAAGAAAAGGCTATCAAAAACTCCTCAATCCACCCTTAAAAAAAAAAAAAAAAAAAAAAAAAGCCTGGCTTTTCTGTACAACTCATTTGCCTATCTTTTCTGGAGTAAGATAGTTGGGTCTTTCAAGGTCCTTCTTCCTTCACTTTCCTAACGTTTTATGGAAACCACATTTTTTTAAATGAATTGTTTGCTCTGGGCTAAAATGGAGATATAAAGAAAGCAAAATGTGGTGGTAAGTGAACTAATGGAGGAGCACATTTACTGAAGCAAGTGAGCAAATGGACCAGAAAATTATGTAAAGTGAGTTACAAGATACTCTATTTAGCCTAGTGCATAAAATATGGGGTGAGGAGTTAGAAGACTTAAGTTTGCAGCCTAACCCTGACACTTAGTAACTCGTTTGTTTTGCACAAGTCAACCTTTCTGAGTGTCATTTTTTCATCTGTCAATGTCACAAACTTCAGAGTTCCAATAAGGAGTAAATAAGATAATTCAGTTAAAAGAACTATAAATCACAATTTTAGTTCTAAGTACTAAATACTTTATACAGTCTTTTTCTTATAACGTTCCTATTTAACTGATTCCCAACTAATCTTGAAACAATACTAAACCTATTTAAATATTGTTCCTAACTCTTTTTGGATATATTATTTGCCACACTACATTACAAATACCAAAGTTAATAAACTATACACTGCTGTTCTGTGGATCCAATTGTTATATTTCTTTACATAAGTCATTCATTTTTAATTAAACCTCTGGTCTGCAAATATATTACTGCACTTCAAAACAGAATGATTTTAGTGGTGTTTGATTTTCTTTGTCATGCATTAAATTGTATCAACTCCAGATAAGTAGCACAATTCAATGTAAACTGGAAGGTAAATCTGTGAACATGCTATGGAAGCTCTTTTCATGCATCGAACATGTGCATACCTATGACACTGTACCAGGAACCAGAAACCTAACTTTAGACAAGATTGCCCAGCCTTGCCCTGCTGAGAGTGCAATCTAATGGAGAAGACTTATAATTAAACAAGATGCTATGAAAATATATACAAATTAGTGCTACAATAAGGCTAGTACAGAGTGTTCTTGGAAAAAAATCAGGAAATGTCTCCCAGAGAAAGTGACTTTATTCAAAGACCTGGAAACAGGAGTAAAAAGATGGTAAGAGGCAGAGTATGACACATTTAAGGAAGGAAAACATCCAGGTATTGGCAGCATTAAAAACTATGGGGAATGATGGGGAAGGGGAGCAGATGTGACTCAAGCAGTTGAGCTCCGGCTTCCCACATGGAATGTCCGGGCTTGTGCCCCGGGCCTCCTAAAAGCAAACAAAAAAAGCAAACAGCAGGCAGACAAACGGGAAAAAAAAAAAAAAAAAAAAAGCAACTTACGGGAGCTTATGTGGTTCAGTGTTTGAGCACCGGCTTCCCAAGTGCGAGGTCCCGGGTTCAATCCCGGGCCCGTACCTTTAAAAAGGGGGGGGGTGGGGGGCGGATAATGTCAGGTGATTTTCGTAAATAGGGAAACAAACATACTGTAGAGCTCCTGGTTGGCCAGGGTCAAGGACGTTGGTTTTATCGTCAGAACAATGGGAATCCATTGACAGGCTTCAAGCAGGAGGATGGTCCGATCAGATTTGTGTTTTAGGTGGCTATCTTTGGCTGCTTTATAAAACACGCATTAGAAGAAAGCAACATTCTTCCACTGTAACGCAAGTGAGAAATAATGTTGGCTTTGACTAAGGTACTTGCAGTGGAAAAGTTATTTAGGTTGGAGAAGTGTTGAGCTTGATGATTCCCTCACTGATTCATTCAGCCATTCATTTTACAAGTAGTGATTAAGAGCCCACTCAGTCATGCAGTGGGCTGGAGCTGTAGATGTCACCTTAAACAAAACATGCATGCTTTCTATTGTTTATAGTCTAACAGAGTCATCAGGTAACAACGACTGACTTTTCGTTTTGAGAATAAAATGGCTTCCTCTCTCACAACTTTTAACAAAATATATCCCCAGTATATTAAAACTTGGCATTAAAAAATAAAATCATAAAGGTTCTTGATGAAAATTGGGTGAACTTTTTTTTTTAACTTATGTGGAAATAGATTTCCCAAGCCTGTCACCAATGATAAATGAAATTATCTGATGGAAAGACTACATTAAGTTTTTTAAAAATCTGTACAGAAAAATATCTACTAAAACAAATTAAAATAGAATAATCATTTTAACGCTTGTCAGATAAGGGTTAATAACTTTAAAGATAAAATTTTCTAAACAAGTAAAAGAGAAATACCAGTTAAAACCAGAAAGACAATTCATAAAAGAAATACAAACTGTAAGAACTTGTTTCTTCTTACTAATTATCAGAGATATAGAGGTAAAACTTATATACTCATTCTTTGCCTATTAAATTGGCTCATAATTTTTAAAATGATGTCATGAGAATGCTACTAAAATGTAGGTTGGGATGTAAATTGATGCACTTTTGCTGGAAAATAATATGGCTACTTATTGAAATTATAATGTGACTGATTGAATATGGGAGGGTAAGGTGGAGAAAAGAGAAGATACAAGAATGATTCCCAGGCTTATGGGTTTGTTTTATTGTGTTGTGTTTTGGCTTGGCGTGGCTTGGCTTAAGGAATGGACTGGATGTTGATTCATCCACAGAGGAAACTCTGGAGAGGCAGAGCATGTGGGAGAAAATGAGAGGTCCAGCCCTGAACTATTAAGTCTGATATATCAGGGGAATACTCAAGTGGAGATGTCCAACAAGTAGTTGACTGGAGACGAGGGTCTGGAATTCAGAAGAGTGGTCTGAAACTGATAAACAGGGTCAGGAGCATTTAGCAAATGGAAGACTACTGAAGATGATTCTAGGAAGAAAGCACACAGTGACCGGAAGAGAGGATACAGGAGAGGGCAGGGGTGAGGGGTGGGGCAGAGCAGCCTTCAAAAAAGGCTAAGAAGTTATGGCCAGAGATATAGAAATAAAGTTAGGATATTGTGGTGTCCCGGAAGCCAAGGAAAGAGAATTTCAAAACGGAGCGTGTGTTTAACAGTGTCAATTGTAACTGAGATAACAAAAGTGAGAGTGTCCTACAATGTTGGATTTATTAAAGCATAAGTCATGAGTGACTGTGGAAACAGTTTTGGGGGAATGGTTAATTGAACATGAGATTGTAGTGGATGGAAGTTAGATAATTTTCCTTCACTTTATAAATCAATATTAAATATTGTGATTAAAATATCAGAAGAAGACATTTTGGCATAAACATCTTAATCACCATGATTGCTTTCCATAGCTGCCTTCCATCCTCACCCCAGAGATGCTCTCAGTTTGTCCATATCCAGTATAAAGAATGACAGCCAGAACTTAACACAGGATTCCAGTTATTAGTTTGCCTGCATGGGATATGGTGGAACCATTGCCTCCTGATTCTGTAAATTGTACTTTATTACACATCAATATGACCTGAGTTCTGATTAGTTTCTGGGGTAAGGACAGCCTGATCCATGGGGACTCATATCTCACTGCTGACTCATAAGGAGCTTGTTATTGACTATCATTTTTACATGTATGTTCCTTTTCTATGATGCTTCACTTGTAAGTTGGCATTTTGTTCCTAATTATTTTTATTAGATGTTCAACTCACCATTCAACCTAAGGCCTCTTCGGAGAAATAACTCATTCATTTTAGAAATGCATAATGAATGGCCACCATAGTGTCTTTTATTGTGCTAAGCAATGATGGATTTTAATGAGCTTACTTTCTATCCTTCTTTCACTTTACCTAAGAATGTTATTAGCATATCATCCACTGTTCTCATCCAAATCACTAATGAAGATATTGACTAAGGGATGGCCAAATATGGAGCCCATATTGGAACATCAGGGATTAAACTTCTTATAGCCATCAATCCATTAATTAGCATATTTAGGATATAATCATTCAATCAATAAGCTACAAACCTGCCTGTCTATGCTATCACATAACCCACATGACTCCAGAATGTTCAACAGTTTAGCATCAGACACTCTCAAATGCCTTGTTGATAATCTGGTTCCATCAATTCTACCATGTTTCTTTGATCTGTCTAGTTAACTCAGAAAAAAAAAATAGTAATAATCAGAATATTTTTGTGGGACTTGATCCAAGCTAGGTCATAGTGATTATCACTTTATTTTCTATCTATTCATAAATTATTTTAGAAAATATTATAGAATATCTCAGTGTCAAAATATAAGTCTCTAGTTTATAGTTGGTAGAGCCTTTCATTCTTATTATGAAAAATCAAAAAAATATCATAATTCCAATCATCCTCCACTTCTGTTTTCAGCAATAATACTACTTGTAAATTCTGTCACTGTTCTAGAATTTAATTCATCTAGAACATCAAGTTCATAACTCTTGGTTTGGAAATAAACAGCTAAGAAATAGTATACTTACTTAAATTATCTATTTGCTCTCAAAATATATTCAATCCTTGAGACTTAAATATCTTCTAACTATACTATCTCCCTATTGATTTATGTCCAAAATAAGAAGTATGAACTTGATGGTCTCTCAAGTTTCTCTCTGCCCTAGTACTTTATATCAAAGGGTCCTAAAAGTCCATACCATCTTTATTGTGGTATTGAGGTCTTTTCTTTCTACCATTCACTTATAATAATAGCAAAACAATTTTACATTATATGCAACCTGAATTCACATTTTAGATATTTTTCTTAAGTTGCTTCTGTTTCAGAACAGCCTTTGTTATTATCGGGAATAACTTGAATATTCCTGATGAACTTATTGAGAAGATTACATTATCTATTATTCAGTAGGTTTGCTTGAGCTTCTCAAAACCATTGCTCTGGATAATTAATAAATAAACCTGCCAATAAAATAATTCATGTGGAACCGATAACAAAGTAAATACATTTATTTGCCAAAATTTTCCAGCAGGAGTATTATTAAAGGAGGCTCTATTATTTTCATTTTTATTAATGATGCTTAGACTAGGGATACAAGTTACCTTTTCCATCAAATAAAATACTTCTTTTCTGTTAAGTCATCATAAGAGGACAGAGTGTAGCATTATTAAAAAGTGGTTCATCACTTGTTATGGCAATATACTTTTGAAGGGCACAGAAATTATTTTAATTGGATAAATTAGATGTTCTTTGTGCCCATATGGAGTGTTGAATTTAATGATTTGGTTGAATGGAAGTCAGTGTTTCTGTTCAATCTTTCAATTAAACTAATATTAATCTTACATTTTCTAAAGAAAGCTTAATAGCACAAAAGATATGATATCTCTGGGACATATAGTAAGGTCACTAGATATAAATGAGCCCATATTGTTTTTTTCTTAATAATTCTGTAGCAGAGAGAAGCTGTGGAAACTGTAGCCATGCTAGCTTTTCTCCCTTTAGCTCTTCAGTCCAACACTAAAAGATCTATATCTTTCTTTTATCACATTGTTATACCTGGCACTCAGGTGTACTACTTCATACATATGACTCACATGTAAAATCACTAGTTAATTTCTTGTTTTGTTTGCTTTAACCCACAAAAATCAAGACAACTTTTTGACAGATGTTTTTATATTTCCAGAAGTTCTATTACAAATTATGCCTTTTTTGAAACGAGTTTGATTGGATTTGTGCAAACAGATTAAGTTTTAATCACATATTATCACACTAGTAAACAGAATGGACAGGGTCATTTTCTTTAGGAATTATATGAAAATATAGTTATATAATACAGAAAAAATTAACTTTGCCCATCAAATTTCAAAACTATGAGAGTACTTCAATTTGAAAAATGGTTGGGATTCTAGAAACATAATTCAGAGAGGCTCTAAAATTATGAAAACACTTCTGCATTTCTGTGAGAACTTCCATTCAGAGGTGATTGACCAATATGACTCACAGAACAATTTGCCTGGTATTTGGAGAAAGCCTTGCTCTTTCACATTGAAGAACTCTTAAAACTGTGCAGAAACTCCAATAATTTCAAATTGCTATATATACCACACATGCCCAGAAATCCAATTCATTCTTTAAATGAAAACATTATAACTTTTAAAGTATAAGAGGCCCACCCACAACATAACAACAATCCATCCTTTCCAATTCGAATGTCAAATCACGTCAGCTGTTATTTCTCCAAACGGACTTTCTGACACGAGGAATTGTTATAGTCATCAAAGGATATTATTTATTTCTTTTAATCTCCTTTGGGGCTATTACTCTAAAATTATCTCTGGATTTCTTTCCAAGCATCCTCTGACCTTTGGAAGCGATCCCGAATTTAGATGAACTATGCTTGTGTATGCTTGTGGGTAAATGTACAAACTATGCCTTCTGAGAAGTTATACTTGGAAATAACTGTATGTTCAAGAAATATGTATAATTCCTCTGAGTCCATAACTACGTTTATAAAATGGGGATAACAATGATTACCTTAAAATCTTGTTGTGGAGTTTAAATGGGTAAACAGTCTACTACACCACCTAACATGTAGTATCTACAATAACTTGTTGCAATTTCTTTATTAGCACCATTATCTTTATAGAAATCATTGTCAACATCAAGTTGGATGTTATGTAAGAACCACTTAATTCCAATTGTGCTCTAACATGAACTCTATCATCTTGAGAAGATTACTAACATTTAGGGGTCTCAATATTAACAGTGGTTTTATCTGGATCATGGAATTTTTCCATTTCTTTTTTTTTTTTTTTTTTTTTTTTTTTTGCTATTCCTCAATTATATTATATATTTTTTCTGCATTGAATATACATTATGTATGTGTAATAAAAACAGCTAACATGTACTTTATGCCAAGCATACTTGGTACTTGTGTATTTGTGATGCCCGCCCTGATGGGCTATGAAGAGATTATCCTATGGCATTTGGGCGGAGGTGAGAAGGAACTGAAAAACAAAAACTCAGCATCTAGACAGATACAGAAGTAACAAGGGACACAGATGGCAAATGAACATTATGAAACATCTTGGAAATCATAGGTTCATTCTCCACCCACTGCCCAATGTGAATTCAAAAAGGAGTGTCTAGCTTCTAAGCTCCCCACTGTTTTATCTCCAGTGTTCAGCACAGAAGATTCTGACATATAGAAGGTGCTCAAACACTTTGTGGAATGAATGGTCTGGATGACAGCTGGTTTTCCAAGTTGGCTATGGAGCAAGGCTCAGTTATGGAGTAAAACAGGACTGGAGAATGTGATCTAGATCAAGCTGCCTAAGGAAGCATTTTGATCACAACTCCCTTTTTCTTTTAAATCTAAAAGTCCAGTAATCCCAACAACTCTATGGAGGAACAGCTGACTGATTCAATAAAGTGGAAGAGATCGATGCATCGGAAGTTAAACTCAAGGAACTTGGCTTAAGCCTCTTGACCTAAATTAATCCAATCCAATTTTTTACTAGAGCTGTTTGGTGGAGGTTTTCAGGCACATTTACAGGCATTAATAAAAGCTTCCTTTGTTCCCCATTAGACTATCATTCTTTAACAGATTAATTTCTTTATAACAAAGCCTGGATGGAATAAGGAGTTAATGGCAGGCCTTGAACTTCAACAGATAATATGAAAGCAGCAAGGACGGCATCCAGACTAGGAGTGATAGAATTGTCTGGAAAGAATTCTTGAATAAGAGTAGCCAGGGAAAGAAGAGGGGAAGAGCATTCCTGATAGAAGGAGCATCAAGAGCAAAAGTCAGAGATAGCAGCATCATGTGAACTACAAGCAGTTCTAGAATGTTAGAAAATAATTACAAAACAGAAAGGGATGAGAAATAAGATCAGAGAGGCTGACCTGGGCCAGATTATGAAAAGCTCTGAATGCCAAGCAAAGAATCTTAGACTCTATTCTATGGACAAGGAAAAACCATTAAAGGATTCTAGAAAGAAAGAAGCCCTAGTCAGATTATACCTCAAAGAGAAACTCTAGTAGTTAAGGTGAGAGAGAGACAAAGCTGAAAATAGGGAGATAAATTTGGCGACCACAATATTCAACGACAACAATTTGACTAAATTTGAGTATCTAGTTGTAAAATATTGATGATTGCACCAGAACATATTTAATCACATTTTGACATTTTGAATTACCATTTCTTGAAGTCTTTGAGTTTAATTCAAAGGGGAACTGAAAATACATGATTGTAAAGAGATGAGACTTGCAGCCTCTATAACTTAACTAGACAGCATTGCCATCAATCACATAAGAAACTGAGAGCTGGGGAAATTATGGACTGAGGGCTTTTTTCTCTACCAAAAACTACAAATATCACTCAGACAGAGCAGTATGACCACAATGGCTGGGCAAATCACTGAAAATTGGGATAAGGCGGTCAGTATTACCGTGAGAGAATCTAATAGTTGTTGCTCCACACTTTAGTCAACCAACAAACTATGATAGACAGTCTAATCGGTGGCGTGAGGATGCCATCATCTGACTTTTCCATGCTTTTTCTTTATATGAGATTGAAACATCTGTGGATAAACATGCTAGAAACCAATTCAAAGCATGAATATCCATCTGAGGAACAGAAACTTGGAAGAATCAGTATAATTCTCTGGATTTGATTTGATAGATCTAAGTGAAAAACTCAGTCGAATTATCTATTTGGTCAGAGCCAAAATGATATAAAAGTCCCAGTGTACCTCTGAAGATCACAACCAATCTTCCCTTTCTTCATTTCCCATGTATGGGTCTGGGTATATTATTTTTATAATTTTTTTTAACATGCCCTATTTCAAACGAGAGTTAAATCTATTGCCCTAGTGATACACAACCTAAAGTTCATTTTTCATAAGAATGTTATATTGTTTACAAAGTTGCTTAAAATTAAGCATTCAAAAAGTATTTGACTCATGAAAGTCAATTTAAGATATTTTAAAATAAAATTATTTAATAAACTGGATTTTAATTGAAATTTCACAATAGTCAATATATATCATCTGAATTTCAGAATTTATCATAAAATGGCAAAGACTTGAGAAAATAAAATCTATTTTTAAGGATAGTATAGGTTAGACTTCATAGTTACTGATAGAACCGGAAGTCTCAAGCCCAGAATTTCTCTCAATTTTTATTAACTGTTGAGAGCCTATATTTTTAAAATTAGTGAAATATTTTACACAATATGAAAAAACAATCTTTAGTGCAGATAAGACTATTATTTATGCAAGATTCACAATCTTTAAAATTTGCAATCTCCCAGCTGCTTAAAATGCAGAATATAAAATGATTTTAAATACGTTTAAATTGGGCACAAAATTACTAATTGAAGGCTGACTAAAGACTCTTAAAATAATAAGCATTTATTCAGAAGTAAATTCATTCCTTTAGAAGTATATATGTGATATTTTCTGTACTTTCATTTCTTCCTCTAATTAATCATTTTAAATCTTTATAGAATTTTTGATAGTCTGCTGTTCATTTATTATTAACGTATATTTCCTTGAAATCATGTTCTTAACAAATATATTAGTTGCCCTCTGGGGAAGTAATGCCAATCTACCCATAAGTATTTTTCTCAAGGAAAAAAAGAAATGTCACCAAGAATGAAGATGTGTGAAGGACTCCAATTATCTGAGTGTTTTTCACATGTGGAAGTAGTATATGGTTTCCTTCCAAAATTTCAGAGCCAAAAACATCAAATAAGTTATACTAATTGCTTACCTTTAAATTATTTCTTAAAAAAGAGAAAAGAAGGGATGGAGGGAGGGACGGAGGGAAAGAAATAAAAGGAAAGCTAGCTTTCTTGTTCAAAGCTGAGAAGCAAGAAATCTGTGCAGCTTAGAAAACATGAGTTTATAAACAGCAACTGTGCATGGTTTAAGTTATCAAACAATCAATCATCATATTTATTGAACACTTATTATGAGCAAACTGCTGCTTCATAACTGAGACTTAGAAGAATCTTAACCAAATCAATAAATCAAATGTGAAAAACAAGCACAGAGATGTACCAATTCTTCCTAATTTTCTATTTACTAGACTTACATTCATGCTCTTAAAACTGGCCCCTAGCATTCTGAGACTTATTTGATTGATTAATTCTAAAATCACACTAAAATGTGGGTATTATAGAGTTATTGTCTAGGGGTGCATCCATAGTGGTTTATCCATTATCTAAACGGAAGGACCCTCTTACACGTCACAGTTAAGTGACCTCTGATCTTTCGGAGGTAGAACACACTAACAATTCCCTCAATTACATTAGTCATTCCAGGTTTAAGAGTATCATTGTTTTCATCTCTCTGTGAATACATGATTTACCATTTACTTCCTTGATTGTTCTCAGGTTAACCACAAACACTTTATCTATTAATGAGTATCATCTAGGCTAACTTGATTAATTTACACATGCCCTTTTCCAGTACTCCTAAGATCACTGATGTGGTTTGACTCAATTAACCACACTATCCACCAAGCACCAAAAAAAAAAAAAAAAAAAGAGGCCTGTTTATTTGCATGGTGTGAACTAAAACTCAAAAGATGGGAATAGCATCAATTGATCATTCCTGAATTTCCCATACTTGGCCTTACAGTAGAAGACTCATAATGTGTATTTAACCCCTTGAGTAGGATATGGCTTTGCAATATATATCAACTTCCAGACCATGGCCCACCTTCATGTGACTTCTATCTTCCTGACCAGGGAAATCTAGAACAAGGAAGCAGGGACACGGGACATTATCCAAGGAGAATTGTAATATCCATTGTAGCATCTGCAGTCTGAACAAAGTGTCTTCTAAGGCAGTACTGAACATATAGTATGCCTCAGACCTCTCTGCCTGAGGTGCCATCTCTGTTTCAAAAAAAGCAATAAAGGCCAAGGGCCAAAGATTTAAAAAAGATCCTAAGAAATGCTCTCATTTATTGAGAAGAGGAAGAATTTTCTTGAAAATTCTTGAAAATTTCTTGAAAAACTTCCAAATTTCCTCCTCTTTTGTCCCTTATTTTAGACAATTACTCAATTCTTACCCTCTCTATAAAAGCTTCCCATTTTCTTTCTCTCTCTAAGCATGACATTTCCATGATTCCAACTATTCAGTCTACTCTCTTCACTGACTCATTGGCACAGAATGCTGTTTCTGTGCATTTGTTTATTTAATTTATGCACTTGGCCAATCCTTGTCCTCTAGCCTTTATGCCTTGTATATAAAACGCCATTAATCCTATAGTCTTAGGGAAAGCTGCTTGGTAGCCAGGGCTTGCCTTTCTATTTGCATAATGGTTGTAGAGCACCAAATAAACATAAAGGCTTGATTAATGGTTTCTGACAGATGATCTCAAATAAATATTAGCCAAAATTATAAATGTTATATAGTTGTACTAGGTCTAATTTTGATCTGGTTTTTTCTAAAATCAAAAAATTCCACTTTGTCATAGCTACTCTCTTTAGTGCTCTGTAACTTGAACAAAACATATACCTAAAAGATCTACTTGAAAGGAAAAAGACATGAAAACTAAATTGAGAAGCTAAATCAGGCCATTAAAAATAATCAATATTCTCCCATGGGATATTTTCTCTCTTTCTCTCTCCCTTGCTTCCTCCCTCCCTCCCTCCCTCCTGTGTGTGTGTGTTTGTGTAATTGTGTGTGTGTGTGTGTGAGAGAGAGAGAGAGAGACAGAGAAAGAGAGAGAATGCTTTCAAAATGCAACATCCTACAGAGATGTGGTTGATGGATCAGTAATCTTTATATCACCTAACATG
>JAKSZT010053791.1:10655039-10689736 GCA_026826555.1 Tolypeutes matacus
AAACCACGCATGATCATGGCAGCCAGTCTCTCAGCACAAGCTATTAATTCTGTGCATCAGGAGGCATTGCATCCTGAAAGCCTGTTAAAGGACCCTGGATTTTATTTTCTGTCATAATGAAAATAAGGAGAAAATAATTGTATTCGTTCAATTTTTTTTAATTGACATACCAAAGTAGAAAGTTTTCTAATTCCTTGATCTTATATAGATCTGCCACCTTTTTTTCATTCATCGTATTGTTTGTTTGCCAACCTGATTTCTTTCCTCCTATAATCTGTGGTCCCTTCCAGACCCCAAAAATGCTACCAAGCCCCTTTCAGAGAAACTTCTGCTTGACTGAAATTCTCCATTTCCTGCCACTTCTCATCAACTTATAGAATAATAGATGTTTGAGAATAATCAAATTCAACTCTTTCATTTTGCTTATAAGTAAATAAACAAAATCTTATACAGTGCTTTGTAACAATCCTTAGTCCATAATACTATTCTATTAAGGAAAAGAGGATTTTTAAAAATTAAGATGTTAAGCAACAACACAGAGCAGATAAATTAATGGGTTTTAGAATTAGAGGGCTTGGGTCTTCTACTTACTAGCTTCATGGCCTTAGATAAGTTAACCTTAACTTTAACCTTAACCTTAACCACGCTAAACTCAGTTCTCTAATATGCAGACTGTGAAAAATACCTATCTCATTGTGTTGCAGGAATTAATGAAATAATGTATGTAAAGTATTTAGGACAATGCCTGGCTTTTAAAGGATGTTTACCATGAATCATTCAGAATTCCAAAATGGCTTTCATCTCAGTTTTAGAAGCTGGAGAATTAGGCTAATCAATTTATTTTCTAATAGACACAAAGTATGGTCCTACATAAATTATTATCATATTGGTCAACATCAATCATACCACTGGGGGTTGCAGTAGGTTTGGGAAATGGAGAGCCAAAAATAAATTAAAAATTCAAATTATCAGCCAAGGCCTCATTGTGTAATCTCACTTCCAACCAAATTTAACTCATGCCTGGTGTCTTCCGTTAATGGCAACGTGCTGTCTAAAAGAGAGGAGCTCTAAAGAGAAGATAATTCATTGTTGAACCTAGTCTCAATGGCAATTTTTCAAATCCATGGCCAGGAAAGAGGGAGGAGCCCCAACAAATGTTAAAGCTTGTTCAATCCCCATATGTGCCCATTAACTTCACAAAAAGAAAACTGCCCCTAGTCACAGCCCCAACCCCCGCTGGTCATCTCATAAATGTGCCACTGGTAATGCACAAAAGAACGTGGATGGCTCTTGTCACAACTTCTAAAAATCATGGTGGGAATAAAATGGCTATGTCTACCCACTGAACAATGCTCAAGCAACCAGTCAAAAGGCTTCAAAGTTCCTCTCTCTGTTTCCTCCCATTTCTTTTTTGTTTGTTTTATCCCAGTCTAATTTGCATTTGTAGAAGAACAGCACTTTCTGCAGGATAAAATGTGTGTTTTCTTTGCTTCATGATTGGAAGAGCAAATAAAAAGTGGAGATGACTACAAAAGTAAGGTGTCAAAACGGGAACAACATGTTTGAAACATAATTTAAAGGCCATTAAATATGCCTACTGAGAAATATGGAAATATCTTCTCTTTTAACCCAAGGTCCTCAGAAATTATTCTAGAGGATAAAGATACACACACACACACACAAACACACAATTGTAGGTTATAGAGACAGCACAGAGAATAAAAGAATAAACAAGTTTTTATTCAATATACAGATTTAGATTTTAGGTAGCCCTACATCTCAACAACCTTACCCAGATTATTTATTGGAAAATGTGCTAGTAAAATTGTGGTAGTAAAAAAAGGGGGAAATAAATTATGGTTGATGGTGACCAAAAAAGTACAAAGATGTGAGGGCTCTGTTTTAGTAAGGGTGCCATGGATGTCAATCCTGTCCCTAATCCATTAGAATTTGCACTATCAGATTGGCACACACAGAGCATCATCTTTTCAGACCCGATCATTGCCATTAATTTATGATTTTATAGCTAGCAGAAACAACCTGGTTGCAAATTTACATGCTCTGGGCATCAAATAAACTAATTAAACCGATCTATACAGTAATTGTCTTCTACTGTTTGCTGATTAAAAAGCCCTTGAAATAATGAGAATTCCTTGCAGTAGGAAAGCTTGGACCCAGGAGCTATGATGACTATAGACGGTCTCAGAACTCCTCCTGGAGGACACAGGGTTAAGAGGCAGTGAGGAGGAGGAAAGTGCCTGGACCCCATCTCAGAGGTCACCGTCCTGTGTGGGACTCTGGCTCTGAGGCAGTGTAATGGGTGTCAGAGTTTAGAAGCTCGGCTTCTGCACTGTCACTATCTCTTAGCCAAAATTGCAAAACCTGAGAAGATTCTTTAGGTAAATGTCTTACAGAAGGGCAAAAGCTCTAAGGGGAAGGTTCGCTGTAAATGCTGGCCTATAAAAGAAATAGGACACTCAATTTGTCTATATAACATACGCATTTTTCTAAAAATTGCTTGTTTCTATATCAAGGGATTTATGGTGCTGGCAGCAGCATGTTAAGGAATATGATTGTTAATAGTTAGACAAAACACAATTTCCAAAGCTATTCAGAATTACATGGGAAGTCTCAACCACCACCATTAGGGAAAAGTGGTTTCTTAAAGTTTGTAATGAAATATGAACGTTGAGAGAATATTCTGAGCACTTGTATATTCACTTTTTCTATTTAGCTATTTTGTGTCTCCTATATTATCGTTTGCAATTATAATATCAGAAAATTTATTTTAATTTGCAAAATATATTATAGTTTGCAATTATAATATTAGAAAATTTATTTTCAAGAATTTCACAATAATCTGGATCAAAGATGTTTTCTGAATGTAATCAGGAGCACCCATCAATTACTTGAGTACTGTTTTCATTTTTTTATTTAAAAAAAGGGAAAAGCAAAAGAAACAAATTCATAACAAATTACATTAAAGAAAGGATTGGAGGTTACTAGATTATAGAAATGTCTTTAACCCACCTATTTTCTACTTTTTATGTATTCCTAAATATGAACTATGCTATTGTAATGTTGTTTTAAAATCTGGATAAATAACTCCCAGTTTGAGAATGCCTATCAACTTTCAGCATAGGCTGAACTATTACTAAGAAATCTTCTCAGAAGGAGTGTAAAATGAAAATTCTTATGTAGCTGTTAACTGCAATTACCTCAGGAGTAGAGCTATGTCTAACCTCTTGTAAGGTGCTAATGCTTGTTTAAAAACAGGAGAAACTTCCATTTTTAGCAATATAAAGGGTCTCAAATCATTAATAGCTGCCACCAATAGGAAGACAAAGCATCTTTTTTGTGTTTGATTTAGAGTGTTAATTCTGTGTTCATATCCCTCATTAGCTCTGATTCATAACTAGACAAGACAGGGCCAGCAGTACCACCTTGAAGTAAAATAGCATTGTATCTTGATTATTTTTGCTTTAAATATATCTCTTCATTGGGGGTTCCAAAATATGAACTATTCTTGTCTTATGAACATTTATTTAGATTTTAGGAAAGTAATTTCTGGTAAATAAAAACTAATAAATTATTTAAATTCCTTTAGAATTAATTTCCTCCTCCCTAGAGATTCAATGCTTAGCAACCTGTTAAATCTCATATTTTCTATTTGATGGCCAATGTACAAGGACAAATATTGTATGAATGCATTACTATGAACCAAATATATGGTGTAATATATTGTTTGATTTAAAAAAAAAATTTTACATGTATCCATTACATTTAATTGAGAAATGTATATATTTATTCATCTGTGTTTACTTTTTAGTTTTTAATTGTTTATGTTTTTAATTATTAAATGTACAAAATAAAGTAAAAAAAAAAAAGAAATATCTGGGCTTTATACAATAATATGCCTTATATTTTATACAATAATAATGTCCAATTTGCTTCACTCAAACCAATTATTTTGAAAATTAAGGAAGATAAAGTATGTAAAAGTACTTTATAAATAATCAAGAAATAAAGCTTAAAAGTACAATTTTTCCAAGTCTGACATATTCAATGTACAGAATATATATTTCTCAATTCTATCATCTATCATTTTCAGGTGTTTATACATCAGTACTGACATACCAAGCTCTTCTTCCTTTTATCAGCATGAGAAGAATAAGGAATACTCACCAGAGAAAACTGGATACTTCAGCTGAGAATTACGAACAGTCAACTTCATCCTGGATGGCATCAACACTCAGAGTCACTAAACAGCCTTTCTGCCTTTAATGTCTAATAGTGTAGTTACTAACTTCCTCAGGCTAAAGCAAAATATTTTTGATCTCCCTTGTTTATATCTAAGTGTGCTCCTCTACATGGTAGAAGGACAAAGGTTGACCTTGGAAAGCAAAGGGATGAGCCCTGAAAACATGAGCTACAGAAAGTCATTAGAGGGATGTGAAAAATCACAAACCACGGCAAATTACTTATGGAGGGGGCCCTGGACAGGCAACAGGAAGTTTAGGTCACATGAAGCCTAGGAAGAGATGAGGCCCAAGTGTGAAGCAGAGATTTTGCATAGGGTGAGCTGTCTGTGCACTACACAGCATATCCTTTTAAGGAGGTACAGTGGGAGTGAAACCCAGCCTGTATTCTGTTCACCAAGCCTTGCTTCCTGGGGTGCCATGTATCCTCGCTGTACATACCTCTTCTTTATCTGCTCCTCAATTGGTCTGCAGGGGAGGCTGCTCCTACTCAGACAGGGCAACTTTTTCTAATTCTCTGGCCAGATTGAAAGAGAGAGAGAGAAAGGTCATTTTTCTTATAATTTGCACAAAGGTATAGTATAGACAGAGACAAACTTGGTAGACTGGCCTTTGCTCCCAGGGAAAAAACTCAAGGGGAAGGCATTTCCTTAAGTAGGTTTCATCTTATATAAAGTCTATGAAAAATCTGTGATGCAAATTTTTGAAAAGCTGAGGACATCCAAGAGCCTCAGAGCACAGTGTTTCTCAAAGTACTTCCAAGAGAAGCTGTAAAATTTTACTTTAGTACTTGGAAAGACCCCAGATGTTATGGACTAGAGGTAAGGTGAAGATAAGAAACTTGTTAGCATCTCCCAGGGAAGAAGGTAGCTAATCACTTTTTTTTATGTGTCTCTCCCACATTAACTGTAAGTTCAATGATGGTGGATGCTATGTTTGTTGACCACTATATGACTTTTGCCAAGAAGAATGCACATGTGCTCACTATGAGCCAGCCAGTGTCCTGAGCACTTTCCATTTAATAACTCATTTAATACTCAGGACAGTCTTATAAGTACTATTACTAATATTATTCCTTTATTAAGATAAGGGATTGAAGCACAACTGAGTTTACACAACCTGACCATAAATCACACAGCTAGTTATTAGTAAAGCTGGAATCTGAACCCAGGCAATCTAGGCTAGCACCAGAGTCTGCCCTCTTAAGTAGCTCTGTACTCTAAATAAACATTTTTATGTATAGATGCATCAATTAATGACATCATGAAGCAAAATTCAGAAAACTGGTATGTAGTCTTAAAAAGATTAAACATTAGGTTTAAAATGAGTTTTTCATCTCTGGGATAATTTCCAAGGTCAGAAGTTTTACCACCTGACTTAGAGCGCACTGGAAATACAGACATGTGAGAACATTGTTATAGTAGAGCACCCCCAAGTACTGTGATGAGAAAATATAAGTAGCTATGGGATCCCAAAGCTAGGATGACTAATTCTGCCTTGCAGTAGGGTTAGGAAAGGTTTCAACAGGGAGGGACATTACAACTGAAATACATATAAAGGATAATCCAGGCAAAAAGGAAGGAAAGATATTCTAGACAGAAAGAATTCCATGTATGACAACCAAGTGGTGAAAAAGAGTGGAGTGACCTGGAGGAACAAAAAAAGGAAATATTCAGTAGAGTTACAGCATAGAATGTGAGTGAGACAAGGAAAAAGACAAAACCTATAAAGAACAGGGAACAGATCTTAGTTGATCTGAGAAAACACTATGGAGTTTGGGTTTTATCTTCATAGTTACAAAGTCAGTGATGGATTTCCAGCAGGTAGATCAAAGATGTGGCATGATCATACATATAAATATGTATATTTACTTACAGTGGTTGATGTATGGAAAGTAGATTGGGGTGTGGCAAGACTGTAGACTGGGAGTCAGTTTTAAAGACTGTTGAAGCAATCCGTTAAAGAAATTAAGTGTTAGATGTGGTGAGTTTAAGAGGTCTGAAAAATAATCAAGTGAAGATGTCTAGAAGAACTTTGAATATCTAGGGATGGAACTTGGCAGAGAGTTTTAAGCTGAAGAACCTAATGTAAATCATTAGTCTAAAGATAGTCTACAACCATCAGGAGTAGATAAGGATTCCCAGGAAGAGAACAGAATGAGAAGAGGCCCCAAGTCAGAATCTTGAGCAATGCCAACCTTTAAAGTCTGAACTAAGGAAGAAAAACTGAGAGAGGGAAGAGAATCACTAGGAAGTGTATGTTATTGAAATCTAGAAGGGCATGGTCAAGTGAACTCAGTGGTGGATAAGGATTACAGTTTATGGTACAAATACAAGAATGTTCCTCTATGAACTAGAACAAATATGTGTTGTTATTACAAGGTGTTAAGAAATGGTGATGCATGGGAATATTACAATTAATGTAACTTATGGACAGCAATATTGTAATATTTTTGCACCAATATCAAAGAAGATACTATATCAATGCTAAGAGTCAATATTAGGGGGAATTTTTTTCTATTGAAGGAAAATGATCTAAAATTTACTGAGGCAATGACAGCACAATGTTGTGATGAAACAGAGTCACTGAGTGTACACTTTGGATGGAGTGTACAAGGCATGGGATTGTATAATACGGTGAACCATGTGATGGATATTGGACTGTGGTTAACAGTATAAATATGAGAACATTCTCTTATGAACTATAATAAATATAAAATACTAATACATGGTGTTAATAATAAGATGGTTTATAGAAAAAATACATCAAATGTAAACTATGGACAATAGTTAACAATAATATATATATTTTTTATCAGCATTAACAACTTTTTTTATTTGACAGCAATAATACTTTGATGATGTTCTTTCATAAATTGTAACAAATGTTCCACAACAACACCAGGTATTTGTGGTAGAGTGATGCATGGGAATGCTGCCCATTATGCATGATTGTTTTGTAAGCTCACTAATAAAGTATATATATATTTAAAAAAAAGAAGGGCAAGGTTAACTAGTTCTACGGCCACCCACTGGTGCACTAATATGAAGGTTGAAAATATCCATTGGAATTGGCACAAGGCCATTCCACATAACCTCAATAAAATCAGTTCATTATGAAAGGAAGGATGGAGGAAAGAATAATGTGATTTTAGGTAAGTGTGTAGGTGGAACTTTCAGGAAGATAAGGGATTTTTCATTTGTTGGGTACTGTTTCTCCATGAAGTCACTCACTATCAATATGTTTAAACTCATTGTTGCCTTCTTTGTTTTTATTGGTACATGGAATTAATCCTTTTACATATGAAATGCTATCTATCTATGATCTGTCAAATTATCTACCTACTTATAAAATGTAGGTAATCACTTTTAAAATAGGACATATGCCTAATATGTCTCCATATCCTACAAAGCATAAATTATTATAATACCTCACATATAGCACAATACAAAATCAATAAATATTTGGTGATTGATTTTTAAGAACATCTCATTTTATACTTTTGCTAACACTTGCATAAAGGTGTGTTAATAGATATTAAGGTAGAATGAGATAGATTTTAGAGTTCTTCCTGTGCCTAGCATATTCAGGAACAAATAGAACAAAATAAAACTTGGGGACCAAGAATATTATTCCAATGTTTCAAATTCTTGGATAAGGGAGAAGAAAATGGCTATAAGTTAGATTGCCTATCATTTATAAAGTAGCACATTTTATGGTTGGTTCCATATAGTTTTTTGTTTTAAAATAAGAAAGAATTATCTAATAATATCCATTATACTACCTTCAATAGAACAGCTACTTGTTTGCATTTGTATTTTAATAATAAAATACTTTGCAATTTCAGCTACTAGCACACTCTTAATTATGTATTATACCATAAAGTGTATTTTAATAACCATGAGATTGGCAAAGTTCTGAATAAAACTATATTTGCTACTGGGAAATTTGAGACTGAATTTCACTTATTTTTCATTTAAATAAGAGTGCATGAATGAGAGTCAAACAATTAAACATCTATGTCAACAAACATTATTTTAAAGTTGTGCTTTAAAAAAAGCAATTAGGACAAAGCTGGGCACCTGGCACCTGGGCTATGACAACTCTTCCATTACCACCAGTTGTACAGCCTAAACTCACACATTTCTTACTTAATTTGAGTTCTGCACACAAAATTTGAATTAGGCAGTTTTCATTCAAAACCCTGTCGCCTTTCTTACTCCCATTTTTTTTGAACTTCAAATCTTCCTTTCAACTTTTGCTCTCTGTAAGGAAGTTCAATTTTCTGTCAAGAGCAAACTTATTTCCTTCTTCACACAATTCATTAAAAATTATGGAAATCATTTCATTAGTTTTCTTGTAGTTGGCAGGTCTTTGTCTCTCTCATCTCACGTAGGTTGAATACACCAGTCTCAAAAGATCTTTATTTGGTCTTTCAGAGTATCACTACACCAACTTTTATTTATATATGACTTGCTGTCAAAAAGTTCTAAGTATTTGAGGTAAATTTGTTTAAATTAAGATTACCTTCATAACATTTTAATAAGATAGTTGGAAGCCTACCACTATTTCATGTTTTTTCCTGATGAAAAAAACAAACAAACATGGTACCATTTAGTTAAGTATTTGGCTCACTGTTTTAGAAATTCTGAATAACAGATCTCTAGATTATTATTGATATTCTAGTCATCCACTTCCTTATGTTTTGGCTTTGTTTAGGGTTGTCAGATTTAGCAAATAAAAATAAAGGATGCACAATTAAATTTGAATTCCAGATATACAATGAATGACTTTTATGTAAGTGTGCCCTGTGCAATATTTGGAGCTTATACTAAAAGTTATTCATTGTTTATCTGAAATTCAAATTTACTGGGTGCCCTATATTTATTCTGGCAACCCTAATTGCTCCTCATCTGTGAAGAGAGATATTGATAATGCTATTTCTTTGAATGATTCTTCTAGCATAAACAATATTGCAAACTCACATTTGCACAACTAAGAGCTAAAAACAAAAAGATGTTCAAAATTGCTTAAAACAGGAAGTTCTTGAATCTGCCAAACCATGATTCTTATAACCAAATGTCTATCTCGGCAATTGTAATTATTTTTTTAAAAACACAAAAAGAATAATCCAGAAAGCTTGACACAACATAGTTTACCATTAATTCTAAAAAGGAACTTGAGCAAATCATTCAATGATCCATTTGCAAACTATTAGAAGATTATGGGTTAAACTAGACAAACTAAGTATGAAGAAAAAAATCATGAAGAAAACCTTATGGCACCAATCTAAATGTCTTTAGATTAGACTTTATAGGTGAGGAGAAACAAGAAATGGGATGCAACTTAAGCATTTGTTTTGCCTATATGTACTTCCTATAAATATTCTAGGAATAGAAATATCTATCTTATTAAAATGTTATGAAGGTAATTTTAATTTAAACAAATTTATGCTGTTCTTAATGACCACATCTGAGCACCATATTCAAATTCCATCATCTGGACAAAAATCCCAGAAAACAGAGTATCCACAACTGCAAGCAAGACAGTTCCATCCATCTGCCCTATGGGACCTAAACCCCCTCTCAACCAGAAACAGAGTAGGCTTCACCACCCCAAAATCCTCAATATTGAGGAATGAACAAACATAAGGGGGGAATGCATGGACTGAAATAGACATTATTATTATAGCAATGGAGCAACTTGTATTATTGATATAGGGACAGTGGCCACCAGAGGTTCTGAGGGGAGAAGAAAGAATAAGTATAACATGGGCCATCTTGGGGACATTGGAATTGTCCTGCATGACATTGCAATGATGGATACAGGCCATTAATACATTTTGTCAAAATCTATAAAATTGTGTGATGCAAAGTGTAAACTATAATATAAACTACATAACAAGGTTAGTAGCAATGCTTCAATGTCTTTCATCAATTGTAACAAATATGCCACACTAATGAAAGACATTAATGGGGGAACTGTGGGAAGGTGAGGGCATGGGATATGTGAGAATCTTCTATATTTTTTGATGTAACATTTATGTAATTAAAGCTTCTTTAAAAATTAAAAAATTAAAGAAAAACACAAAGTCCATCATCAATGGCTCACAAACAAAGGTGAAATGAGCACTGTTTCCTGGAAATCTGCTTTGTCTTCAAGTCATTTATAAGTATTTTAATGACTAAATGATAGGCAACAAGGTAGTACCAAGAAGATAAGAGTTGCTTTAAAAAAAAATTACAAAGAGATAAGACTAAATCTCTGTGTAGATACCGACAATTCTTTACTAACAAAAATGGTTTCAAAGGTTTTAAAACTGGGAGCAGATTTTGCATGGAAAAATTACATTAAAATATTCCATTTGTAAAAATTGTATTTTTTGCCAACAACTCAGCCTAAACTCAATGTTTTTGAGCTATTACAAGTCCAGGGAATCTATTAACAGATTTAAAAGTAGGCTTATTAATAAAAAATAATCGAGTTGCACTTTCTGACTGAGACAATTTTAATGTGAGTAGTAAATGGGAGACAGTTTGAAACTGCTGTTTTGCTGACATTGAAAAGAGGCAGTATTCGTGTCAACTTTGGTTTGGATTTATCCATTCAGCCTATTTCAAATAAAAGCTGCTACTCATAATAAACTTAAGTGATGCTCATCATTTGGACATAGGCCATTTGGTTACATTCATATAAAAATCCATCTATCAAAATGGGTCAATTTTTGAATATGAATAATAGTACATATTCTTTTTCATAGATATTTGAACAATATGATAAGGGAAGTTCTGATTGGCTTGAGAAGTGTATAACATTATATAATTCTAGAATTGACCAAGTGAACATAAATCAGTAGGCAGCTAAGCCACTGCAGGTACAGGCAAAAATTGTGTAAGAAATATAAAGCAGGGAAGCTCAAGCGATTGGGCTCCTGTCTACCATATAGGAGGTCCAGGTTCAATTCCTGGGGCCTCCTGGTGAAGGCAGCTGGCCCATGCAGCAAGCAGGCCCGCACGGAGTGCTGACCCGCACAGAGAGCTGGCACAGCAAGATGAACAACAAAAAGAGGCACAGAGGAGAAACAGTAAGAGACACAGCAGACCAGAGAGTGGAGGTGTCACAAGAGATTGAGTGCCTCTCTCCCATTCCAGAAGGTCCCAAGATTGGTTCCTGGTGCTGCCTAAAGAGAAGACAAGCAGACACAGAAGAACACACAGCAAACGGACACAGAGAGCAGAGAGCAAGTGCAAAAACAACAGGGCAGGTGGGGGTAGGGGTGGGAGGGGAATAAATAAATAATCTTTAAAAAAAATAAAATAAAAGTAAAGCAATGCATTCTACGGAAATCACTTATAAAACTAGTCTTTTCTGGGACATTTGTTTTATATCTACTCATTTGACTCCTTCTTTAATCTTGATGTGATTTCTAATTACTCTGTAACTAAAGTGCTTTTCATTAAAAGAAGGAAAAAGAAACAAAGTATTAACTGGCAAAAAATGTTAAGTAGGTATTTTTTGTTGTCCTTATATGGGCTACATTTTTAAAATTGCTACTGACTGTTACTTTTTATATATTAAAACATCATTATCTGCCCCTTGAAGGTTTTAGTGGTTTCAGGGCTTAGCATTTAAGTCTCAATACCCTTAAGACAACAGGCCTGAAAGGATGGAGCATTAACGAAAGTCCTCTACTGAAAGAAAGGGCTTCTTAATCCTCATTTGAATCGTGCTCAAAATATATAAACCTTTTTAACCTTTTTAAAATTTTTATTTAAATCCCAGACCTCATATAAGAATGTAGCAGTCTGAAAATCGTTTCTTAATCACTGAGACCTAAGGAAGTGAGTAGTTTGTTCTGGAAAGAGGGAAGCACATGAATGCTGAACATGGACTTGGAAATGTTTCACAGTGATGGGATTTTTATTTTTTTATTTTCTGCTTCAGCATCCAAGTGCAAGGTCACTGCCATTCAGATCCCTTGCAAAAACTCTAGACTCTTGATTACGAACAGACATTCAGCACTTTGTATGGAAGATCCACTTACTCACTGCATACATCGTCCTTGTTTTCCAGTGTTAGCCGAGCAAAATGATTTATCTTTATATAGTGGGTAACTACTTAGGAAGCAGTCTTGTGGTTTTTATTCAATTTATACTAATTTCAAATAATTTGGTTAGCTTTTAGAGGAAAAAAAAAACTACTTCTGGTTAAAAGACTAGACCTAACCAAAATTCTTTTGGAAAAAAAAAAAAAAAAAGGCAAAATTTCCATGTTACTATTAACACCTAAAAAATAATATTTGATCCCCAACAAAAGCATGACTTCTCTGTTCAATTTGATGTCTTTTTCATGCTGCCTCAGTGATGGCCAAATAATTGGTTGTTCACTTGTGTCCTTGTCTCCCCCGACAGTTCCACAGATGCCCCGAACAATGCTCCAAAGACTGCTTTCAGGAGGGGCAAATCCTCATTAATCATTCCTGGCTGACAGCACAAGGGGACACCTGCATCTGGTGCAGAAGCCCAGCCATGGCTTGTGGGAGCTTGGATTAAAAACAAGGTGTGGGAGGCTACTTTTAACAGGAATGTGAAAAACAATTCACACACACACCCTCCAGAACAACAAAAACAACAAATCTTCTTTTGGTATTCCCAATTATTTAACATCTCAAAATGAAGCTGTGGTGCATGTTGCCATCACAATGCCATTCTACTCTAAGCAAGTATATTAGGAAACTAACCAGATACAGGGTTATGATAAATAGCTGCTAAATTCTTCATGCCCATGTCAACCAATGTTAGCATTAAATACTGATGAACTGTCACATAATTTTCCTTCAGAAATGATTGCAGTTTCAGCTTGCTATCTTATGGTGCTTGTCAATACTTGCTCTACTGCATTTCACAAGTAGAATATATAAAATATATTTTTTGAGCAAGTGCTCTTGCTTCTATGTGATCATTTTCTTTTATTGAAATAATAAATATGGCTATTTTGAAGAAAGGGTTAAAAAGAATCCTGAAAATTTCCTCAGGAAATCAAGTATATTACGTATCATTAAAGCTATTTTAACATGCTTTCTCAACAAAATGAAGTGTTTTTTAATTTCACAGAATACAAGAGTATTTTTTCCACATGTCACTATTTTTCTAATTGCATCAACTAGGGAGAGCCTCAGAAATTATGAACCCCAATTCATAGCTTATAGTTTTTTACTTGAGCAAAAGTACATGCATTTATATCAGAGCACCAAAGACTGGTAGTTAAAATTCTTAAGTTTGCTATTTATAATTCTTACTTTGTAAATATAAATAGAAAATGTGTCCATGTGTCAATTAGAGATGGATTAAAAATTTATCACAAAAAAAAAAAAACCTGAAAGGTTAAACATCAATGTATGTAATACAATTTGTAATTGTATATTATTTTCATTTTAAAATATAATCGGGTTTTGAAGTTCTAGCTTTTCAAAAAGTATGCATGTATGGAAAGCTGCACATTGGATAGAAGCTAAAGGCCCCCAAAGTGAAATTTTAGTTTGGAAATTTAGAATGATTCAGATATGGATATCTAGAGATTTTTAACAGAGAGACACTATTATGAAAATTTCATTTCTCAAGCTATTATTATATTCCTTAAGGTAATATTTTATAATATATTTCGTTTTAAAAATATGTATATGAAGCTGAATATAGAAAGGTAGGTTAGAAGTTGAGAGATGATAGCTTAATAACCAGCAGAGCATACAATGGCAGTAAATACTATTTACTACTATTTAAATGTTATTTAAGAGATACTCCAATGTCTCCCAGAGGAACTCAAACTGACATTCTCTTGAACCTTTCCAGGGCCTGTCCCATGGCAGAGATATAGTCACCATGCAATAGGGTTCTCTGCCAAAGGTATATGTCTGTCTTTTGCAGATGTTCCTGGTCTTACCCCCATGACCATGGGGTCCAAACATATTTGAAATGTACTGCACCTGAGTAATCAAGTCTAGTGACTCCACATCCTGATCAAAGACCTTTCTGTTTGTGTGTTTGTTTTTTAAATGAAAACCAAGAATTGTGGTATGTCTGCTCTTTATAGAAAGCTGTAGAAGCACAGCCTGCAAATGCCCTCCAGTATATTTTAGTAAGAGATTGGGAATAAGGAACTAACTGCTTTTCACACAGAAAATGAAACTGTGACAGCAAGGAGGAAAAGAAGTAGGGTGGAAAAATAGGAAGAAAGAAGGAAGGAAGGAAAAGAGGGAAAAAGGAAGGTAAGAGGTAAATTTCATTGCATAATCAGTCTCTGAACACTGATGGTAGTCCAGGTTTTTTTTTCCCCCACTCATCCTTTCAACTTTCCCTCGACCAGGAAAGGAAGAAAAGTAACTAGTTTTAATTGAGCATGAACTCTATGGCAGGAATTTTTTTGTACATGTCAACTAATTGAATCATTAACAAAATTCCTTTGAGGCAGATATTGTTCCATTTTTCAGATGAGGAAATTGAGAATCAAGGATGTTAAATAATATACCCAAGTTATACAGCTAGAGTGAAGCCAAGTTTCATGGTAGACCTGTTTTCTTCAAGGCACATATTCTTTCCATCACATATTACATTATGGCCACAATTTATTTCCAAATCCCCAAGCTTGAGTCTACAAACTTCCATCCATCTGCTGGTGCAAATCCTCAAATTTGTAGCAGATTTCCTTTTTCCATTTGGTTTTCATGTGCCTATCACTCCATTCTGACCCATGCTCAACTAGCTTTTTCCCATTCCTTCTTTATATCTCAGCTTAGTGTCACCTCACCAAGATTATTTTCTTCTCACACCTGTTCCTAAAAAATCCTTAACCAAACTCTGCAAAATAGAGAACGGAGACAGCATCTTACTCACTATTCTATCTATCATTACTCATCACTATTTCCTGAATGGATGGTTACATAAATGACTACTACAAAAAGATTATTAGCAATTTAAGTGCACAGGTGAAAAAAATTTTAGAACAGAAATAATTGCATTACTTCAAGAAAACATCAAGATTTATCCTCAAATTTTAAGAGATGTTTATTTTCTTTTGTCCTAAAATGTAAAATGCTCCAGAAAAAAGTAAACATGTATGTTATCTTTGATTATTAATACATAAAGAACTCTAAAATGTATATCTTTTAAAAACACTCAGAAGTAAGCTGCATGTATGAAGCAATAAGAAACTTATAATTATCTTTGTCAGTGGGACTGTTGCTTCCTTTGACATTTATATTTATTTTGTATTTAGTGATAAATATTTTACAGGTCCCAAAAGCATCTTATTTTAAATTTTATTTCAGGTAATTAAGAAATCTGAGGGCCGAATGTTCCTATTTCATTTTTCAAACACAACAGAAGACACTTTACAACATGTTTCATTATTTATTGCATAGTTTCATATGTATCAAGAAGCCAGATATTTCAGAAAACAGTAAAAAATGTAAAGTAAAAGCCTATTTTAACTAGATAAGCCCAAACCAAATATTAGTCATCTCTCCCCAAAACAGCATCAGCTATAATGCATTGTGATATCATCATTTTACATTGAGCTTTAAGATTTCCACATTGAAATGCTGCATATTGAAACTTAGAATAATGGAATTTTAGAGCTATAATAAATGTAATAATGACAATCTATTTCCTTTCTTTTGTATATTGGGAAAACTTAAGCTTAAGGAAGTGAAATGACTCACTCCAGATCACACTACTAAGAATACAAAAACCCATGTCCTCTAACTCCAAGTCCAGTGGTATTTCCACAGAACTATGCTGTCCATCACCTGATATATTCTAGGAGTCAGCAAACAATGGCCCATTGGCAAAATCTGGCCCCTTGCCTGTTCTTAGTAAAGTTTTATTGGAAACAGCCATACTCATTGCTTATGCATTGTCTGTGAATGCTTTCCAGCTACAATGGCAGAGATGAGTAGTCACTACAGGGACCATATAGCCCACAAAGTGAAAAATATTTACTATCTGTTCCTTTATAGAAAAAGATGATCAACCCTTTAATAATTCAATAAGAATATGTTGCACCCAAGTTTCAACTTCAGAGTGGAATTATACAAGTGTCATCAATAAACTATAGTTAGATAATAGATATAATTATGACACTGGGAAAACAAAATATTTTAAAATTTAGAATGGATTCTAAAAATTTGACTTATGTATGCACCATATTTCTATTTCTTGTTTAAAGTATAACTAACATGAATTCAACCCTGACTAATTGCTATTTTTATGTTAAATGTTTAACAATGCTTACTGCATTTAACCCTCACAACATCACTCTTGTTTTGCCCATTGTTTTATTATATAAAGAAATTGAGGTTTAGAGTGGTTATGTAACTTGTATTTAGTTACTCAGCCAGCTAACAGCAAATGTAGAATCTGACCTGGAATCTGACTTCAGAGGAAAACTAATAACATGAAAGTAAAAGATCAAGCTAAACACACAGAATCAATCACCTTGAGGGAAAAAAATGGTATATAAAACAGAAGCAATTTATTTCAATATAACTCATATTATTAAAGAGGTATTTCCATTCTTTCAACAAAAATAAATTGCTAAGGCAAAGATAAACAATTATAGAAAGAGACAGAGTTGCATAAATTTTAAAAGTACAATTACAAAAAAAAATCCAATGGGAGGACTGAATAAGGCAATCAACTATACCAGTGAACAAGCAGGAAGTTATGGAAGACAAAAGAAGGAAATCTTCCATAGCAAGGTCAGAAAACAAATTGGAATATATTATTAAAAAGTGAGAAATCCATGAATAGAGGACAGAGACAGGACAACAAGAAATAACTTAAAAAAAATTTAAAATAAAGAAAAGTTTAGTAAGTTAAGAAAGAAATATCTTCAAAATTGAAGAATCCAATATGTGTCAAGTTGAATGGGAACAAAAAGTACACATATAGGTTGATCAGGTTAAATTTAATATTCCAGGATAAGTTAAAAGTTCTTAAAACATTTAAGAGAGGAAAATTAGAGATTACATAAAAAAACAGTGAGATTCAGTATATCAAATTTTTTATCAAGATTAAATTTGCATTGAAAGACAATAAATTAATGCCTTCAAAGTACTTACAGAAAATTATGTTGATGATACAATTTTATGCCTATGGCAAGCTAATAATCAACAGCTAGAGCAAAATAAAATAGTTTTGGACCAGCAGGAAAAAAAGAAATATATCTCCTATGCAACCTTTAATGAAACATTATTCAAGGGTGCTCTCCAGCAAAACATAAAGGAAAGGTTAGAAAGACTGATTACAAGAGGTATATTAAAAAGTTGCTTCACTCAACATAATGTATCCATTACATTTAATTGAGAAATATTTATTCATCTGTGTTTACTTTTTAGTTTTTAATTGTTTATGTTTTCAATTATTAAATGTACAAAATAAAGTTAAAAAAAAAGTTGCAGTTAGGTATGACTAAGAAATAGCAAAGAAAAATTTTAATGACTTAAAAGTCTAATGCCCTTGACTCTTCTCTATGAGTTCAATCTCAATACTTAATTTAACATTGAATGATAGTTACATAAACATAAAGTTATAAATTTCATTTTTATTGGGGATAATATGATATTCAACCTCTAGTCAGGTCTGGAAGATTTAATTCTAAGAAGAGATTAAATTTTTACAATGTGGAACTGATAATGTAACTGTAAAAACAGTTATGGAAGAAATACAGAATTAATGTGCTAAGTATATGAAGTTATTAGAAAGGATTAAAAATATACAGACAGGAAGCGGCTGTGGCTCAATCAGTAGGGCTCCCGTTTACCATATGGGAGGCTCTGGGTTCGGTTCCCGGGGCCTCCTGGTGAAGGCAGGCTCGCCCGCACGGCGTGGTTGGCTGACCTAGCGAGCACAAGCAGCAACGGGGAGATAAATGAATAAATAAATAAAAATCTTTAAAAAAAAAAATACAGACAAAAGATGATAGAGCAAGAGATTGATGAATAATATTAAAAATATAATGGTAACAACCAAAATAATTTAAAATTTTAAAACTGTAAAAATTATTATCTCTGAAAGTGGGACCAGAAAACTTGTATGTTGGTTTGAAGCTCTATGTACCCTGCAAAAACATGTTCTTAAAGTTAATCCATTCTTGTGGATGTGAACCCATTGTAAGCACATCTTTTTGTTGAGTTTTATTCAGTTAAGGTGTGTCCAACCTCATTCAGGATGGGTCTTAAGCCTATAATTGGAGTCCTTAATAAGTGGAATGAATATACAGAAAGAGAAAACTACAGAAGTCAGACACTGAAAAATCAACAAAACCTGGAAGAGAAGGGAGAGACCAGCAGATACTGCCATGTGCCTTGCCATGTGGCAGAGGAGCCAAGGATAAACAGCAGCTGGTCTTTGGGAATAAAACATTGATTTGGTGATGACTGGATTTAGACATTTCCCCACACTCTAACCATAAACAAGTAAATTCCCATTATTAAAGCCAACCCATTCCATGGTATTTGCTTTCAGCATCCTAAGAAACTAAAACACCTGCTGTGGTAGTTTCAGGCTTTTGTGGACTCCAGAAAATTATGTTCTTTTTTTTTTTTTTTTTTAAAGATTTTATTTATTTATTCATTTATCCCCCCCTTGCTGCTTGTGCTCGCTGGGTCAGCTAACCACGCCGTGCGGGCGGGCTTGCCTTCACCAGGAGGCCCCGGGAACTGAACCCGGGGCCTCCCATATGGTAAACGGGAGCCCTACTGATTGAGCCACAGCCGCTTCCCGAAAATTATGTTCTTAAATTAATCTATTCCTGTGGATGTGAATCTATTGGAATTGGGACCTATTGATCAGAGCAATTAAGTATCATTTAATTAGATTACTTTGTAGCCCCAGGGTGGGTCTTAATCCTCTTAGTAGAGTCCTTTATAAATGGGATGAAAACAGAGAGAAAAGACCCAGGATCTCAGAGTGAAATCGCCAGAAGCTGAGAGAGAAAGCCATGAGAGCAAGAAGCTGAAATCAGTGGAACCAGGAGAGAGAAAGCCATAGAATGAGCAGCCAGAAACTGAAAGTGAAAGAGTCCAGAGAAGGTAAGACCAGAAGATGCAGACATGTACCTTCCCATGTGACAGAGAAGTCCAGGATTGCCTGCAGTTGGTCTTCAGGTACAAAAGCATTGCCTGATGAAGCTTTGATGTGGATATTTTGATGGCCTCCAAAAAGTCAACCCATTTCTGATATATTGATTTGGTAGCCTTTAGCAAGCTACAACACCTGGGGAGGGACACTTTTACTAATTATTTTAGATTCTGCTGCCCAATAAAATTATTTTCACCTGTGAAATTATTACTTTATACAAAATAAATTAGTTACTTTTTTGGTAAACAAATAAAGAAGGCAATCTAGGAAGTAGAAAACATTTTTCATACATTCTCTGAAAATAATAAGTTTGGGTACCATGTTTATGTTGTCCATGATATCATACTCAAATTTGCTATATTAGCAATCCACAGAGTTCAGGCCTCTATAAATAGGATGCCACTATCTAACAGAGTCAGGAATTAAAGAGGTTATTTAAATCAATGCAGAGATAGCTAAAATATAACAGTGAGAGCAGTGGTCAAAATACCATCTTCCCCAGATGTATTAAGACCGGCTGTGAAAAAAACACTGTGCTAAGTACCAGATGAAAAAGATGCCTAAAATATGGATCTCACACTTATTGGGCAATATGATTAATTATATGATAACTATCAATTAATTCATCCAACAAATATTTATTAAGCACTTAGTATGTCCCATGAACATAGTTATATGTAAAGAAGCAAGCCTAATGCATCATTCTCAAATATCTACTGAGCATTGTTACTGTCCTTAACCACTTGAATTCTCCACTTTAAAGAATCATGTTAATGGAAAATTTCTTTTTACGAAGCCATATTTAGAATTTTATTTTATCAATAAAAGACAAATTGGAACTTAATTTACACAGTAGGTTTATTGTTCATTCTGCTTTTACCAACATCTACTACACCGAGTATCTACTTTCAGGTAATCTGGTTTTATGATTCTGGTCACAAATTGTTGACTTCCCTCCATATGTCTTATTCATTAATTCATTCAGAAAGTATTTCTTTAAGGATGAATCTACATTAATCATGATACAATGATCTGGGAAAAGAGCAGTGAACAACAAAAACAAAAATATAAGCCCTCAGAGAAATTAATATTTTGAAATCATCTCCTATTTCAAAACAAGACTCTCATTCCTTTACAACTTTTGTTCAATCTGCACCTGCACTTTTGAGGAATGTTATAGCCAGAGTGATATATAATAAATATTCTTCTTTTTGGAAAGAAGGGTATTGTGATCTAGGGAGAATGAACAATTTGTTTAAAATAAAAATGCAGCGTACTTCTTGACATAAAGGCCTAAGAGAGATTTACTTTGCTCTCCCTTAGGTTAGAAAGTAGAAATCCAATCTTTAAATTATAAAATATTTTCTACTCATTGACAATGGAAAACTAAAATTACAGGTAGATTGGAAAAGTAGAATGTGCCACAACACCCTGAAACATGTAATGTATGGGAATGCCTATAAATTGTATCTTAAAATCTAGAGATGAAAAGGTAATTAAGACTTTGGTCACATTAAGGTGGTTTTTCTTTTCTTTTTGCCTAGGTTAAATAATATTAGAGCAATTAGCATGTCAGAGAAGTTTTGCAGGTACTGTTTTTTAATATTTCTTACTTATATTCCCTAAAGTAAAAGGAATAATTAACTGAAATCCAATTAGTGCAGACTTAGAACACCTGTTTCTGAAACCCTTTGAATAACTTTATCATTTTTTTTCTTGGTCTTTGTTTTAAGATGAAACACATATCCCTATCCAGTTGCTCTTAGGAGTTGGGAGATTTGCATATCACATAAAGAAAAGTGCATATTTGTAAAAGAAACATGAAGATTAAAAAGACCAAAAGAGTTGTGGGTATATTACAGCAGCTACTGTTTCTTAACCTTCTTTTGACCAAACACAGATTTGTAAAACCTCTCTCTGTACTGGAAAGATGGAATTTAGTATAGGACAGAATGATATAAACTCCACTTTTTTTTAAATAAATGAAAGAAATTAATTAGTAAAAATGTACACCAAGGAAGGAAATGATGCACTTTGTTGAAGAGGAATATTTGATATATTTTGTTTAAGTAGCAGTGGAGAGAAATATGGATTTTATTGTGAGAGCAGGTGTGGTAATTTATGGCAGTGTTTGGAATCAAGAAAAGGCATAAAGGAATACAAATAGGAAAAAATATGAAAAGAATGAGGAGGCAAAATGAGTAAATATAAAGTATAGCAGTCATTTCACTAAATGCTGTATTGGAGAATCTCATTAAACAACATAAACATATAATCAAAACCCAGTTATAAAATAAAAGTAAAAAAAAAAAATCTTACAGTCTTGGAAATTATAAAAGCATTCCTGAGACCAAGATGGCAGTGTAAGAAACCAGGGTTGTGTTCTTCCACAAACTCTTGGAACAACTACCAAAAACTGGCAGAGCCACTTGCCTAAAATCTCCAGAAAACATTTAAAAGTTACAGTAAATAGTTAATGCCAGAGCAAGAAAATGCAACTTAGAAAGAGTAGAAGCTTGTAGTGTCCTTGCTGGCCTATCTTCCACCTCCTCCCCAGTGCAGAGTGGTGCTAGCCTTCACTTCTATTGTGGGTCCCTGGTTCTGTCCTGCAGGGTGCCAAGTGACCACTATGTGTTGTATGTAGATGCTAAGCTATTGGATGGCAGCCTGAATGGCTGAACCAGGACACTTTCCCCTAACTCACTTTCCCAAAACTTGCTCTGCAAGCAGAAGCAGCCTGTGGGAAGCTAAAGCACTGTATGAAACAATTAAGTCAAAGTTGCCTGGGGCAAAGGAATACCAGATTAACACATACAATAGAGCATACAGGAGGGAATGAAAGTCAATCTCATAGGTAATGGAGGAAGCAGTCGGATTCCTGAAAAGAGGGTAATTCCTAAACCTATGAGCACAATACCATGACAATATGCAGGCACAGAAAAGACAGAGAGGACCTGCACTTTCACATAGGCTTGGTCTTCTGGATAGGGCAGTGAAACTTGGAAGGCAAATTTGCAATTGAAAGCAAATTTGCAAAGACAGTGAAAAGTATTTGTTGCTTTGGTTTCTTTGTTTTTGTTACCTCCTGGCACTCAAGGAAATCTCTATGATAACACTAACTGAATAAAAATTTAATGAACATATAGCTCAGGGAATAAATCCCAGAATTAACACATTATAATATTAAAGTGTTCAGTGTGCAACAAAAGATTATAAGAAAAAGAACAATAAATGGCAAAACTTCCAAAGGAACAAGATAGAACTTCAGAAATCATCAACAAAGAGGACCAGATTGTAGAAATATGAGGCAAAGACTTTTAAAAATGATTTTCCATATGCTCAAAGAGGAAAACAGAGAAAAAGAACTAAAGGATATCAGGAAAATATTGAATGAACAATTTGAGAATCTCAATAATGAGACTGGAATTTTTTTTAAAGCAAACCTAATAGAAATACTGGAGTTGAAGACCAAAATAATGAAATAAAACAATTCACGAGAGTGTTTCAAAAGCATATTATAGATGGCAAAAGAAAGAAGCAGGGAACTCAAAGATAACAAGACTGAAAATACTCTGGCTGAGGAGCATAAAGAAAGAAAGAATGGGAAAAAAGTGAACAGAGCCTAAGAGACCTGTGGGACACCATCAAATGGGCCAATAAATGCATTATGGGAGTCCCATAAGGAGAAGAAAGAGAGAAAGGAGCAGAAGGAATATGCAAGGAAATAATGGCAGAAATTTAATGAAAGACTTGAATAAACACATTCAAAAAGCCCAAAGAACTTGTACCCCAGAAAAGCATGTTCTTAAATTTTGATCCATTCTTGTGAGGTGAACCCACTGTAAGTAGAGCTTTTTGATAAGGTTACTTAAGTTAAAGTGTAGACCCCTTCAATCAGGATGGGTCTTAATCCTATTATTTCAGTCCTTTATAGTGGAGTGAAATTCAGACAGAGATAGAGAAAGCCAAGAGGAAGCAGACAGAAGCTGTAATCAAGGGAATCTGGAGGAGAAGGGAGAGACCAGGAGATACCACCGTGTGCCTTGCCATGTGACAGAGGAGCCAAGAATTGCTAGCAGCAATGCTTCAATACTTGTTCATAAATTGTAACATGTGTACCAAACTCATGTAGGATGTTATTGGTAGGGGAGGATGAAGTGGTGGGGATATATGTGTTTTCTATATAAATTTTCTGTAATCTAACTTCTCAAAAAATAAAGTGAAAAAAAAAATAGACACTGGGGGAACATACAGAAGAAATTGTCAATATACATAAAAGATAACAGATCTTACAGTGATGAAAGGCACAATGCAAACTTTTAAAAAATTTATTGTATTCTATTGTATTGTATTACTTTTTTATTTTATTTTATTTTATTTTTTGGCTTCATTTTTGGGGAGGTTTTGGATTGCAAATGGGTTGCAACTGTGGCAGGGGAGGATCACTGTTGAGGGGTATTGGGGGAGATGTGTGGGGAAGGGTGCACCTGGGGCATGCCTCTATGGAATATGAAGGTGTTCATCTGGTCATGGGGTGTTTTCTTGGTGGGTGGAGACCCACACAATAATCCAAAGAATATTGAATTCCCATCCTGGGGAGTCCTGCTATATATTCTAACAGAGTGGCAAGAATTTCTAAAGAACATGGGCAGTACATAGTGAAGGGGAACAGACTAATATGCTACGCCCTTGATGATGGTGTTTGTTCTTATGAATCTTGTTTTTGGGAAATTGAAGCTTAGCCTAGTAATATATATTGCCTAAGAGTTACCTTCTGAAAGCCTCTTTGTTGCTCAAATGTGGGCTCTCTCTAAGCTAAATTCAGCATATAAACTTACTACCTTCCCCTCCAGCACAGGACATGATTTCCAGGGATGAGCCTCCCTGGCACTAAGGTATATTACCAAGCACCAACAAGCGGTACATTTGGAAAAAGACCTTAACCAAAAGAGGAAAACATTAAATACAAATACGTTTTTATGGCTAAGGATTTCAAAGTGAGTCGGGAAGTCATTCCAGCGGTTAAGTTTATGCATATCTCAGGAAGATCTCCCTGACTGTCACAGTAAAAAGTGCCTCAAGAAGAAGTGCTCCAGACACTATAGGCAGGGCAGACAACCCAGGAAATTGGCAACCTGTCAGTGGGCCTTACCTGGAATACATGATAACCCATCTTCCCAATGCATAAGAGTTAGAGTCATTTATAATTTTCCCACACATGGATCTTCTGCCCCTTTTATTTGAGCCTATATTTAGCACTATACCCATCAAATATATGTCCCAGAGGCTATATTAGCACTATACCCATCAAATATATGTTCTGGCTGTTCATATGCTGGTTGAGTACTGCGTCTCAGCAGAGTTGGAACCAACACCTACACTCCAGTTCATCCAATTCACCAGGGCAACTAACAAAAGGATGATGATGGGCAATGCCCATCCTAAAAAACAGAGTATCTACAACTGTAAGCAAGACAGTTCCATCCATCTGCCCCATGGGATCTAAGTCTCCTCTCAATCGGAAGCAGAGTGGGCATCATCATCCCAAAATCCTCAAGATTGAAGAATTAACAAACATCAGAGGGAATGCAACTATGGACTAAAGTAGACTTTTTATTATTCTAGCAATGGAAGAACTTTTATCATTGATATAAATCTCTGGCCACCAGGGGTTCTGAGGGGAGGGAGAGGGAAGAACAGGTGTAGCATAGAGCATTTTTGGGACATTGGAACTGTTTTGCATGATATTGCAATGACAGATACAAGCCATTATACATTTTGTCAAAACCTCTAAAACTGTGCAGTGCAAAGTGTAAATTATAATGTAAACTATAGACCATGGCTAGTAGCAATGTTCAATATGTGTTCATCAATTATAACAAATGTACCACACTAATGAAAAATGTTGTTAATGGGGGAAAGTGTGGGAGGGGGAGGAGGCGAGATATATGAGAATCCCTTATATTTTCCATGTAACATTTATGTAACCTAAAGCTTCTTTAAAAATAAAGAAGAGGAAAAAAAGAATTGCTAGCAGCCAGTACCAGAATGCCACAATCCTAAGGGAGATTTATGGGTATAGTGCTAATATAGGCTCTGGGACATATATTTGATGGGTATAGTGCTAAATATAGGCTCAAATAAAAGCTTTCCCTTTGATTTGGACTTTCTTTTAGCCTCAAAACCATAAGCTAAGAAATTCCTATTGTTTAAGCCAAACCATTTCATGATATTTGCTTACACAGCCTAGGAAAATAAAACAAATACTACAAAAATACTTTGCAAAAGAATGAAAGTTGGGAAGCGGCTGTGGCTCAATCAGTAGGGCTCCCGTTTACCATATGGGAGGCCCCGGGTTCGGTTCCCGGGGCTTCCTGGTGAAGGCAAGCCCACCCGCATGGCGTGGTTAGCTGACCCAGCGAGCACAAGCAGCAAGGGGGGGATAAATGAATAAATAAATAAAATCTTTAAAAAAAAAAAAAAAAAAAAGAATGAAAGTGGCTCCCTCACTCATACCATATACAAAAATTAACTCAAAATGGATCAAAGACATAAATATAAGAAGCAAAACTATAAAACGTCTAGAAGAAAACATTGGGAAGCATCTTCAGGACCTTGTGTGAGGCAATGATTTCTTATATTTTACATCAAAAGTATAAGTAACAAAAGAAAAAATAGATAAATGGGACCTCACCAAAATTAAAAATTTTTGCACATCAAAGGATTTTGTCAATAAAATGAAAAGACAACCAACTTAATGGGAGAAAATACTTGGAAACCATATATATGATAAGGGTTTAATATCCAAAATTTATAAAGAAATCCTACAATTTAACAATAAAAGGGCAAACAATCCACTTAAAAAATGGGCAAAAGACTTCAATAGATATTTCTTCAAAGAGGAAAAACAAATGGCTAAAAAGCACATGAATAGATGTTCAACATCACTAGCTATGAGGGATTGCAAGTCAAAACCACAATGAGATATTTCACAACTACTAGAATGCCCATTATTAAAAAAAAAGGCAGAAAACTATAAGTGTTGGAGACAATGTGGAGAAATAGGAACACTCATTCATTGCTGATGGTGCAGCTACTGTGGAAAATAGTTTAACAATTCCTCAGAAAGTTTAGTATAGAATTACCATATGACCCAGCAATTCCACTTCTAAGTATATACCCCAAAGAATTGAAATTAGGGTCTAGAACATATTTTTGCACACCAATGTTCATAGAACCATAATTCACAACTGCCAAAGATGGAAGCCAAGTGTCCATCAAGCAATATATGGATAAACAAATGTGGTATATACATACAGTGTTATAAATCAGCTAAGGGAATGAAGCTCTGATACATGCTACTACATGGATTAATCTTGAAGATATCCTAAATGTAATTAACATCATTGAATTATATATTTGAATGTGGTTAAAGAGGGAGTTTTTAGATTGTATATGTTGCCAGAATAAAAATGTTAAAGAAACATAAACCGTAGAAAAAAACAAATGTAAACTATGGACTATAGTTGATAGAATCATCATAATAATATTGTTTCATCCATTGTAACAAAGCTTACATACTAATTCCAAGTGCTAGTAATAGATAAAACCGCGTGTGTTTCAGGGGGTATCTGGAGACTGTAGTTTCTGCATGATTTTACTATAAATGTACAACTTCTCTAATAAAAAAATGGAAAACAAATCATTTCTACCTAATCCTTGGATCAAAAGAGAAATAAACAAGAACAAGTATAAATTGTCTAGAAAGCAATGCAAAGGAGAACTGTCCATACCAAAACATGACATCAAAGGTATCCTCAATAAGAAAAGTGTGCCGATGTATGTTTCTAAGTAGAGAGGCAAGGGACCTTCAATCCCTTTGCTGTGTCTTTAAGAAGTTACCCCTATTTCCAAATGAAAATTTAAGAAGTTTACTTATATTACCTAAACCCCATGCTTCATGATGCATAATTGCAAATCCAGGTGAAGACCTTGTGTATGATCTCCTCCTCTCCTCCCTTTAGCCAAATCTTTTGACCATTGCACTTGTCATTCACTCTCATAAGGCCCAAAAGAGAAAAGTAAACTATAAATTCATTTCTCTAATTGTTCACAGCTGTAGAAAGATATGATGAGGGAATTGCTGAAAAGGAATGACTAAAATATAACTTTTGGAATGCCAGTCCTCTGGTACCAATGATGTTAAATAGCTTTTGTTTAGATCTCTTTTTAGTTATTTTATTTTAATCTAAGGAGCTATTCCTTAGAAATAAAAGTTATAAACACATGACTGATAGCATGTGCCCAACTGTAGAGGATGCAATAATGCTTAAATTAATGTTTGATCTATATGAGATAACCAGAATATATTAAACTTAAATAAAATGATTTTTTAAAAATCTGGCACCATTTACATCTGTTCTTTCCAACAGAAAAATGATGCCAGCCAGAAAAGTAATCTTAAATTCTCTAGTAGCCATATTATAAAAAGTGAAAAGAGATGGTGAAAGTATTTTAATTATATATTTTATTTAACCCACTATATCCCAACTATTATTTAAGGTATAACCAATAAAACAAGGGATTGATGAAATAGTTTGCATTCTTCTTTTTGCACTATAGCTTCAAAATCTTGGGTACCTTTTAACCTACAGTACGTCTGACTTTGAACAAACCACATTTCAAGTGCTCAATAGCCACATGTTGCTAGTGGCAGGGTAGGCTTTAGACCATTAGGAGATTCAGAGGCCCAACAGTAATTTCCAGGCCCACCTCTCTTAAATTATTGGTAGGCTTTATAAAAATTCTGTTTCTATGCATAACAAGCCTTCACACAGAGTATAGGCTCCAAATCTAATTAGATCTTTCTATGGCCAAAGAAAGATTCCCTGCCTAGAAGACTTTCCAATTGAAATGTATAGGTAAAACAGGGAAGAAAAATCTTCCAAATATGCATTAAGCAAAAGTCTTTATACATACATTTAGAGAGTAACAAGGTAATGTTTGTAGTCTAGTTTAAAAACATCTTATTGGGAGGCAAGATGGCATTAGCGTAGGAGGGCACACACTGCAAGCTCCCAGAGCAAGGCGGATTGTGGACGGGGTCCTGCCCGGGGGTCTGTGCTGTGCACGCGTGGAGTGAGAGGCTTGGGACATCTATCTGTGCAGATCAACGGTATGGATGGAACGGTAGAGATTCGTGAGTTTTAAGCCTGCCGGTGGTGGTTGGCACAGACGGCTGAGCCCAGCAGTTAGGGAGAAATATAAAATAATAAAATGGTCAGTTGGAGCTGCGAGTGGGGTGAGAAAGTTTTATTTTCTGGGGATCTGGCTGCCTGGAGCCCCTTGGACCTTGTGTGAACAGAACAGCCGGAGCGAATCGGCACCCAGTGAATGGGAGGGGTGATTCTGTTCAGGGGAGGGAGTTGATTTGCCTAGCTTCCCAGGGATAAGTCCTGGGCCGCCACAGAGCCAGGAAGAGGGGACACTCTCCAAAAGATGGAGGGTTCTGTTGGAGGACAGGGAAGGGAATTTTTTAATTTATTTTTTGACATTGATCTGGCTGCCTGCACCACCCCATAGCTTTGGGGAGCAGATAAGCTGACCTGAAGCAGCATCAGGCTGAGAGCAGAAGCGAATCTGCAGAGTCAAACTGATTTACATAGCAACCCGGTGACGCTGGTGCTTGGCTCCAAAAGGGGCAGAATCGGCCATCTTTAGCACTCTGCACTGACTAACATCAGAGCTACAGCTACCCTGGGGAGTCCAGAAAGTGGGACATGCTTGATTAATTCCCACGAGCCCAGCTAGGGTCCCTTCCATAAGGGGGTTGGTCTAGAGGAGGAATTATTTTGGGTCCTGTATTTCACTAAAAAAAAAAAACTCGACGGGTTACGAGAAGGTAAGTTCAATAAATGAAAAATAAATTCTTTTTAATTTAGTTTAATAGCTAAAAGCTGTTTCAGGACCTGCATATAGAACCCTGAGGGAAAATAGATTGATAAACACAAGCAGGCAGAGAGGATCCACGTGGACCGTAGGGGAATAATTGGCCACCCTTAGCTCTGTTTGACTGCTTGCCTATGTGGATCTTTGGTTTTTCTCTGTTTATTTCTGGTCTCTTGCTTTTCTTTCCTCTTTCCTCTCCCCTTTCTTTTTTCTTTCATTTTTTTAAAAATTAGGTGCTGCTAGCTTGTCGCTTCTTTGCTGTGCTTCTTCTTCAGTAATTTCCCACTCGCTGTCTATACTGATTCTGTATTCCAAACTATCACTTATCCTTCCTTCATCTTTCTGCCTTCTGCTTTCTGTTGTGGCTCTTAGATACAAAATTTTTTCATAGGCCCACAACTTAAGGGTGTCAATTTCTATTCCATCTATTTTGTTTTCTTCTTCTTTTTTTTTTATTAGTATTAACTTTTTCCTTTCGGCATTTTCTTTACTATTTCTCTCCCTCCTCATAATTCTAGCCTTCTAAATCACTATATATATATATTCCTCCATTTGTTTTCCTAGTCCATTGTAGGAACTCCACTTTTTTTCCCTATTACTCTACACTGCCTACATAAGTTAAATATTCATGTAATTAAGTCTCATTTGGCCCCTCTGCTAATTTTTATCAATATTACTATTATCCTTCTGCCCTCCTTACCTCTTTTGATTCCTCTGGCCCTAATCTTTTGCCTTCAAGGGAACATAGAAAGAAGCAAGGAAATAAAAGAAAAAGAAAAAGTCTCAAAGAGAAAACAACTTGCACACAGAACCACCAGCTAAATAAAACTCTAGAGCATAGAGAAAAGCTAATCAACTGAACAAACCCATCAAGATAATATGATGACCAGAGGGCAACAAAAAAATGCAAATGACTCTGAGAAACAGGAAAACATGGACCAGTCCAATGAACAAAATAAAAACCAGGAAGCGATGCAGAACATTGAACAATTAATCAAAGCTATCCAAACAAATATCATGGACCAACTTAAAGAAGTGCAGGAAGAGATTAAGGATATAAAGAAGACACTGGGAGAACATACTGAAGAAATTGCAAACATGCCTAAAAAGGTAATGGATATGATGGTGAACAATGGCACAATCCAAGAAATGAAAAAGACGCTGGTTCACATAACAGCAGATTTGAACAGGCAGAGGAAAGAATTAGTGATATGGAAGACAATACAGCTGAAATCAACGAGATAGTAGAACAGACAAAAAGATAGAAAAAATCCAGCATGGACTCAGGAAATTAAACAATAATACAAAATGCACAAACATACATATTATGGGCATCCCAGAAGGAGAAGAGAAGGGAAAGGGAACAGAAGGAGTGTTGAAGGAAATAATGGTTGAAAACTTCCCAACCCTGCTGAGAGAGATGGATGTGCTGATCCAGGAAGCACAGTGCACCACAAATAATAAATCCCAAAGGGCAAACTCCAAGACATATACTTGTTAAAATGTCCAATGCTCAAGACAAAGAGAAAATACTCAAGGCAGCAAGAGAAAAAAGAACCATCATATACAAGGGAAGCACAATAAGATTAAGTGCTGATTTCTCAGCTGAAACCATGGAGGCAAGAAGACAGTGGTATGACATAGTCAAAATACTAAAAGAAAAAAACTTCCAGCCATGAATTCTCTATCCAGCAAAACTGGTATTCAGAAATGATGGAGAGTTCAAAATATTCACAGATAAACAGAAATTAAGAGAGTATGTCAATAAGAAACCAGCACTTCAAGAAATACTAAAGGAATCTCTACAAGTTGAAAGGAAAAAACAAGGGAGAGAGAGTTGGAGGAGAGTTTAAAAACAACTGAAAAGACAAAAAGAGAAACAAAACAACATATGACATACATTAACCCAAAGAAAAAATGGCTGAAGTAAGAAATTCGTTACGAGTAATAACACTGAATGTTAATGGATTAAATTCACCAATCAAAAGACACAGATTGGCAGAATGGATAAGAAAATATGATCCATCTATATGCTGTCTACAGGAAACCCACCTTCGACCCAGGGATTCAAGGAGGCTGAAAGTGAATGGCTGGAAAACCATTTTACAAGCTAACAATAGCCAAAAAAGGGCAGGAGTAGTTATTCTAATATCAGACAAAATAGACTTTAAATGCAAATCTATTGTAAGAGACAAAGATGGACACTACATATTAGTAAAAGGAGTAATCTCTCAAGAAGAGAGAACAATCATCAACATTTACGCACCTAATCGGGGTGCCTCAAAATACGTGCGGCAAACTCTGGAAAAACTAAGAGGAGAAATAAATGTCTCTACAATTATAGCAGGGGACTTCAACACACCACTATCATCATTAGACAGAACATCTAGACAGAGAATCAATAAAGAAACTAAGGCACTCAACAATACATTAGAAGACCTGGACTTAATAGACATATACAGAACACTACACCCAAATACAGCGGGACTTATATTCTTCTCGAGTGCACATGGAACATACTCAAAAATAGACCACATGCTAGACAACAGAACAACTCTCAATGAATTCAGAAAGATTGAGATTATACAAAGTAATTTCTCTGACCACAGCGGAATGAAATTGGAAATCACTAAGGGCCAGAGAAACAGGTTAGGCACAAGGATATGGAAGTTAAACAACACACTCTTAGACAAACAGTGGGTCAAAGAGGAAATCTCAAAAGAAATCAGTAACTACCTTGAAACTAATGAAAACGACAACACAACATATCAAAACCTATGGGATGCAGCGAAAGCAGTCCTGAGAGGGAAGTTCATAGCCATAAATTCATATATTAAAAAAGAAGAAAGAGCTAAAATTGAAGTCCTAACTGCACACTTGGAGGAATTGGAAAAACAACAAACTAAACCTAAAGGAAGTACAAAGAAGGAAATAACAAAGATTAGAGCAGAACTAAATGAAATAGAGAATAAGAAAGCACCGGAAACAATAAACAAAACCAAAAGCTGGTTCTTCAAGAATATCAATAAAATTGACAAATCCTTAACCAGACTAACAAAGAAAAATAGAGAACAGATGCAAATACATAAAATAAGGAATGAGCAAGGGGATATCACTACTGACCCCACAGAAATAAAGAGTATCATAAGAGGATACTTTGAAAAATTATATGCCAACAAGAATGATAATTTAGAGGAAATGGACAACTTTCTAGAAACCCACAAACAGCCTACATTGATGAAAGAAGAAACAGATGAACTCAACAGTCCAATTACAAGTAAAGAGATAGACTCAGTCAACAAAAACTTCCCAACTAGGAAGAGCCCAGGACCAGATGGCTTCACAGCTGAATTCTACCAAACATTCCGGAAAGAGCTAACACCAATTCTACTTAAGCTCTTCCAAAAAATAGAAGTAGAAAGAATATTGCCTAACTCATTCTATGATGCCAACATTACCCTAATACCAAAACAAATAAAAATACCACAAGAAAGAAAAATTACAGACCAATTTCTCTAATGAACCTAGATGCTAAAATCCTCAACAAAATACTTGCTAATTGCATTCAACAACATATCAAAAGGATTATACTCCATGACAAAGTGGGTTTCATCCCGGGTATGCAAGGATGGTTCAATATAAGAAAATCAATCAATGTAATACATCACATAAACAGATTGAAAGAAAAAAATCACATGATCATCTCTAGAGATGCAGAAAAAGCATTCGACAAAATACAGCACTCTTTCCTCATAAACACACTACAAAAGATAGGAATAGATGGAAACTTTCTAAATATGATAAAGGGTATATATGAAAAACCCAAAGCTAACATCATTTTCAACGGTGAAATCCTAAAAGCCTTCCCTCTGAGATTGGGAACTAGACAAGGATGCCCACTATCACCACTCCTATTTAACATTGTATTAGAAGTACTTGCGCAAGCACTGAGACAAGAAAAGGACATAAAAGGCATCCAGATTGGAAAAGAAGAAGTAAAAATTTCATTATTTGCAAATGACATGATCCTATACATAGAAAGCCCTGAGAAATCTACAACAAGGCTTCTAGAACTTATAAAGGAGTTCAGTAATGTTGCAGGATATAAGATCAATGCTCAAAAATCAGTAGCATTTCTATACACCAATAATGAGCAAACTGAGGTGGAAATCAGGAAAAAAATACCATTTACAATAGTAACTAAAAGAATCAAATACCTAGGAACAAATTTAACTAAAGATGTAAAGGACTTATATACAGAAAACTACACAACACTGTTAAAGGAAATCAAAGAAGACTTAAATAAATAGAAAAATATTCCCTGTTCATGGATAGGAAGACTAAACATCATCAAGATGTCTATCCTACCCAAACGAATCTACAGATTTAATGCAATCCCAATAAAAGTCAACACTGTATTTTTTAAGGAACTGGAAAAACTAACTACAAAATATATTTGGAGAGGCAAGAGGCCCCAAATTGCCAAAGGCATATTGAAAAATAAAAATGAAGTTGGAGGTATCACACTACCTGACTTTAAGACATACTACAAAGCTACAGTGATCAAAACTGTGTGGTATTGGCACAAGGCTAGACATACTGACCAATGGAACCGAATTGAGAGTTCTGATATAGATCCTCGCATATATAGTTATCTGATATTTGACAAGGCCATGAAGCCCACTCAGTTGGGAGAGAATGGCCTCTTTAACAAGTGGTGCATGGAGAAATGGATATCCATATCCAAAAGAATGAGAGAAGAATACCATCTCACACCTTATACAAAAATCAACTCAAGATGGATCAAAGATCCAAATATAAGAGCCAAAACTATAAAGACCTTGGAAGATAATGTACGGAAGCATCTACAGGACCTTGTAATAGGAAATGGTTTCATGAACTTCGCAGCCAAAGTATGAGCAGCAAGAGAAAAAATAGATAAATGGGATCTCATCAAAATTAAAAACTTCTGCACTTCAAAGGATGTTATTAAGAAAATAAAAAGGCAGCCTACCCAATGGGAGAAAATATTTGGCAACCATTTATCTTATAGGAGCCTAATATCCTGCATATATAAAGAAATCCTACACCTTGAAAATAAAAGGACAAACAACCCATTTAAAAAATGGGCAAGTGACCTGAAAAGACACTTCTCCAAGGAAAAAATACAAATGGCTAAAAAGCACATGAAAAAATGCTCAACATCGCTTGCTATCAGGGAAATGCAAATCAAAACTACAATGAGATACCATCTTACACCCATCAGAATGGCAGCTATTAAAAAAACAGGAGACACTAAATGTTGGAGAGGATGTGGAGGAATAGGAACCCTCATCCACTGCTGGTGGGACTG